>JASJET010000268.1:1200000-1580000 GCA_034092305.1 Diaprepes abbreviatus | reverse complement strand
GTAAACATTACAAACAATACATTATTTATTAATGAGGAAGCCTATAAAAATAAAAAGAATAAGAAAAATAGATAAATATAAAAAGCATTCTAAAAAAAGGGAAAAAAAAGAACGAGTGAGACGAAGAAACAGAAGGAAATTAAACTTTTCAGAATCTAACACCTACAAAGAAAAAGATAAAAAAGAATAAAAAGTGATAGGACGATTAGAAAGATAACGACCACGGCAGTGGTGATAGAAGTTCTGATTTTTTTTTGGAAAACATGAATGGCAAATAAAGACTATAGAGAAGATATTCCTAAGAATAGAGTAGCATTGGAAACTTAAATACCATGAAGAATATACAACAAAAACCAATTACAGAGAAGGTGGAGTACAGACAGATGATTTACGTTGAGGATTAAGATAGAGATAGTAGGGAAAGTAATAGAAACAGGAAAATACATAAAAAAAAAAGATAGGCAGACCTGTTATAAAAGATAAAGGAAAAAGGTTGTACTAGAGGGAAACCTTAAAGTAAAAAACCTCATAAAGGACCGAAAGAAATGAAAATGAGATGTGTCGAGAAAATAATTAGTGTAGAACAAAACCATACGTCGAAGAAAAAAAAAAGAATCAAGGTATTTTGAACTTATCTATTTTGTATTTTAATAACAGCATTATAAACTATTCAGTATTTTGTATTTGAGACGAAAAATTAAAAAAATATTTTCTTTTTGTTTTTAAATAGATTCGTACAACCACTTTACATATAATAGGAGTATTTATGTAAAGTCGTGTCATTACTTGTAACCAAATTTCGTTACGTAACACTTTACGACGTTCGGTTTCATGAAAGAATGAATGAATGAAAAAGAGGTGGTGATACTAGATCATCGATGTCCAGGTTTCTATTGGGCCCTTTACATCCCACCATATCTGCAGGTTATTCGAGGCCGATCGCCTTTGCGAATCCAATCAGACTAGTTGAACTTGCCTAACTGCTTCCGGTAATAAAACTGTATCTCCGAAATATCTCTGTCTCAGTTCGTTGAGTGCTAGGCACTCTCTGAGGACGTGGTCAACGGTTTCATCCTCCTCCAAATACTATCTGCATGTCAGATCGTCGTTGACACCGATTCTATGAAGATGGCCCCTGAGGTGATAATGTCCTGTCAGCAATCCCATCACAATTCGCAGATCTTTCCTTGCCAAGGAGAGAAGCTCTTTAGTACGCCGCGCACTAGGTCCAGTTAAATGTTCCTTAGCACACCTCATTCCAAGAGCTCCCCTCCACGATCGAAAATAAATTTGCTTTCCAGCAACAATTTCAATTCCCTTCTAATATATATATATATATATATATATATATATATATATATATATATATATATATATATAACATCAGTTTATAATGTTCTGCGCCGTATTCTGATTTCCAGTCTCCATTGATCTCGGTTTGTCCATAGGTTTTCATCCATTCCTCTTGTTCTTATATCTTTATCCACTCCTTCTCTCCAACTTAGTCTGGGTCTACCTCTCTTTCTTCTTCCCTGTGGTGCCCAATTTAAAACTTTTTTTGGAAGTCTAGTATCGTCCATTCGTTGAACATGTCCGTACCATCTAAGTTGGTTGATTTTAACATCTTCTGTTATCTTGTGCTTAACGCCCATAATTTCTTGGATTCTTTCATTTCTGACTCTATCCATTCTGGATTTTCCAGTTGCTCTTCTCCAATAATCCATTTCTGTAGCTTCCAGTGTTCTTAGAGTTCTTTCTTTCAATGACCATATTTCACTTCCATAGGTGACAATGCTTTTAACAATACTATTAAAGATTTTGTGTTTGTTTTCTTTGGATATTGTTTTATCCCACAATATGCTGTTCAACTGTCTAATAGCTTGTCGTCCCTGGTTGTTTCTATGCTTGATTTCTTCGCCAATTTGCCGTCGTTGGTTATATGCATTCCTAGATGCTGTCCCCCAATACACATGTATTCCGTTTTTTTTGATGTAAACTTCTAGCCCCCACTTTTGATATTCTTCTATTAGCTTACGAGCCATGTATTCTAGATCTTCGTAGTCTTGTGCCAGAACTATTTGATCGTCTGCGAAACACAATGTGTATAGTATGGAATCGTTTAGTGGAATGCCCATATTATCGCACTTTCTTTTCCATGAATTTAACGCTTGTTCCAAGTAGATTTTAAACAAGGTTGGGGACAAACAACATCCCTGCTTGAGCCCTTTGCTAACCGTGAATCCTTTTGAAATATTATGCCCTTTCTTTATTTTGCTTGTATTATTTGAATAGAGCTCTTGAACAGCCTTGATAAGTATTATATTTATATTTGTTTTTTCTAGGGCTTCCCAGAGTTTTTCTTGTGGTACGCTGTCATAGGCTTTTTTGAGATCCACGTAGAGCAGGTGTGTTTCTTGGTTCCGTGCTGATTTTTTCTCAATGAGCTGGGTTATTATAAAGAGATGGTCAACAGTAGATCTACCTGCTCTAAATCCAGCCTGTTCTTCGGCATCCATATCTGAGTATTCGCTCTCAATCCTCTTTTTGACTAGTTTCCCATACACTCTCGAGATTGTGTAGAGAACCGCAAGTCCTCGATAGTTATCACAGACGTCTTTACTTCTTTTTTTTGTGTATAGTGGTAATATAGAATATTTTCCACTCTTCTGGTATCTTTTCTCGGTTTATACATTTTTGGTAGAGGTTTGTCAATTGTCTGTATAACTTCTCTGTGCCGTATTTAAGTAGCTCAGGCGTGATATTTCCGGGACCTGGTGATTTTCAGTTTTTTAATATTTGGCATATTTGCTTGACTTCTTTGCAATCTATCCTTAGTGGAGATGCTATGGTGCGTACGTGCACCTTCTGCCAATAGCAATTGGGACAGGAAATATTGGTTGGGGCCCATACGGTTCAGTCGCCGAACTCACCTTTGCCACACGGTCTGCTTCCTCATTCCCGCGTATGCCCGAGTGACCCGGGACCAATACGAGTCTGACTGTGCAGCATTTCCTTGTCATACCATTTAGTACAGCCTTACACTCAGACACCAGTCGCGAAGTCACGACAGTCGACTTCAGTGTCAATATCGCAGCCTTACTGTCTGAACATAGATTTATTACTCTATTCCTGTCTATGTCCCTCTCACAGAGATGGGCACACTGCAGAATAGCATAAATTTCCGCTGTGAAAATAGTCGCACATTGTCCAAGGGTATAGTACTCTCTGACACCCGTGCTCCTGCCGAATACTCCGAATATTCCGGTTTCATGTTTAAACTGTATGTAACATGTGATCCATCATGCTTTTTATTGTAAATGTTTTTGTTTAAATAACAGAAATTATTTCCACTGTACGCCGGTACTGACTAGGGCAAAAAATACTTAAAGAGGTAATAGTCTCCAACATAAAACGTGGTACTGGTGAAGTACCGTAAAATGCTTTTCATCACATACTTTTGACATTTTAACTGCTGAAAATTCCATAAATGCGATTGATGATGATGAAAAGACACAATTTCATAGCACGTACTGTTCGCTTTAAGTTGATTACCAGTAATGAGCGTTTAAGAAATGCCAGTTGGATTGTCATAAAATTAGCCTTAAAGGAACAAGTTGTTATGTGTTTTTTTCTACGAAAATATTTCTAATTCTGGTAGCGTAGTGTCCTTAAATAACCTGAATCATATTTATAAAGGACCTCCTAGTTTGTCATAAAAATTTTCGAAAGGTTATCAAGAGATCGTCTACAGAAACAAGACATGTTATTTTTTGGTGTGCCTGTGTAAATTAGTAAGGACAAGACAGCATGACGTGAAATTTGTACATTGAATAGCAACACTAAAATAAATATTTTCGCTGTTAGCTAATTTTTCTAAAAGTTAAATATTTTTTTTATCTTCTGTAAAATTCCGTAAAATTTTTAATTTTTTAAAAAGTTGATGCTGGTAGCCGTTACTATGAGGTAGTTAATCATCTTCGGAAAATGTTTAAAAGGAACTATTATGTTTTATACCACTAAATTTATTTAGAAAACAGTGACTGCAACTTCAACTCACAGAGTCATTTTCAAACTGAATTACAAAGGTAGATTAAGTATTCAATACAGAAACATGAGAAAATTTAATAATAAATAAAAAACTACCTGAGACATTACATTATTAGAAAGGGGAGATACTAAATTTTGGGAACTAATTATTATCTGGCAACAACAAATAACGGGGAAAACCCAAGTTCTGTCTGGTCATTAAGCAAATTTACATTTTTGTTTTTACTATGTTTATATTTTTCTAAAGATTCAAGAATATTTAACTTTTGGCCCTTTGTTGAATAATGTAATATGTCAGTGTTGCTTAAATTAGGAAAACCATGGTTGTGTTCTAAGTAATGGTTGGCAAAGCTCGAGTCTGTTTTCTGTAGTCTATATGATCGGTCCTACCTGAAATCACAATACAGGAAATAGAAATATCATTAAAACAAATGAAAAATAACAAAGCGCCAGGAGAGGATCAGATAGTAATAGAAGCAGTAAAAATGGGTGGAAGAACCTTACTGGAAAAAATCAAACAACTTTTTAACCTCTGTCTGCTTGACAGCTCGATTCCGGTAGACTGGAATAATATCCTGATGGTATTAATTTTCAAAGGTGGCGACCCGACAGATTTGGAAAATTATAGACCCATAAGCTTGCTCTCACAATTGTACAAACTTTTTACCAAGATCATTAATAGACGGTTAGAGGCTAAACTAGACTTCTATCAACCTGTAGAGCAAGCAGGGTTTAGATCGGGATACGGAATCAACGACCATCTCCTCGCTATAAAAACACTCATCGAAAAGACAATCGAATACAATAGACCCCTGGTGCTTGTTTTCATTGACTTTCAGAAAGCGTTCGATATGATCGAAATGAACTCCATACTAGCAACTCTTAGTCAGTGCCGAATTGACTACAGATACACCCGTCTAATTCACAATATTTACAGCAACTCAACAGCAAGCGTAAGGTTTCATAAGAACAGTAACAAATTTTCCATCGAGAGAGGGGTTAGACAGGGCGATACGATGTCTCCCAAATTATTCACTACCACTTTGGAATATGCCTTTAAAACACTGGATTGGGACAACATGGGTGTTGATATTGACGGAAAACGGTTGAACAACCTGCGATTTGCTGATGATATAGTCCTTATAACAGACAATCTAACAGATGCTGCACTGATGACGCAACAACTAAGAGAGGCAACTGAAAAAGTTGGCCTCCGTATAAACAAACAGAAAACAAAACTTATGACAAACTTAGTGCTTGGAGGATCCATAAAGTTGGACAATAACGTCATAGAGGAAGTCAGCGTATATAAGTATCTGGGCCATGAAATACGAATCAATCGAGACAACCAGACACACGAGCTTCAACGAAGAATCGGTTTGGGATGGGCGGCATATGGAAGGTTGAGAGATATTTTTAACACAAACCTTCCAGTAAGTTTGAAAAGTCAGGTCTACGATCAGTGTGTACTGCCAATCATGACGTATGGAGCAGAAACACTTACATTGACCAAGAACACTACGCTCAAACTAAGAGTCGCACAACGAAAAATGGAAAGAGCTATGCTTGGTGTTGGTTTGCGAGATCGTGTGAGAAATACAGAAATCCGACGAAGAACTAAAGTTGAAGATATAATTCAGCGGATCACAACACTCAAATGGAAATGGGCAGGTCACGTTGCGAGATTCAGAGACGATAGATGGACAATCAGGTTGCTAAACTGGAGACCTCGTGCAGACACGCGAAGCAGAGGTAGACCACCAACACGCTGGAGTGACGACATCAAACGAGTATCAGGGCACTGGATCAGAACTGCCCAAGATAGAGATGAATGGATACGTTTAGGGAAGGCCTATGTTCAGCAGTGGACTCAGCAGGCTGGATGATGATGATGATGATGATATGATCGGTAGTGTTCTGAAAAGCGAGTTTTAAAGCTTCTACCACTTTGTCCAATATACAAGCTATCGCACTCTGAACATTTTAAATTATAAACTCCCGATTTATCAAATTTATTAATTTTATCTTTAGCATTGTAAAGGATAGTGGACATATTGTATTGAGATTTAAAGCTTACATTTATGTTGTTTGGAAAGACTATTAGCTATGTTTTCTGATAGGGTACCACAGTATGACAAAGATATATAAGATAGTTCATCTTATATATCTTTGTCATACTGTGGTACCCTATCAGAAAACATAGCTAATACTCTTTCCAAACATAACATAAAAGTAGCCTTTAAATCTCAACACAATTTGTCCACTATCCTTTACAATGCTAAAGATAAAATTAATAAATTTGATGAATCAGGAGTTTATAAGTTAAAATGTTCAGAGTGTATATTGGACAAAGTGGTAGAAGCTTTAAAACTCGCTTTTCAGAACACTAACGATCATATAGACTACAAAAAACAGACTCAAGCTTTGCCAACCATTGCTTAGAATACAACCATAGTTTTCCTAATTTAAGCAGCACTGACATATTATATTATTCAACAAAGGGCCAAAAGTTAAATATTCTTGAATTTTTGAAATTTGCTTAATGACCAGACAGAACTTGGGTTTTCCCCGTTATTTGTTGTTACCAAATAATAATTAGTTCCCAAAATTTAGTACCTCCCCTTTGTAATAATGTAATGTCTCAGGTAGTTTTTTATTTATTATTAAATTTTCTCATATTTCTGTATTGAATACTTAGTCTACCTTTGTAATTCAGTTTGAAAATGACTCTGTGAATTGAAACTGCAGTCACTGTTTTCTAAATAAATTTAGTGGTATAAAACATAATAGTTCCTTTTAAACTCTTAATTTTTTATTTATTTTCTATGATAGCTAGTTTTGTGGATTAGCTGAACAGACGTGGGAAATATTTTATATCTAGGACGAAATGAAATCTGCCGCCCACTATTTCTGAAAACCCAGCTGTAAAATATTTTCATTAAATAAAGACTTTTATTATTATCCCGACCGGCAAATGGCGAATAAAAATTCTAGTGGAGACTACTACGTTTGAATTATCAAAGCTAACATCTTGTTCCATCTTGAATCTATCTGGGTGCCAGATAATTTAGTCTTCTTCTGCTATAGAATTTCTTTATTAATATACTAGAAATCATATATGGACTTAATATGCATTTTGTGAATCGTACATTGCGAACTTGATTAAAGTATTAA
This sequence comes from Diaprepes abbreviatus, assembly GCA_034092305.1. Lineage (NCBI taxonomy): Eukaryota > Metazoa > Arthropoda > Insecta > Coleoptera > Curculionidae > Diaprepes > Diaprepes abbreviatus. The sequence continues at coordinate 1,572,779 of JASJET010000268.1, read as the reverse complement.
TTTTGAATGTTTTCAAAATTGAATTGCTTAGCAAGTATTCTGAATGTATTTTCTGCATCTAAGCTATTCTTAGATTAAATTCAAGAGACAAAGGTCTAACACCGACTCCAAAGGTGCAGTTATGCAGTTTTCATTACCCCCGTAATTCCGATATAGGTGAGTCTCTGTCATTTTAATAGCTTACCTAGGATAGGGAGTCTTGCATAAAGATGAAACTTTATATGACAGGAATTGCATCGCGTTATCTCACAAGTCTCGACCTTTTGTGAATATATCAGGAAGTTGAATATTGGTTAGTTCAGATATGTTGAATATTGGTTAGTTCAGATATGTTGAATATTTTAAACGCTGTATATGCTGTTTGTTTAATAGTAGCCTCGATTTGTGTTATACCATAAAAACCATAAAACAAGGTAGAGAATATGTTGTAGTTTTGAAAGCAATGTTAAGGAAAGAAATTGGATCTATTTTTCAAATTAAGGATATAATGGAACAATTTTTCTGCAAAAACATCCTTCAGAATGTGATGGAACGATATACTGAAGAATTCCTGCCAGTTACGTACAGTTTTATGCACGGTAACGACCCAAACAAGCATCAAAATTTGTTAAGAAATATTTAGAAGACAATGTAGCCCAAAGCCTAACTAGAACTGAATAAAAGGTTTTGAAGATGTCTAAAACAGGAGCTATCGAATTTAAAAGATTTGTTGCTGCATATTCAAGAAGCTTAGTCCCTCGTTCCAAATAGTTGTTGTCAAATGCTTGTGAAATCAGTACCCTCTAAGCTAAGGGCTGTGATAAAAAAGTGAGTTAGGTTCTCAATTCGTCGACTATGTATTTTTTTTATGTATGTACACTGATTACTCCGGAACGGCGGCACCGATTTGAATGAAATTTTTTACGTTATGTTCAAGAAGTTGCTGCGGTGGTCCTATATTTTTTTGGATGAAATTGGTGCAGTAAAATCCAAGATGGCGCTTACAATATGGCGGCCAAAAAAACTAATTTTGTCCGATTTTCTCCAAAACTGTTATGGAGGAATTTTCGAGGTTGTACCCAACGAATCTGAAATTATTTTGAAAAATTCAAAATGGCGAATCCAATATGGCGGACAAAAAAATTTAATTTTTTCCGATTTTCTCCAAAATTGGTATGGGAGAGTTTTCGAGGTTGCACATAATGAATCTGAAATTATTTTTAAAAAAATTCAATATGGCGGATCCAATACGGCGGACGAAAAAATCAATTTTGTCCGATTTCTTCCAAAATTTGTACGGGAGAGTTTTTGGGGTCGCATATGACGAATTTAAAATAATTTTTTAAAAATTCAATTTGGCGGAACCAATATGGCCCATAAAAAAATCGATTTTGTCCGATTTTCTCCAAAATTGATACGGGGGAGTTTTCAGGGTCGTATATGACGAATCTAAAATAATTTTTAACAAATTCAATATGGCGGATCCAATATGGCGGTTCATTTTAAGGTGATTTATAATTATGGATAAAATGGGTACTTTTTTGCCATCTTGGAGTTATTGCGAGGTACACTAATCTCAATTAGCATTTAGTTTAAATAATTTATAAATATCATAATGAATTCAACACTAAAAATCGAAAAATAAAATTTTTATAAAAAAATTGAACCGACTTCTAAAAGTGCTCTAAAAAGTGGAAAATAACTAAAAATTTTTATATGAAATTGAAATTTTTGAAGTCGGCGCCAAATTATTTCTAAATGAAATAAATAACTACTAATATATACAAATTATGGTAAGAAAGCAATTACAAATATAGTATTTTTAATCTGTTTATGCGAATCACGTTATGCCAGGTATAAGTTTGGCGCCGACTTCAAAAATTTCAATTTCATATAAAAATTTCTAGTTATTTTTCACTTTTTAGCCCCCTTTAGAAGTCGGTTCAATTTTTTTATAAAAAATTTATTTAAATATATTTTGTTAAAATGCGCTTTTATCAAATCCAATCGATTTTTTAATTTATTAAAATTTGTAATAATTACAAAACAGGTATTTTTTTGTAAATAACTTACAAATTACCATGAAAAATAACTTTTTTTATTCACTTTTTAATATGCTGTTAACGAAAACAAACAATGTGTACTATTTACAAGACCACGACCGTATGTAAAACAGTTATTTACATATTTAACTAAGAAACGTTTGGCAACGATGGTCGAGGATATGGGATCAAAGTCTCTTTATCTCCGGCTTTTTTTACAATTTAGCTTTACTTCTTGTATCATGACAGAGAATCGTTAAAGGAAAAGACCAATTCCCAGGGCTGACCCTGGAGCTTCTCTCAATTGTTTTCCGGCTTTCTTTTGTTTTACTGCAGCGTTGCAAATGAAATCGCACTTGTTTTTTGTTCATGTACGTCGGCAGGCTATGAGTCGAGACAAGATGAGATCGTTATCACGCAACCAGATGACTTTTATCTATGCACTATAATCTCGATTGCTAGTTTGTAATAAGAAAACCAACTAAAATAAAATTCTAAAGCCAGTGGCAGTTGTATAGCCATAAATTATTATAGTCTATTGTTTCTGATCGCAGAAAATTACTTTTCATTACTTTTACAACGTATTGTGTAACACGATTGTTGAACTTGGTCACTTATACTGTAATGTTATAGTCAAGTTGAACAGTTAATGCAATATATAAATTTTCAATTATTTTTTCAGTTCTGAAAGCTCTTTATAGTCGGTATGGGGCAAAATAGTCTGCTGACATTATAGACTGATTCCGTTCCAAAATCATGCAAGAAAAAAAATTTGAAAACCAAAAAATTTTCAAAATCAACTAAATGCTTCTTCAATTACAATTATTTTCATGCGTGCTAAAATACAGGGGGAGACACAATCTTTTTTTCTCTTTGCAACGACTGATTCCATTTCGAATTGCAATTGCAAAACGGCAAAACACGTGGTTAGCTGACTGATGACCTTTCCCAATATCCTTTTCTGGCAGAGATTGTCCTGCTTCCACGTGGTCTCCGCTAGACAATAACATTTTTTAATTAATAAATCTTGATCAGTTTAGGTTAGTTCTGGTTAATTTCAATTTTTAAACTAACCAAAACCAAGCTAAACTTGTACTAATCAGAATTAACCAAAAAGAACTAATCAAAAATTTTGGGTGGTTAAGATTGATTTTACCTTTTTTTTATACATTACAAACATTAAACTATGTTGTTAACTGTAATGGCTACATTTTATAGTTTATACCACGAAAGTTAAATCTACGTCATTTTGGATTAGTTGAGGTTAGTTTCCAAACTAACAAAAATCAAGCTAAACCAAAACCCACCAAAAATTTTGAGTGATTAAAATTATTCTTATCCAGAAACTATATTAAATATTAAAAAAATTAAACTATGTTGTTGACTGAGATGTGTCCATCAATTTTATAGATTATATCACGAAAATGTTTGATATCTGGCAACGTAGGACGCTTTCTCTGATGGTTAATTTAAATAATCTGACGGTTGATGGCGTTTCCGAGATGTATTTTTGATTTTTCGCTGAAAATACAAATTTTCCTAAAGTGGTTTACCAAAATTTGTGCAAAAATAATTGAAATAGATTACATACAATATATTTTAACTAGTGCATCACTACATAGTATAAAACAAAGTCGCTTTCTCTGTCCCTATGTCCTTTTGTATGCTTAAATCTTTAAAACTACGCACCGGATTTTGATGCGGTTTTTTTCAATAGATAGAGTGATTCAAGAGGAAGGTTTATATGTATAATAGCATCCATTAAATAGTGGAGAAATACTGTTATTTTTGAGGTTTCTAATGTGATGTCGTTAATTATCATATTTTTTCCGCTTACATTGCAAACGCAGGCTGAACCGTACGAGATTTATCAAAATAATGTACTAATTATTTGTACACATTGAAAAGGTCTACAGAAAACTCCGCGATGGTATATGTCTATCTCTCATGGATATCCCACAATAACATTTTTTTGTCATTTACTTTTTACGACAAATAATGGCAAATTTTGAAGCGATTTTAACCTATACAGCATTAATCCTTATCCAATTAAATAGCTTAAATACATTGTTGATTTAATATAGATCTATATGGTCCTTTACAGCACAAGATTTAAATGAATATTTTCGAAGATATTACAGATTTAAAATTGCGGGAAGTAGCGCTTGCGGCGGTACTGGCCGACCGGGGCGGCGGCAGCGTGCCTATAAATAGCGCGTCGGAGGCCGATGTAATAATTGTTGTAAAAATAAAATAAATAGTCACAGTTTTTCTGTAGTGTATTTAGTATCAGCATTGCACCCGTGCGAAGCCGGGGCGGGTCGCTAGTTGAAAATAAATATGCGAATTCATTGTTTTAACTGAAATAAAAATGCTATGTGAAGGAACGCTTCGCGTTTTTTGAGTTTTCCGGGAAAAAGAATTTTTTTTTTATTTTCCCGGAAAACTCACAACAATTATCGAAATTTTTTGAAAAAAAAGTCATTTTTCAACTTTTCACTCAATACCATAATAATTATCATATATATTTCACGAAGAGAGATTTTTTTAACTATTTTCACTGCCTGATTTTGAACGAAATCGGTCTATAAGTGATTTATATATTCTATCTTATGATTGGTTAAGTAAGACATTCAATATCATATTCCATAAAAATAGCTTTAGGCAACACAGCTTGAAAAAAATATTGGAAAAAAACTTACACCGTTTCTTTTTTTACAAGTTAAGTTAAATGTATGAGATTAAAAAGAAAAAAATTTTTGGAAACAACTCAATTTTATAGTGTAATAATCTGCTTTTAAATTTATCACAAATACTACCGAGAACTACCAAAATAATAGATAAATATCTTCCGCATCTTAACAAAATATATTTTCACCAACATTTAATTTTTCCCATCGAGAGAAGGAAAATCAACAATCATCAATCATTTATTTTGGTAACTGATTAACAGGAATGTTGGTCATTTTTGGGAAAGTGTTTAAAACCATGCATAAGTACCTTAATAGCGCAAAATATTTAATATTATTTTTTTTATATCACTTATACTTTAAAAATCATATGTGTTAATTTCTATTTCAAATTTCGCTCCAAAAAGTCAATATTTCTCACTTGGGCGATGTGACGTCACTTGTTGTCAAAGACTGGTAGACTGAGAAGGAGATATAAAGTTTTTTCGTAATATTTGTAATAAAAGATGAGTTTTAAGTTTTATGCGGTGCCTCTATGTACTTATATTAAAATTTATTATTTTTCAAGTTTTCAAAGATAAAAACTAGAATTTTGAGGTTAGAAATAAAGTAATCAAAGTTGGGTAACTATGTTTTGTACTTGTTTTATTTTAGTTTTGAACTTATAAATACCTGTTATTAGTATTATGTATTCAATATGGGTTGCGGAAATAACAATTCTTCGTATATTACTTACATGAAGATCTTTACAATTATAAATTCAGCAGGGCAGAAAATACTGTTTGTTGCGAAGAAATCTGCCACCATAAGACAATCAATTTTCGGCAAATTCAAACTATTTGCCTTAATAAATCCCCTTTACATCATAAGAAAACTTCTTAGAATGATTTTCAAAGGGTACAGTATGCAAATTTCGAAGAAAATGCACGGGAATCACTATAAAATAATGTTAGCCTAACAACGTAGCTTTTGAAGTTACACACTTTGATTGGTGGTTGTTGTCACGAGACTTGACAGTGATTTAATTACATTTTGATTATTAAATAAACATTAAATTCCTTAAAAATAAAGAAAAATATTGAGCTTTTTAGGATGTCTATTATGGAAACTCCGGTTTCGCAGCAAAATTATATGTTTATTGGCATACAGTCAAGATCTCTACTAGCTGAGAAATAAAGTCCGAAAAATGAAAAAATCCCAGGTTAAAAGAATAGGGAAAATAAAAGCAGTCCGGTACGGATTACAGGAATCGAAAATTTTTTTTGTGTCCAAGTTTTAGTTTTAGTCAATTCATCATGCGTCTGAAAATTTTACATAATAAAATCAGCACGAGTACTTTTTTGGAAGTTGAGTTCCAAGATTTTTGAATTACGAATAAAAACTGCTTTGGCAAAAAAATTTTCAAAACGATTTGGAATTTTAGATGAAAATCCTGATTTTTTTCTTTAACACACTCGTGAAATGGCTTTTCTTAGGAATATGATCGAATTTGAATATATGGTTTACAAAAGTGTCTTTTATTTAATTAAAAAAAAAAACGAAATTTTTTAATCGTCTGTGAGACGAAATATTAACAATTAAAGTATGCATAATTAACATGCTGGAGGTCACTATATATAACAAAATGCCAATTTATCTTGGAATATTTCAAAAACGTTTTTTACCATATTTTTTTAATAACTAATGCAATGTAGATCCAAAAATTATGAATTTTTTAGAAAAAACCCGGAATTTTTTGACCGTTTTGTTTAGAAAATACAGATTTTTTAAATAAAAATAATTTGAAAACATCTGACGCGTAGTGGAGTACAGTGATCACAACTTGGCAACGCGCGATAATTCAAACCTAAGTGAGTTAGGTTAGTTCTTCAGAATGTGACATTTTTTTAAATATATTTCTCGATATTTTCATTTTTTTTCTCAATGTGTTGGGATATCAACATAACAAACTGTATAGGTATGAGACTCACACTATATGAACGTTACTATACAGTATACACACGTTTACTCTATAGACCATTCAATACAGACATTTGCGGCGCTGCCAGATTTATTATATTTAAAGTTATTACTGTATAAGAATGTGTCTGTATATTGAAAGTTAACGTATGTTGGATACAGTCTCGTACAAAAACAAAATTCTTTAGGCCTGAGAATCTTTAACTTTTGGGACTTACTTAAAGGCTATACTTTTGTCTACAACTGACGCGAGTGAACTACCTTAAGGTAATAACAAGCCTTTTTATTGGGAAAGTTGAATTCTTCATGTTACAGAGGATAGGCAGTTGAAGACCAGCAGGATTTTTTCCTTATGCAATAGAGCTACTGCAGAATAGGTGGAACAGACTAAAATTATCAAAAAAGTATTATTTTCACAGTTAAGGAGAAAACGTTTCTAATATATAAATAAAATTAAATACTCTAGCCTGGACTTTGAATCAATTATCTATTAACATTATTATAGACATTAATAATTACTTAATTTAAATTGAAACTTTTTAAGTGTTTGTTTTGTAAAATCGCCCCAATCATATTATTAATATTTAATACCAGTTAAACTATTGGCTATGGCAGGTAATAATTTATTAATTATATACCCATTAAGTGTTTTTATACCAGTCATTATTGTTGACATTTAAAATTATTTATGTTAAAATATTCAATTACGCATAAAAACGACACAAATGAATATAAAAAAATCTTAAATTTACTTTAAAAATAGGAAAAATAAATCTAAAAAACTGAACAGGTGCGTGTTGGACACGCATTATATTAGAATTCCGTAGCTGTTATTAGTTTTTCCTGCAATTTCCTTGAACTTCTGTTTTTTAGTTGACGAAAAACATTGCCTTGCTAAAGTTTTATACAGAAAGATATTACGTTAAAGTATGCGGAGTTATTCTATTTTAGAATTTTCAAAAAAATAAGAATCTCTTTCAAGAAATGAACAAAAATACTAAAAATTTTAGATATTTATTAATGAACTACCGAGTTAAAATATCCACACAGCCATAGCATAATCTAGTAGTAACAAATACCTTTTTTAAGCTACCTAAACGTCGTCTCTATACATGGAGGTCACCAGCTGATAAGGACAACAACATGGTTAGAAACCAGATTGATTACGTCTTGATAAAACACAGATATCGAAACGCAGTACATTCAATAAAGGCGTACCCAGGTGCGGACGTATTTTCGGACCACAATCCCCTTATCGCTAAATTCCAACTTAAACTAAAAAGGATACAAACAAATCATAACATCAAAAAACTAAATATACACAAATTAAAATCAGAAGAAACGAAAGAAAGGCTGAGACAGGACATCAACAACAACTTAGAAAGAAGACAAGGCAAGCCTGGGTTAAACGATGACAACGTTGAACAACAGTGGCGGTTATTCAAAACGTCAATTATGGAACCAAGCAAAAAAATACTTACAACATCAAGATACAAGAAAGAAGATTGGGTGACAGATGATATTTTGGAATTGATGGAAGAAAGAAGGAAACACAAGACCAACAACACTCGATATCAACAGTTGCAAATTCAAATAAGAAGAATAATAAGAGCAGCAAAAGAAGAGTACCTTTCTGGAAATATGCAAAGAAATAGAGGAGTTGCAAAACCTCAAACGTATTGCTAGACAAAGAGGGAAACATTATTATGGACACACAACAAAAATTATGCAGGTGGAAAGAATACATACAAAAACTATTTGAAGATCAAAGACACGAAAATTCTTCTATTAACAGTCTGAGCGGTGACATGGGGCCTGAAATTACTAAAGCAGAGGTCATTTATGCACTAAGATCGATAAAAACTAATAAAGCTGTTGGTCCAGATGAAATGCCAGGTGAGTTGTTGAAGCTGATCAATGACAAAAATTTGGATTTATTGGTGAGATTATTTAATACAATTTACACGACAGGAACCATCCCCCGAGAAATGTTAACATCAACATTCATGTTTACCAAAGAAAGCAAATTCAAAAGAAAGCAGTGACTATCGAACAATCAGTCTCATGTCACATACTTTGAAAACCTTTTTAAAAATTGTACACACTAGAATACATTCCAAATTGGAGCTGGATATTAGTGACACACAGTTTGGCTTCCGGAAAGGGGTGGGTACAAGAGAAACATTATTTGCTTTTAATGTGCTTACTCAAAGATGCTTGGATATCAATCAGGACCTCAATGTCTGCTTCATAGATTACAACAAAGCTTTTGATAGGGTCAAACATGACAAACTGATAGAGATTCTCAGAAGCAAAAATTTGGATGAAAAAGATTTAAGGTTGATATCAAATCTGTATTACAATCAGCGAGCGGCAGTAAAAATTGCACAGGAAATGAATCTTGAATCTGAAACAGCAGGGATAAAAGTAAACGGAGATTTAATCAACAATATTAGGTATGCAGATGACACCGTAATAATACATAATAGTTTGAAAGACCTAAAAAAAAAATAATGAATAAAATATTAAGAGTTAGTGGAGGATATGGACTCTCTCTTAACACGAAAAAGACCAAGTTCATGATAATTAGTAAGAACAACACCAATAATAATGAAACCCTAATGGTAGGAGGCCAGCACATAGAAAGAGTTAAGAAGTACACTTACTTGGGAACCCTAATAACAGAAAATAATGACTATACCGTCGAAATAAAAACCAGAATCGAGAAAGCACGTGCCAACTTTATTAGAATGAAAAAGGTTATCTGCAGCAAAGATCTAACGTTAGCCCTAAAAATAAGACTGACTAAATGTTACGTATACAGTTTTCTTTATTATGGAATGGAAGCATGGACACTGAATCGAGAGGCAATGAGAAGACTTAATTGTTTTGAAATGTGGACCTATAGAAGAATTCAGAGGATTTCGTGGGTGGATCGAGTTACGAACGCCGAAGTGTTGAGAAGAATGGGGAAAGAAAAGGAAGTCGAGATAACAGTAAAACAGAGAAAACTGCAATATTTCGGACACATTATGCGGGGAGAAAAGTACAGCATCTTACGGCTCATAATCCAAGGCAAAATAAGTGGCAGAAGAGGCGTAGGACGACGACGAATTTCATGGCTAAAAAACCTAAGGGACTATTTAGAGCAACTGCCTCAAAAATTAAAATAGCTATTATGATTGTCAACCTCCGCAATGGAAAAGGCACTTGAAGAAGAAGATACTATGACTGTGTGTGGGATAACCTCTCTTGTGTCTTTTAAGTTGAATGTTAAAGTTGATTATTTCAATAGTATGAATGTATACATTGTTCTGAACGTTTTAATTTTAATTTGGGACAGACTTTTTAATTGTATAAGTGATTTGTACTGTGTAGAGGCTGCGCTGGGGTTGGAGGCTATTCTCCAAATGACAAGGTTGAGGTGTGCCCGTTGACGAGATTTGAGCCCTGAGGATGGTCTAAGTAAGACCGAAAGCGCTTGGCCGATGATATAAAATATACACAGAAATACCCAATCTCTCCTTTCTTGATTTCTTCGGTGTACAACCTATTAATAACTTACTAATATATTTAACACATCAATAAGTTAAACTAAAAAAATGTGTATTGAGTCTTAATTTAAATTTGTGTTTTCTTTGCTGTATTTTTCCTTCAGTGTCTGTAAAATGCATCGAACAAATAAATTAATAAATAAAATAAAATATGATAAAACAATTTGATGATTTGGCCAAAAATTCTATTAAAATCCACTCATAAATCTCACAGGACATTATGCGATTTTCCATAAATTTTAATAACATAACCATAAATTTATCCCGGAAATGAATGTCCATATTGCCCTCCATCCTCTATAAAATCTTCGTCAAATCTTTGTTATCTCCCTGGACGCTTTCCTGGATAGACAGGAAATGCATTATTGGCTGATGGACAATATTCGATTCGACACATTGGAAATGTTTCCTGGCAATATCGCTGGAACGCTCTGCTTTGAAGATTTTCTCCGCCGGAGTAGCCACACGTGAAAATTTCAAGGAAGTGATTCCCTCAAAGAAAACCCTAAGATGTTATTAAATTTATAACAATAAATATGTATTTGTAAAGGATGACCTATTTAAACTAAAAGATGCGAAATAAACAAATAATTTTAGGAATTGAAAAAGACTGTTTTAAAATATACTTAAAAAAAAAGAAAAACGTAGTTACGACCGTACAAAAATTATTGAAATTACAAACTAAATGTAAGTATATGATTAAGAGAAGTACTCTAAATTAACTACAATTTCCTTCATGTGCTTCATTTCTTTCTATAGTATTTTTCTTTCTATTTTGCTTTAGCATCTTTGTACTTTATTTTGTTATAATCTTTTTGTATTGGTAAAGATTTCTTATACTTTTCTTCTTTCTCCACGAGTTCGCTCGTAGACGCCATACAGTGAGCTTTGAAAATGGTGAATGAGATTTCACTGAAACGTCAGCTGCCTTACAGTTCTGAGGGGGACTCAGCCCATACACGGGATGCGACCTTCGATTGCATATATATATATATATATATATATATATATATATATATATATATATATATATATATATATATATATATATATTCTTAAGACACCCATTAGATTGTCCATATTCCATTCCATTAAAAGCTGATTTGGGCCATTATAGTCTTGAAATTGTACACAAGTTCTTATCATCTGTACAGATATCCTTTAGGATTTTTATCATTTAGGATAATGTATTCCATCAAATCTGTAGGGTAAACAAGAAAACAAATATATATGTCTAAAGTTGACAGCTTTAAATTCATTTTTTATCTGCTTCTTAAGGCTGTGAAATGCTCTTTTTTTTCAAAAGTTAGATATTCATATATTTTATTGAGTTCAGGTGTTTCTTACTGATTGAATTCATTGTTTTCCAAGCTACTGTTTTTAAAATTAATTATTTTCAAAATGGGATGGAGACCTTTAAAGTTTTCTTTAAAATATAAAAATGATAATTCATGAAAAAACTAACTTCTCAATAATTATTTTAAAATTTATCCATGGAATAAATTTATTATATCGAATAACCCTTGTACATACACTCTAAGACCCAATATCTATTAAACTGAAACTCAACTTGCTCATAATTTACAGAAAAGGGAGACAGTACTAAATAAAATATAGAAATTACCTTCCTGCAAATATTCGCCATCAAGTATATATTCGTTCTTAGAAGCAGCAGGAAATTTCTATAAAGAAAATCTTTTATGATATCCTGAACATAAACGAGTTATTTTATGTTCGGTCAGCACTATATCCAATATGCCTTTTCCTAGAGCTCTGCTGATGTTTTTTATTACTGCTGTAACCCGAAATAATTTTATTCATAAAAATTATTTATTTGGTACTTCATATTGAATTATAGATTAAATTTTGTCTAGTATTAAATGTTGTTAATAGCGGGAATAAAAATTTAAAAAGGTAAGAAAGTGAAGTCAAAGTTATAGGGAAGTTTGAAAATTAAAGCGTAATTATACGGAAACTATGCTATGGCAAAAGAAAGTTATTTTTTTGGTGTTGATCACTCCTTCTTTTAGGGTAGTGCCTAGGCCAGCATGCCGAAGATTAGGGAGGGTTATATAAACTCAAAACACCACCTGTCTTTAGACCCGTAGGTAAGAAGAAGCGGTGATGTTAGCGAAAACAGGAAACAACAAGATTCAAAAATAATACACCGATACTAAAAACAATTAAAATCTATATTTGAGCAATAAGTGAAAAAGGATTTTGATATATAAAATATGTGTCATTTAACTTATTCTGAAGAAAAAATTAAGTAACTATTTGTTAAATAATAACTACAAAAAAAAACAAAGAAAGGAACAATAAACAATACTATTAAATTATTACGTCATTCGCGCCAAACGCAAAGTCAATTAGATCTAGGTCCGCCCTTAACTTTTAACATCAGCTGATCAAAATAACCTTACTTTTTATATACAGTTGTATTTTGCACTAATAAATTATCTAGGAGGTCGATTTAGAAAAAAGTTTGGTTTATTTGAAATTAAATTAAGTGTTGGACTTTTAATGCGTGAAATAATGTTTTAAATTGTCTAGTGTATACGTATACCTTCGGTTTACAAGGTATTTTAAATTAAATTAAATATAAAGTGTCCTGTAATTGTGCACAGAAAGACTTCCCAATCACAGGGAAAAAATGATACTATACGACTAATTCGGTAATAACACAGTTTATTATATAGTTCTAATACCTGAAGGTAGGTTTGTTACAAAGTTCAAGAATTTTCAACAAGCTGGATAACCTGCAACTTCTGTGGGAGCAATGGAGTGTTTTATGCCAGGCTCTGGTAAAGAATGTCAATTGTTAAATAGGAACGGAAGATTCCGATATAATAAAAACTGTTTGTGGCACGTACCTGTTTGGCTTTAAGGGTGTAATAAGTATCAAAAGTCACAAAGATGATTTATTGACCTCTTAAGGGTGATTAGACTGATCGGCGAATATGCAGGCATGTATTGTATTGGTTATGCTTACTCTTAATGCACATATAGGTATTTCATACCTAGGTGCAAGATAAACTCTGTTATATGTCTAAAATTCTGATTAAGTCTAATGTAGTATTTGTTTGTTTATTGTAACTTAATATTTGTGAAATAAATTGAATTGAATTGAAAAAAAAATTGAAAGTATTAAACAAGACTTTATAGTTCAGATCTGTAAAGAGTTTTTTCTGTTTCCAGATTTGATTTTTTAGTATTAAAGATTTAAAACTGGAGATGGAGAATGGTCTAATCCCTAATCCTTCGATAAGGATAGTGATTTTAGTCAAAAAACTATTGCGTTTTCTTAAATTAGCTTATGATTATTATAACGAAATTGAGAGTTTCGTAATATTATTCAATATATTAATAAGAAAAGTTCTATATTTGATATACAAGCATATTTCTCAATACCAAGTCTATAACTTAAGTATGTAAATCAGAACTGACTAGAGAGTGTTAGTCTAGTTTTCTTACTGTTTAATCGATATTTCCCGAGCAACGGCGTTGTATGCCTAATTTAACGAAATACACCAGTTCCGATACACGTACTCACGTTTCATGAATAACGTGCATCTTTGATGGACTTCCTAATATTGGGGTCATGAAATCGACCCATCTTATAAAGTTCCAAGAAGCGTAATCAATTTTCAAGAGGGTAAAAGGTGAAAACCTATAACTGACGAAAGAATAAGTTTGAACCAGAGTTGGGCTGATTTTGATTTAAATTACCTAAAAATAAAGGATTTTTTTTTGACATTTCTCTATAAAAACTCATAGAGAGCAAATCGAGAGGTTTAATAACATTTATAAAATATATTTTATTATCGAGTATAAATACCCTCGTAAATAATTCATTGACTTATTTTAGTATTTTTATGTTTATCAGATTTACAAGCCCAACGGTTTCGCACTCCCTCCAGGGATTCATAACACGTGTACAAAGATACCAAAAGTATGAAGCTCTGTGGGGACCCTTTCCATGTTATTGGGTCATAGGTGGCCTGGTCTGTACTTCCTACAAACTTTCGGACGGTCCACGCGGTTGCAAAGAGTACTGCCTTCTGCATCGATTTATACAAATGCTCACTAAAGCCCAGTCCCTTGATGTTCTACAGGAGGTTCTTTGGTATCACTCCCGTTGTTGATAGTATTATGGGAATCGTGTGGACGCTGTTCATTGCCCACTATCTGCGGATTTGCACCTCCAGATCTCTGTATTGTATTTTAGTCTTAGGTTATTGTTATTATGTATAGCAATGTTAATCAGTGTAGTTCGCCTAAAAATTTTATCTGTTAGTATAGTCTGGCCTATTATGAGCAACAGTTTGATCTGTTAGAACCGTTCGGTCCCAATATAACTTGAACTCGTGGTTTTCAAGAACAGGCTCTGGATTGTATTTGTAGTAAGGCACTTTTCCTACTTGTAATAGTTTTAACTTATCTGCTAACTCTTGATGGAATATCTTAGCGACTGAATCGTGTCTTTCCTTATACTCGGTTGCGGCAAACGCTTGGCATCCTCCAGTGATGTGATGGATTGTCTTTGAGGTTCAACAACCATATCTATACTGGTCATTTTCTCTCTGATGTTGAACTTCCGCTAGTTTTTCATCGGAATAACCTCATCTTGGATAGCTGACAAGAAGCTCTCCATTTCCGGAAACATCTGTCCTGAAATCAACCAGTAGTTCGAAGCTGAGTTGTCGACATTATCCTGGATGACCTCATTTGGATGCCGTCCATGAAGCGGTTTCTGTAGCCAGGCTTGTAACTTCTCTTGGTCTGTTCAGTGGTGAGAAGAAATATACCATTCCCTCAGCTGTAACGGCATTGAATCGTCTGCCTCGCATATTACTCAATGTAGTGTGGAAGAGTCCGCTAACCTGTGGAAATAAGAACGTAAGTTTATTATTTGTTGATCAAGCTGCTTACGATCACCTCATGAACTCGTGGCGATATTTTTCAGTCTGACATCGAAGTTGGTAGACGGCAGGTGTAATATCCTGCCGACATACCTTGAAATTTATGGTTCATATATCAGTTATTTCCTGCTAATGTTGCTTTCGGTCCGATACAGCTCCACTGACGCTGCTGAGCTGCTTACCAATATCGACCACTCCTCTTCCTCCTTGGTATCTGGGTGTTTGTATGCTTTGGTTACGAGTGTTCTTATTTTCCTTTGCAAGTTCTCGATGTACTTCCTGATCCATTTCACAATTCCAAAAGAATAGCTAGACTAGTTTATAACACTCTTCTTACCCTCCTGACAAATTCGGTTATCAGTTCGACTTTCATAGTGCGATGGTCAATTCGTTTAGCCTGTTTTATACCTAGGTATTTGTATGTTGGTTCTACTTCCACTGCAGCTATGGTTTCACCGTTCCTCATCTCAAATGCTCCCAGTTGTATTTTTCCTTTAACGATATTCAAAATACGGCACTTGTCAAGTCCAAACTGCATTCCGATATCCCCCAAAACTCCTCCACAATTATGAGCATTTGCTCCAACTGGTTTTTGGTAGCAGCCATCAGTTTAAGATCATCCATGTATAGAAGATGATTCAATCTTACTACCTCTTCGTTGTTACTTCTAATACAAAAGCCATATCTGATGGAGTTCAAACCGCGTAACAGAGGTTTCATTGCAAGGCAGAACCACAATGAGCTTAGTGAATCGCCTTGAAATATTCCCCTTCGTATTGGGATTGTATTAGTTTCGATGGTATCGCTGGATCGAACTTGCAATTGGCATTATTCTTATTATTTATATGTTTAGATTACTAAACTTATATTTTATAAATGTGTATGTTTTTATGCTTATTAAGAAAAATTAAGAAATTATATTTTTAATTTTACGGATATACTGTAACAAAAATTTCTTCTTCTTGCGGTGCCTATTCGTTCCGAATGTTGGCGACTAGCATGGCTATTCTTACTTTGTTGGCAGCTGCGCGGAACAGTCCAGTCGTGCTCATGTTGAACCATTTTCTTAAGTTTTGGAGCCAAGAGATTCGTCTTCGTCCTGGCCCCCTCTTGTCGTACACCTTCCCTTGCAGAATTAATTGGAGGAGGTTATATCGCTGTTCATTTCTCATAATATGTCCTAAGTATTCCAATTTGCGTTTTTTAATTGTTTTGATCACTTCGCACTCCTTTCCCATTCTGCGCAAACAAAAATTTAATTTGTTAATTATCAACAAATCACCAAAGTCCAATAGGTAGGTATAAAATAATTTTGTAGTTAAAAACCTAAACCACTTTTTACTTATTTATTATTTAGCATAAATAACTGTATTATAAACTGCGTGGCATTTCTGTTATATATATATATATATATATATATATATATATATATATATATATATATATATATATATATATATATACAGGGTGTCCAAGATAAGGATCCTAAGCATGGGGATCTCGGAAACAGTTGGAGATACGAGGTCGGTTAAATTAGAGAAAAGTTGCGCAATTTAGTGCTAAATTAAACGCAGTTAAAAAAATTTAAAAATTTCAAACACTTCCGGAGATTTCCGGAAAAAAACGAAATTTGGCAAAATCGTTTTTAATTTTTGCAGGCTTTATTTAAAGAGATATCAGAAAATAAAAGGTAGATTCTCATTGCCACTTTTTATTTTTTATAATATGGTCTAAACAAAATTTAAATCCGACGTTTCGTTTCTGAGATACCATCATGAACTTTCATTTTTTATATGGAACAAAAAAAAGTATTCCATGTATTTGATAGCATTTTTTATTACAAATTCAACGATGTATCACCCTTGCATATCGAATACGTAGTTCAAGTACTTTCCATAAGAGCTCCATGAGAGCGAGAGAGAAAGGTATATCAGTTTTATAAAAGCCAATGAACTACACACTTGATATGCAAGTGTGATACACCGTTGAATTTGTAATAAAAAATGATATCAAATACATGGGATACTTTTTTTTGTTCCATATAAAAAATGAAAGTTCATGATGGTATCTCAGAAACGAAACGTCGGATTTAAATTTTGTTTAGACCAAATTATAAAAAATAAAAAGTGGCAAGAAGAATCTACCTTTTATTTTTTGATATCTCTTTAAATAAAGCCTACAAAAATTAAAAACGATTTTGCCAAAATTCGGTTTTTTCCGGAAATCTCCGGAAGTATTTTGAATTTTCAAAACTTTTAAATTGCGTTTAATTTAGCACTAAATTGCGCAACTTTTCTCTAATTTAACCGACCTCGTATCTCCAACTGTTTCCGAGATCCCCATGGTTAGGATCCTTATCTTGGACACCCTGTATGTATATATATATATATATATATATATATATATATATATGTATATATATATATATATATATATATATATATATATATATGACTTTTTTTTTGCTTTGTCAGAACTTGTCTGTGGGGGAGAGACTCATTCTTGTCCAGTAAAATCGAAAACGCACCTCTAAATCAGAAAACGCTTGAAAAATTTGCAATATCTCGGCTTCCAAGTAACATAAAGCCTTTTTTTTTGATTCAGGGTAAGTAGTCGAAAAAATAATTTTTAGCATATTTTCAACCCCTTCGGACTATCCTCATCTCCCAAAAAATGCTTTTTTCTTTAATTATATTTTATCATGTGCTAATTGAACTACTAGGACTATATTTTTTATTTTATATGTTAAGAAATCAATTATTGTACAAAAAATGCATTAAAATATCTTGTATATAAATTATATAAAATTGAAGAAGACTTGCCAAAGGTAAACTAATATCTTTGTATTTATGCTGTGTATCTGTTGCATGAGAGAAGAAATATCTACTTTTATTGGTTTATTTTAAAATAAACGCATGCCTCTAATTGGTCCCTCTCTCCGAGTTCGGTGTCGGGCCTCTAACAGATGTGCTCTAACACTATGTTCCCCACTAAATATCATAGTGCTATTTAAGAAGAATTCACAAGTATAACTTAAATAAATTGAGAAAAGTCTAGAAAAGTAAATTTTCAAACATACAAAAACTAATTAACCTTCTATTGTCATCATAACGTGGTCAAACAAAAAGAAATTTTCATAAACGCACCAATTATTAATGAAACAAATTATAAATATAATTATTAATATTTTTATATTCGTATAGTATACAAAAAGCATTTTTCCAGCCCACAAAATGTAATAAAAGTTAAAAAAAAAATTATTTTGAAAAAATATTGTCGACGTTCTTTTTGCAATAACTTCTTTGTTTATAATGCGATTTTAACATTCAAAAAGTCATTTTGTAGATTTTTTCAAGACGCACATACCGCCTCTACATCATTTTTTGCTATATTCTGTAGTTTCTCCATAATATCAAAAAAAAATTCAAAAATTTTTTTGAAGCCTTTTCTGTTACTTTATCTAAGACATACATGCAAGAAAATCACGGATATAAATTAAAAATTTGTGAAACCTTCCTTTCTCGGCCTAGTAGTAAGTTAGAAACAAGTTGAATATTTCAATGCCACCAAAAAAAATAATAAATAAAAACTGCCAAATTATATTTTCCAGAGCCATGATTTTTAAATTAATTAAAAGGATATTTTTAAAATCGTAGGTTTCTAAAAGCTTTTTTATTTAACCATCCGCATTTGACTTAATTTCCCATCAAAGCAATAACATTTTCGGGAGCGGCTTTCGGGCAAAAATAAACAGAAATTTTGTGCCTTTTTTCCCCAGTTAAAAGCTGTTTCAGATACAATAAAATTGTCCCGTTAAGACCAATTATTAAAACATCAAACACTGAGCAGAATGCAAAATCTAAATTGCTTCGCTTGTTTGATGTCGCGCGCGGTATGTTGTTTTCTTTTTTTAATTTGGTATTTGAAAAGAGACAGTTAAATTGGAAAAGTTTGTTTTTTTCTTTGGTTACGTTTAATTGGAATATAGGGTCAATCTATAAAAATAATTTTAATTCCAACAGACTTAGCCAAACGTCTCTCACACTTCCTGTAGGTAACATTCACTTATCTTAGATATATTCAAATATCATAAGAATGGAATTATGTGTTCGCTAAGGCCAAATCCCTTGATATTAAGCAGAAAACTCTTCGGTACTATGCCCGTTATCTTTAGAATTATAAGAATCGTCCGAACACCACTCATTCCCCAGTCTTTACGTGTTTGTACCTTCTGGTCTCGGTATTTGGCCATCATCTCATATATCCCTTAGTTTGTTGGTATTAGGGATGGCGACCTCTATTGGTGCTGCTTGCTTAGATGTCTATTTCACCAAAATGAAGTTTAGTCTGTTATGTCCAATTATGTAATCCATAAGCACAGCTTGAGTTCCAGTATAGTTTCCGGGCTGTAATCATAGTATAGCAATTTCTCTGCTTGCAGTTGTTTAAACTTCTGCGCCAACTCTTGATAGATGATCTTAGTGATGATGTTTGGCATCATCCCGTTATGTGCTGGATTGTCTCTAATATTCGCCATCCATCGAGGGGTCTCTGATTTTGTATTTTAGATATTTTCTCGTTGGAATGACCTAATCTTGGATAGTTAGTAGCAAGCCTTCGCATTCAGGAAACATTTGATCTAACGTCAGTCAGTAGATCGATGTTAATTTGTTGACATTTTCCTGGTTCACCTCATTTGGGTGTCATGCACGAAGAGGCTAGGGCCAGCATTGAAGTTTCTCCTGGTCTGGTTGGTAATGAGAAATCTGTTCATGATCCCTTAACTGTTGCGGTGTCATTTCCACCACACCACAGCATCAAATGCTGAGCAGAATGTGAAGTTTTCATTGCTTACTTGTAGTGTAGTAAGTAGTGAGTAGTCAATGGAGTACTAAATCGCAGGAAATAACTTCCAACCTTGGGAAAATTATAATAGTGCTGAAAGCATCCTTTGACATGGGCGTGGCACTCATGCAGCTGGGAACTTTTTATCACGTTCCATAGTACAATTTATAGTAGATAGATTGCGAATTCTATAGAAACGCTTTTGCTCCCCAGAGAAACAAACCAAAATAAGACAGTAGTATATTTCTTTCTACGGACGGAACTAAGCACAATACCCCAAAGGTCAGTGGATACGGCTCTCGACTGATTTCCATTATAAAGAAAGGTACTACTCTGATATTTCGCTATGTCTCTTTCTGAGCAAGAAACAACTTGCTTCTATAGAATCCGCAGTCTATATACTTTTATATCTATTGGTAACAGGTAGGCAAGTAACAAGTAGGTAGGTAGGCAGGTAACAGGTAGTTAGAGCAGGTAACGGGCAGGTAGGTAGGCAAATAATGGGTCGTACACAGTCAGATTTTACCACATTTTTCGATTAGTTAAAAATCGCACAGAAATACAATCAATCCGCTCCTGCAGTCAGTAGTAAAATTATAAACTAGGCATCACATTTTTTCAGTTGTTATTTCAATTTTTAGCAAAATCTATCGTGAAAACATTCTGAGTTGCAGAACGGCATGGTCTAGATATAAGAGATTTAAAACTTGACGTTCTTAAAATTAAAGAGGTGACACACACACACACACACATATATATATATATATATATATATATATATATATATATATATATATATATATATATATATATATATATATAGTTTTTTGGCAGCTGGTGATTGAAAATGTAATTTTTATAATACTGGTATAATTTTTCGGTTGAAATATTTTTTTCTTATTCTTTGGTTAATACACTATAACAACAATAAGTCTAAAATTACAATAACACACAGAAAACTGTGCACTCAAAAATTTTATTCATCTACGAAAATTCAAGTTTCATTCTTAGATTTAAATGAGGTTTTTTTCTAACAGTGAGAGAAATAAATGCATTCCACTTATTTTAAAAATAACGTTATTGAATTACATTCACAGTGGTTTATCGAAACCCGTATCAATAAAATATTACATAGATTAAATTCAGGGAAGATACTGATATTAACGAAATTAATAATTTTCTCTCTTTACTTTTTATTTATACATAATGTATTGCATTGGATGTTCAGAACGCCTAAAAGACGAATTTTTGTGTTTGTGTTCACCAGGGCGGTAATTGTTATTTTTAAAATAAACATAAACAAAATAAAAACACCAATAGATAAACAACGAGTTTTTCTAGGCAGCCATACAGATGATACCGGGTTTAGTACTGGTCTTGCCATTGCCAAATTCAAGGTCCACTTGCAAAATTTAAAATTGCCTTGTTGACAAAACGATGGCCATTTTTTCCAATTTAGAATACGCTGATATAATTTTAATGCATGGTAGAGCAGACAGCAAAGCTCAACGACTATACCGAGATCGATTTCCTGGAAGAAGAGTTCCCAATGTACCAGTTTTTATTAACACATATCGCCTTATTTGTGAAACCGATTATCTTCGGTTCAGAGAAAGATTGCATGCAGACAGACATGCTGTCGAAGTGGAACAACAAATTTTGGATTCATTTGATGCAGATCCAACCGCGCGTACTACAAAGGTAGCTATTAACTTAGTTTGTCTACTTTGAAAGTGTGGAACGTTTTGAAAGTTGAAGGAAAATATCCATTCTATTACACCCAGATTCAAGGCATTGAAAAAGGTGATCCAGCATGGAGAATTCTGTTTTGCCGTTATTTGTATGAAAGAACTTGTCTATAAAGTTGAAATAATGGACCGTAATCAACTGATTGATAGAATTAATGAAGCAGGTGTCACACTTAGGGAAGAAATGAGACTAAGCGTAACCATCACCCAAGTGAGGAAAAGGACCCGAAAATGTATTAGAAATAATGGCTTACATTTCGAATATAGCATGTAAAATAATACTTAATGTGATATAATTTTAAGAAAGTAAAATAAATAGAGAAAATTATTGATTTCGTTAACAAATTTGACATTTTATTGATACGGGTTTCAATAAACCACTGTAAAGGTAATTCAACAAAGTTATTTCTAAAATAAATTGAATGCATTTATTTTTCTCACTGTTAGAAAAAACCTCACTCAAATCCAAAAATGAATTTTCGTAGATGAATAAAATTTTTGAATGCACAGTTTTTTGTATGTTATTTTAATTTTAGTCTTCTTTTTGTTATTATAGTGTATGAAACAAAGAATAAGAAAAAAAAAAATCACACCGAAAAAGTATACCAGTATCAATAAAATTAAATTTTCACTCACCGATTGCTAGAAAAACCGGAAAATTATAAAATGTGCTGTAACTCGACAACCGTGCATTTTTGTACTAAGTCATATATGGCATAAATTATTCAAAATGACATTTTCTATCACCTCTTCCGAACTTTCTATCGATGTACCCTGTATATATATATATATATATATATATATATATATATATATATATATATATATATATATATATATATATATATTGTCGTAGAAAGACGTTTCTCACCGCCTTTCTCCGAGGACATTTCACTTCAAATACAAGATCCAAAAATATAATAGTACGGCAAGCGAGTGTCTGGGAAGGTGTCAGTCGGAATCCCACTGACGAGTCCTACGACTGGCACCGGGACGAAACACTCCAAAATTTTTCAAGTGTATAGGAAAGCTGCTTCCTCAGGCAAGAGCGCTAAATGAGGAGCCGGAAGCCAGGGGGCGTAAAGCCGGTAACGTAGCATCCTATAACACAACATGGCATCCCTGGTGTTGTTTGGGCCGTTGCAGACAGGGGTCTGCACTGAGCATTGTGCTAATGCTTTATCCACGACGGGGTGTTAGTCCCCGCTGTTCTTCAGTTACATCTCGACTTGTCGTATATTCAGAATCAAGAACACAGATTCAAAATAATACGCCAAGTGAGATGTCTAAAGGGGGGGGGGGGGGTGTCGTAGAAAGACGTTTCTCACAGCCTTTCTCCGAGGACATTTCACTTCAAATACAAGATCCAAAAATATAATAGTACGGCAACCGAGTGTCTGGGAAGGTGTCAGTCGGAATCCCACTGACGAGTCCTACGACTGGCACCGGGACGAAACACTCCAAAATTTTTCAAGTGTATAGGAAAGCTGCTTCCTCAGGCATGAGCGCTAAATGAGGAGCCGGAAGCCAGGGGGCGTAAAGTCGGTAACGTAACTTCCTATAACACAACAATATATATATATATATATATATATATATATATATATATATATATATATATATATATATATATAAATTACTACAACTTTACTAGTATATGTAGTCGGAGAATACATTTAAAAAAAATTAGTACATAATCAATGGTTTAGAAAATATCAAAGCTCTTATCGCTTTCTGCCCATTGTTTTTATGCTTATTTTGGATAATTTAATTATGCGAATTTTTACCCTTAAAAATATTTCTCATTAAAAATTCGCTGTGTCATACGTTGTACCTACCGCTTTCACATTACCAAGCGATATATACCATCCTCTTTATCCCCTTAAAACTCCAAAACGACCTATATTATTTTCATGTTTGGTTTTATTCCAAAGCCAGCCTGTCAGCGAAAGCATCCCCTTTACCTTAATTAAAATACCCTACGGACGATATATCATTATTTGGACGCCCGCCCTGGATAAGGTTTAAGGACATGGGCGCCGAGCCAACGACGATTATCTGGAAGCAAAAGGAATTACCAAGCAATAATTATCCGACTAATAAAGACAAGAAAATTAGAGATAAGTTACTTAGAATGGGACAAAGCTAAGTTCAAATTTCTCTCCTTCGCAACAATATTAAAATTAGAATTAGAGGGCTTATTGCTTTCCCTAGCCTAGGTCTTGTATATATTGTAGTGGCTTTTATGAAGAGTTCTATTTCATAATGTAACCCCCAGGGGTTCGCAAGCTTTATAAAGGGCGTTCGCGAAAAAAATATTGTAATAGCGGAATTTTTAATTACACATTGCAACAGGTGGTGACAATCTGTAATGAAACGAGTAGCTACGCGACTCTCCTTTTTACTCACGCATTTTATTAAGATAATCGTGACAAACTTTGTCAAAGGCTTTACTGCAGTCGATAAAGCAAAGATACAGTTCTTGATTCATATAGAAGCAACGTTGTGTAAGAATGTTTACTGCATATAGAGTTTCCCGTGTTTCTTATACGTTTCTAAATCCGATTGAGTTTCACTGATATCTTCCTCCAACGTTTCACATATTCTACGATGTAATATTTTCAAGAAGATCTTCAAGGTGACTCATAAGGCTCACTGTGTGATGATCTCTACACAGTTTCAGATTAGGGAGCATTATGAAAGTTGATTTGAGTACCTGTTATTTCTGGCCTACTATTTTCTTTTTGGCGTTCTATTGCCTTGGTAGATCTAAATAATTCTTCTACATGTTTTCCATTCCCTTTCTTAGATATATAACAGTATTTGTCCGTTTACTTATGGAGATATGTTGATACGTTTACGTATATTTCCCTTACCTTACTAACTTTTTTGTTTATATTGAACTTATCCTGTTTTCTTTGTATGTATAGGCGTAGAGTTCGGAGTCTGTACACTGCGACCTGGTAGATTTATGGTGCCCCCTACTGAAGCCCAGTCGTAAAAATTACCTTATCGGCTAGAGCAGGTCCTAAAGTCCTATTTCCCTCAGGAATCTTGGGATGTTGGACGCCTTTAAGGTGGGTTTTCTAGAACGCTGCACTCTGAAAGGATCCTCACAGAATCTGCACTCTTCTCTTTCTACCAGTCCGAGTTTCTTGAGGTGTCCCTTCAGGTGAGAAGGCCCTGTAAGGGCCCCTGTCAGTTTCTTTGCAGCTCTTCTATTTCCTCCAGTTGTTTATATGCCATTTTTAGCTCTCCTCATTTCCGTTCCAATTTGTTTACATTCCGTGACGTTGTTTTTGTGAGATCTACGCAAATTCATAAACTGGAGGATTTCTGGAGTTATCCAACTTTGTTTTGCTTGTTGCTTCTGGATCTTAATTATTTTTTCGTTGTGTTTTATTAAAGCAATTTTGGAGTTTTCTCAAATTTCATTTGTACTATGCAAATTTGTTGAGCTGTTCTGTGTAAGATTTCTTGAATTATCATTTATATTATTTCACACTTCTTGCTTTGATCCTTGTTTTTTTAACTGAGAGGCATCAATTCTGTCCCATCTTGTTTTAGTGTTTTGTGATTTTAATTTCACTCTTATTTTATTCACTACAGGGCAGTGGTCAGATGATCCATCACAATCTTTATGGTGTTCTTATATCGGTCACTGATAAGAATATAGTAGATTCGATTTGGCTTCTAACGATTCTTTTTATATTGTCTTGAGGTGATTTCCACGTATAGAGTCGACGAACAGGAAGCTTGAAAAAGTTATTCATTAATATCATGTCGTTACCTTGACTAAGTTGAACTAAGCGATCACCTTTTTCATTTCTCGTTTCCAGTTCGTATTTTCCAACATATTCTTCACATTTATCTTCTTTACCTTCGATAGGAGCATCTCTTTGGATTATGTTAAACATCCCAACAAGAGAAGTGTTTGGTCTGTAGTTGCAATAACATAACACTGTCTGACAATGGATCAAAGTCTGTCACTGATTTGTTTATCTCCTTCGACACAATTTTTGCTACTCCATATCTGTGATTGGAATCATTGTGACCTGAAAGGCAGTTGTTACCATTGGTTATAGATTGTTGTCCAGTGCCTTGCCATCTTATGGCACTGATATCAAGAACACTTATTTTCATTCTTTGTAGCTTTTGTACTATATTTTGTATCTTTCCTAGTTTCCATTTTCATCGAATTATTCTACATTGCTCCGTCCCGAGATCCGATTATAGAACTAACTAACGACTTATTAGCTCAATTCCAAAAAATCTTATAAATAATGATTTTTGGGTTGTGTAGTTACACGTTTTTTACCCTCATCTTACTAAAAACAACCTCCCAACGAAAATTAGTTATCTGTAGCGGTAATTACAGAAATAGTAAAATTTATCCATAAAATAAAATCAGCAGGAATTGAAAAATAAATGATAAAACTTGCAACGTTTCAGTTTTAAGCTTCAATAAAAATATTTTATATTACAAATAAACTTTTCGTTAAATTTGGCTTTCTGATTCATAAATTAATTTTTTCGTGTCAATGACTATCTCTACGAGGCTGGTTTGAAAAGTTCGTGCAAAGTCAGCGAGATGGCACTGCTGGTGCGTATCGAGGTTATTTTTAGTTAGTAGCATCTCTTGGAAGAATACACGTTAAGTTTCAGGCGGCTCGGACCATTTCTTTGTGTTTGACATTGGTTTGAATCGAGAAAGTCGAGTGATTCTCCAAAAAGGGACGAAAAAGACTTTCATGTGTTGATTAAACATTACCTCATGAAAGGCAAAACTCCTCAGGAGACTAAACAGAAGCTTGATAAATATTATGGTGACTGTGCACCTTTGATTTGAACAGTTTATAAGTGGTTTTAAAATTTTCGGAGTAGCCATATGAGCACAACAGACGCTGAACGTTCTGGACGCCCTGTTGAGGTTACTAATCCAGAAATCATTGACAAAATCCATGATATGGTGATGGATGACAGAAGAGTGAAGGTGCGTGAGATTGCTAATGCTGTGAGCATCTCGAAAGAACTGGTACATAATATTTTACACCAATATTGGGACATGAAAAAGCTATCAGCAGATGGGTGCTGCAGTTGCTCACGATTGAGCAAAAACGAAATCGTGTGAAGTGTTGCAATAATGGTTTGCAGGTGTTCCAGCGAAATCCTTAGGACTTTAAGCGTCGTTTCATCGATGTGGATGAAATATGGATATATCACTATACTCCTGAGACCAAAGAACAGTCTAAACAATGGGTTGCTAAGGGGGAATCTGCACCAAAAAAGGCGAGGACCATTCCTTCGGCTGGTAAGTTTATAGCGACTGTCTTGTGGGATTCACAAGGGATATCTTCATCGACTGTGTGGAAAACGGCAAAACTAGTACAAGTGAATATTATTCATCGTTATTAGACCGTTCGAAAAATTAATGGAAATAGGGTTTCAACTCGTTTCACATCCCCCCTATGCTCCAGACTTGGCTCCCTCCGACTATTATTTGTTCCCCAATATGAAAAATGGCTGGCGGAAAAAGATATCATTCAAACGAGGAGGTGATTGCAGAAACGAATGGCTATTTTACAGTCTTGAACAAATCGTATTATTCGGAAGAGATCAACAAACTAGAGCAGCGTTGAACGAAGTGTATAAGCCTAAAAGGAGACTATGCTGAAAAATAAAAAAGTTTGTCTAAAAAAATTAAGTTGTTTTAATTTTTGCATGGACTTTTCAAACGACTCTGGTATTAGCTAGTCAGCTTCGTAGTTAATGTCAATATCAAGAAAAACCCCTCACACAAATTAATCCACACTCCGTCAATGGATTACGGTAAAATGGTTTGCGGGCGTTTTGTTCGATTGCGATGACCCGCAGGGGTGCGTTTCACATTGTGCGAGGCACATTTCGTGATTTATATAACGTCGAACAAAAGAAAATGGCGGATCACGGAAGCGGGAGTCAAAAGATATTCCGGAGATTCTCTTTTGTTTATATCTTGAACCTTCCAAGATTCACACTCGATTAAAATAATTAACGCTCCCCTGGGATCATTTTACTTTAGTTAAGGGTTGAATTTTATTTTAAATTATTAAAGGGGGAAAGGTTTGTTAAATTTGGAAGTTTACGAAGGTGAATTTAAAGTTTATAGTCGCTCTTTGAAAGACAATTCTATAAGCTCAACGCGTATATAGTACAAGCAAAGCATAATAAACTGTGTGTTGTCTCCAGAAAAAACCCAAATTATTATTTTTACTAATTTGTCACCGTTCCGGAGTATAATTGTGGGAATGTTTTGAATGTTGAATGTTTTCAGTCCGACATCAAGTGTAATATCTTGCCGACGTGTCTCAGAATGGCAATTTTAAATAGATAGTTGCTTTCGCTCTTGGTTTGTCACAACTCCACTGACGAGATCAAGTGATCGAAACGGGTATGGAGAGAACAAGCGTAGAATTTGCAGAGATTAGGCTGTGTGTATATACATACATACATATATATATATATATATATATATATATATATATATATATATATATATATATATATATATATATATATATATATATATATATATATATATATATATATATATATATATATATATATATATATATATATACATATATATATATATAAAGGGTGTTTTTTATAGAGGTATAGAACTTAAGGTTGGCAACACTTTTTTAACTGGCGGCCATTTTGTCAGCTGTCAAGTGATTTATGTTTAATTTGGTTTGGCATTTCAACATGAATAGACTGACGCCTGAACAACGCTTCCAAATTGTGCAAATTTATTTTGAAAATCATGGTTCTGTTCGAAATACGTATCGCGCACTACGTCCATTTTACGGTCAACATAATCGTCCATCAGAGCAATTAATTCGATTAACTATGGAACGTTTTCGCACCACGTTTACTCTAAAAGATAATACGCATCCACAGAGACGTCGTACAGTGCGTACAGAAGAAATCATTGCTGCTGTAGAGCGTAGCGGAGAGGAAGACCCGAATCAGTCTATCCGCCATCGTGCACAGGAATTGGATATGTGTCCATTCACTTTAAGGAAGATTTTGCGGAAAGATCTTGGTTTGCGTACTTACAAAATCCAACTCGTGCAAGAATTGAAGCCACACGATCACCTAGCAAGGCGTAGATTCGGTGAATGGGCCCAAAACAAGAATGCCGTTGATCCCGATTTTCATAAGCGAATTTTGTTTAGCGATGAAGCTCACTTTTGTTTGAATGGATACGTCAATAAACAATTGCCGTATTTGGAGTGATGATAATCCTCAAGTGTATGTTGAGACACCGTTACATCCAGAAAAACTGACTGTTTGGTGTGCTTTATGGGCTGGTGGAATCATTGGTCCGTACTTCTTTAAAAACGACGCTGGTCAGAACGTTACAGTCAATGGTGACCGCTATAGAGCCATGATTACTGACTTTTTCGTTCATCAATTGAACAACCATGATGTGTAGGAGCTGTGGTTTCAACAAGACGGCGCAACATGTCACACAGCTCGTGCCACAATTGATTTATTGAAGGAAATGTTTGGTAACCGCATAGTTTCACGTTTCGGAGCCGTGAATTGGCCTCCAAGATCGTGCGACTTAACGCCGCTAGACTATTTTCTGTGGGGATATGTGAAGTCGCTAGTCTACGCCGATAAGCCCGAAACGATTGATCACTTGGAGGACAACATTCGCCGCGTTATTGCCGATATACGGCCACAAATGTTGGAAAAAGTCATCGAAAATTGGACCTCCAGATTAGACTACGTCCGAGCCAGCCGTGGCGGTCATATGCCAGAAGTCTTATTTAAATTATAATGCCAGAAGGTTATCTTTCGAATAAAGTAAATTTCATGTCAATTTAAAAAATTCATCTTTGTTTTATTGCAATTAAAAGTTCTATACCTCTATAAAAAACACCCTTTATATATATATATATATATATATATATATATATATATATATATATATATATATATATAATGCTTTCTCTGTCTAAGCTGTCAAGGTCGTAAAATTTTTCTCTATAACACTTAGTTTCCATATATATATATATATATATATATATATATATATATATATATATATATATATATATATGTTGATGTCAAAACAGATCGATTTAAATTATATCCAATACTGCTTCGTTTAGGCGGTAGAAGACATCAAAGCTTTGCCTGTTTAGAAATTAAACTTTGAGATACTATTGTAAATTTTTTTAATGTTAATAATAATAAAAAAATTCCAAAAATTAATTACTCACAAGTTGACCTTTAAAATAGATATATGTTTAAGTCACAATACCACAAAAATAAAATTTTTCGCAATATTTCCTTTTGATTTTCCAAACTGTGCCCCAAATACCTGCATACTTACTGTACATCCATCTACAACATTGTTCAAACTAATTTTAAAGGATATGTAAGAATTATGCCTGCTTTGTTTTTTTATTTGATATGTATCTAAAATTTGCAATATTCTCATAACATAAAGCTGTTGCTACAAAGTCGACATGTTTTTTTGAGCTAGCATAAGGCTTAAAATCTTTAGAAGTTATCGAAATTTTTTTCTAGAGCGAAGTCAAGTGCAACAACTAGTTATTTTATTTTTTCTGTGATTCAGTTATAATTTTTATACATAATAAAACAAAATACTCAATTTAGACAAGCACAATACTTATTTTAAAAGGTCCAGTATAGTCATATGTCACATAGTTAAAAATATGTTCTTCCATCTTGCTGAACGGATATGATATGTTGTCCTTTTATTCTTGACATCTGCTTGTTGGCGTTTCTTACCTGAAACCAAAAAAAATTTTCAGTTGAAAAATATTTTGTAAATTATTTAATAAAATAAATATAAGTCACGAAAGTTAAATTCTCAATAGAATATGATTTTAAATTAATTTTATACACGTGAGTGCAGTGTTGTTTCTGAATTATTGTTCAAGGTGAATAATTTGATAGGTAAACCAACAAAATACTTAAGGGGTCTTTTAGGTTACAATTTTTCAAAAATAAAAAATTTTTATTAATGTTTTTTTTAATAGAAAGAAAAGAGATATCATTTTATAATTTTGCACATATATTTATTTGTACTTTTAGTATACAAAAAAATATTTTTTTGGATTTTTTTATAGGTTTTTTTACCCATAATAATTTTTTTAAAAAAACATCAAAAAATGACGGCGGACGTGATTCCAGGTGACTGAATCGTCTGAAAAAAAAAGAAAATACCAAATTAATCCTTGTTCAAGTGCCCATGGTAGGTACCGGAATCACTTTGATCGGTAACAAATTTTCCGATTGTTACCCCATTTTTCACCCTCAAAAGTGTATTTTTTTTTCAAATGGCAGCCACTTTGTTATTTTTTGATGAAAAAAAAAATCATTCCGGTACCGACCATGGGCACTTGAACAAGGATTATTTTGGTATTTTTTTTTTTTTTGAGACGATTCAGTCACCTGGAATCACGCCCGCCGTCATTTTTTGATGTTTTTTTTTAATTATTATGGGTAAAAAAATCCAAAAAAAAATATTTTTGCATACTTAAAGTACGAATAAATATGTGTGCAAAATTATAAAATGATATCTCTTTTCTTTCTATCAAAAAAAAATACTAAAAAAATTTTTTTCTCGAAAAATTGTAACCTAAAAGACCCCTTAATTGTTTTTAGCTATACACTGTATATTCTGACGAAGCTAAAAAAATTACCGAAACGTTAATCTTTTAAAAAATGTAAAACATAGAAAGTACAACACCACCATTATATTTTGATTTCATTTTTAACGGACCATAATCCCAAGAAAAACAAAGAAATAAAAAATATTTTATTACAGGTCCAAGAAATAAATAAGAAATACTTCATATACATACATACATATATATATATATATATATATATATATATATATATATATATATATATATATATATATATATATACAGGTCTGGAAAATCCACACCAGAAACTGGACGTTTCTTAAGTAAAATAAAGAAAATACTATATTATTCATCAAATCAGAATGAGACAGAAGAATAAGCATCATAAGCATCGACATACGTGTAAATTACCAATTTGGCCCTCGGATGAGGGGTAATCCAATGCTGGCGCGATGAGAGCGGGCGGCAGCAGACGCCACGCCCTACCACAACAAGAGGATTCCAAGTTATTTGCTTTCATTCGGCCGTCGAAGCGTAAGTACCGAGTTTCGCGCCAAATTTTTTTGTTACAATGGTAGTTTATTCCACGGAACAAAAAGAGCACATTATTAAGTGGTACACTATTCTGGTAAATAATCGGCAGATTTGTATTTATGTGTGAAAATCATACTGTTTCTTGAAAATTTAGAATTTCGGAAATTATTAAAAAATTTGAGACAACCGGTTGTCTAAAAATTTGTAAAAAATGCACTGATAATAATGAGGAGCAACCGGTTCCTCAAATTACTGAAGAACGAGCAAATCGGGGAGACTGACGTTTGTAGTTTAGCAGAAATTAATTTTCCTTGCAATAGTACCGTAATTGCCTAAGAACTTGATATGAACGCTCGAACAGTTCGGAATATTTTAAAGCTAATAGGGATATAACCCCTGAAGTTTTGGCAAATACGCGAACCATATTTTACAATAGACTGGGTTATTGTCTCGCTCAAAGTGGAGGCCTGTTTGAACACCTCTTGTAGACTTTTAGGTGTTTTTGTTGATTTAAATTGAATTTAATTATTTGTTTATTTATTTACAATTACTGAACGTATTACTTTTATTTTTTACCAGAATAAAAGTTTATTTTTGAGAATGATTTTTAATTTTAAAGTGGTCTATTAGCTTATTCCTAACCTTTCTTATTCCACTTCAATTAGCAGGTATTAACACGCAAACTCAACAAAAACAGATTGTGTTATACAATTCCAAACCCTCGTCTACTATGAATTGCAGGCACCTGAAATTTGAATTTATTAAGAAAGCCTAACAAAAGTCTTTAACGAAAATAGAAAATTATGAACTCGAACCAGACAACTTGCACCATATAATAGAGTTTTCTATGCCACCCGAGCTTCAGTACAGTACAACTTATCTATGACGATGATAGATGACTAGGAGAATGATTTGGCTGGAGTGAAATCGGTCCAACGTTGTTACCTCTGCCAAACAACATCTCAGTTCAACAACATTGATACTGTGTCTCAGTAAATACAGAGTATTTCAAGCTACAGCCATTATAACAAGAGTAAAGCGAAAACTGATCCTCCGGTTTCCCGTCATTTTGCAAACTATTAGAAGCGGACATTAAACTGCATTAGAGAAGTTTTGGGAATACAACTTTCAAACAGCAAGATTATTCTTCAAAGGATATTCTTGGTACACCATTCCAACAGGAATCCACAAATGACTTACTTCATTGACCAGACATCATGGCATTTGCAATATTACCGATAGGTAAACTATCGAAAGATGCACAAAAATCAACGGACAAGTTGATAAGAAACTATCGTCTAGACTTTGTCCGAAAATCTTCTCGAGAAAAAATATGGAGGATGTGTTCCAAAACTTTTGGTGTCGATGGATTCTTACTGTTTTTGACATAGTAAGGATTCGGATAACAATTCAAACGTATTGGAGAATGAGAAAAGAGCTGTTAACACAGAAGGCAGTGATTAAAAAGTTCTTTTTATTATTTTTATTACAGTCGTACTATTTACTTATTTATGTAAATCGATAAATATTATATTACTTACAAATTATTTGCATTTGTATTTATTAAGAAGTCTTAAGCATAGAGGAAAAAGTACTTTCGTCTTTTTAACGATTATCGATATCCATGTATTTATTATTGTAGTATTATATTTAAAATGTACCTTGAAGTCAAGCGCAATATTTTATTCATGGAAATACAATTATTCTTTTTATTTTATTTTTAAAGCGTTGAACCACATTAGACGTTTTTCGAATTTATTTTCATGACTTTAAAGTTTCAGTCTGCGATTTTTATTTTTAATATTAAATACGTGCTTTCGACCCACTGTGTTTTGACGACCCGAAACCAGCGAAAGGTCCTTGCCCGACGCCATTTTTGCTAGAAACCAGGAAGCAAGCTACGATAAAACAGTATGCTTTATTTCACTTCTTCAACATGGCTAAACGGGTTGTCCGTCGCTTTTTGTTACGTTCCCTTTTTTTAAGAGGTTCTGTTCTCGACTTTCCACACCTGTATATATATATCTTTTTTCTTAATTTTGTATTTTCTTGGGTTTAGGTTCTATAATTAATAAAACACAAAACGATTGACGTTTCGCCCTTTATTCAAGGCATGTTCAAAATTTATTCCTAAAAAAATATATAATTAAAATACATCAATATAAAAAACATATTTTACCATTTTGGAAAACAAACAAGACACTTAAAAACAGTAGTCAAAAACTTTAAAACATTTTAAAAATATTTAATTTCACCAGTACATACCTTGACATTTTGCTGTTCTGTTTCTAAATAAACTTTAAATTTTCATCGTTTACTGAGGATACGTGGAATGCGAATGTGTTTTATTTTTTTAAATATTTTTTATATTTTATAATGTATATAAAAAAAAACAAATAAGGTATATGTTTGGTTTTATGTTTAAGAGGATATTCTATTTTTGATTCTTATTTGACCGGATCGAATAGTTTTGTTTAAATTAGGTTTGCGTAAATGTGGCTCAAATTTCCTATATCTGTTCTGTCGTTAACAGTGTTTTTTTTTTTTTTTTTAATTTTTGGTAATTCATATCTTTGTTTTTTATAATGGTACTATTATAATCAAAAGTGTGTTTTTCGTCCTGTGTGTGTTTGTTTAACGCTGTTGAGGCGATTTTTGTATATTTATGGCCATTTAATCTGTTCTTCAGTAATTGGCTCGTCATGCCTATATATTTTTTGGGACAATTTGTGCAAGGGATCGAATATATTATATTTGATTTATTCATTAGAGGAGTTTTACTTTTTAAATTTGTGAATAATGTATTTAATTTATTATGTGACCTGTGGCATACGATAATATCATGCTTTTTTAAAATGTATTTTATTTTTTCTGACAGCTCACTAGTGTGAGGTAATGCCACATATTTCTGCTGTTTATGTTCTATGTTTTTTGTTTTTAAGTTGTTATAAAACTTATATGTTCGTTTATCAATTATTTTGGTGATAGCCTTTTCGTTGAAATACTGAAGAACAGATTAAATGGCCATAAATATACAAAAAACGCCTCAACAGCGTTAAACAAACACACACAGAACGAAAAACACACTTTTGATTATAACAGTACCATTATAAAAAACAATAAATTACAGATAAAGGAAATGATTGAAATTAAAAAAGATAAAAACACTGTTAACGACAGAACAGATATAGGAAATTTGAGCCACATTTACGCAAACCTAAATTAAACAAAACTATTAAGTATTCGATCCGGTCAAATAAGAATCAAAAATAGAATATCCTCTTAAACATAAAACCAAACATATACCTTATTTGTTTTTTTTATATACATTGTAAAATATAAAAAATATTTAAAAAAATAAAACACATTGGCATTCCACGTATCCTCAGTAAACAATGAAAATTTAAAGTTTATTTAGAAACAGAACAGCAAAATGTCAAGGTATGTACTGGTGAAATTAAATATTTTTAAAATGTTTTAAAGTTTTTGACTACTGTTTTTAAGTGTCTTGTTTGTTTTCCAAAATGGTAAAATATGTTTTTTATATTGATGTATTTTAATTATATATTTTTTAGGAATAAATTTTGAAAATGCCTTGAATAAAGGGCGAAATGTCAATCGTTTTGTGTTTTATTAATTATAGAACCTAAACCCAAGAAAATACAAAATTAAGAAAAATGATATAATCTATGGTTCAAGAATCAAGAAAATAAATATATATATATATATATATATATATATATATATATATATATATATATATATATATATATATATATATATATATATATATAAATATATATATATATATATATATATATATATATATATATATATATATATATCTGTGCCATGAATATGCAGTAAAATGTAAAAAAATATTTAATTTTTTATACCTCAAAATTGATTCGAATCGCAAAAAAAGATAACGTTAAAACCACATGTTTATCGAGCCATAACTCAAATTACTACAACAAAACATAAAACCAGAAACTATTGTTAAACGCACAACCTACTAACAGCCACAAACAGTTTTTACTATGTTGGCAGTAAACCCGAATGTCCACAATTTTATATGATTTTTCGATTTACGGTCGCATTTTTCATTATGTTTAGTATTTTTACTACCGCCAGTCCAATAAAACGATCTAACAGGAATATAGGTAAATATGAAACAGAGTGTTTTCCTGGAAAGACGTACTAATAACTTTATTACCGCTATAAACCTAAAAATATTTACTTATCTGATTCAAAACCAAAATATGCGAGGTAGTGGCATGAAGGTGAATTCTAGTCGTAAATATAGTTTTAATAACACATATTTCGACAATGTCGGTAATAAAGCATTACTACGAGGTGAATCCAGGTTTCGTAGCCAACAAGGAAATTTTATAATTTTATCATGTCGGCCCATCTGTATATTTTGTGTTATAATGTCATATTTTGCAATGCAATTCTGCAGGTACATGCATGTCGATTCCTGCTTCTGAAATTCGGTTCATACCAGAGAAGAATTGCTGGTAATTCTGTCGAGACATCTTTAATATATTTTGTTAAGATCGGAGGAGCATTCTTTATAGTTACTACACCATTTAGAAAAAGATCTTCTTGCTGCATGAATTCTCTCCAGCTCTCTGTCAGTAGTTAGTTATAGTGTTATAGTTTAAACACTTTTTTAAACTTATCTTGAAGTATTCTATTTTCCAAATAGCAGATTGTTCAGCAAGTTTTGTCGTTCGATAATAAAAACACGATTTTATGATTTGAAATTCATTTTATAATTCAATATAATCTCCCTGAACTTCAGCACACTTGTTCCAGTGATCTTCTAATTTATGGACTCCATTCCTGAAGTGAGAATCCGGTAGACTGTCGAAATACGCTTCCACGGCTAAGATTACCTCTTTGTTCGATGAAAATCGTTTCCCACGCATGGATTTTTTGAGATGTAGGAACAGTCAGAAGTCAAAGGGAGCTGAATTAGGCAATTGTGTGGATGTTGCAACAATCGCACTTTAATGCATTGATTTCCTCGATGGTCCTTTTGATCTTTGTGAGAAGGTGCATTGTTTTGATAAAAAATGATTTTTTTTTCTGTAAACCAAGTTTTATCTCACGAATTTTTACATCCAGCTGCTCCAAGAGGCTACAATAAAAATCTAAGTTTATTGTTTCACCAGTTTGGAGGTAGTGCACGAACAAAATTCCTTTTGTATCTCAAGAAACTTTCTTAGCCAATTTGTGGACCCTCGAAGCCGAAGTGTCGGGGTCACACCACTCCTTAGCCTCTTGTTTTGTTTTAGGATCATGATGGTAGACCCAAGTCTCATTTATAGTGATGAAATTATGCATAAAAGGCCTTTTTTCATTTCTAAAATGCTCTAAATATTGCTGAGAAAGTCATTTTCGAATGTGATTTTGTTCCATCCATAGCAAATGCGGCACCCATTATGCACACAGCTGCCTGAAACCCAGAACTTCAGCTAAAATATTGCTCACACTACTTAATGGGATCCCTAAGGCTTCTACCAAATCTTTCTCCGTTAATCGACGATTTTCCAAAACCATATCCTGTATTTTTGCTATGATTTCAGATGCTGATATAGTTTTTAGACGTCCTTCACGTGGATCGTCTTCAAGACTTGTACAACCACGTTTAAATTCAGCAACCCATCTTTCTACTGCTCTAATTGAAGGTAAAGGGTCCTTATATACTTTTAACACTCGTTCATGAATTTGTTTTAGTTCTACACCTTCCAAAAATACAAATTTTATCACGGTACGATATTCAGTTTTTTCCATTATAAAAAAAAAATTCAAGGACAACTTTAAACAGCTGTAAATATTCGAATGAGTTGATAGATCTACATGAAACTTCACACGTGTTCAACAAGCAGTAGTGACATCTTGAGAAAAATAATACGACGAACCAAAGAGCGCCATCTCTTATCGAACAACAAAACTTATTGAACGACCTGTATTAACGTCATGGAAAAAAGAAAAAAATATTCGGAGAACTATTTAAAATTTTGATTTTCGATTGTTATTAAAAAACGGCATAGAGAAGCCACAGTGTGTTTTATACAAAACTATTTTTAGTGGACTATTTTAAATGACATGAAGCTGCCTTGGAACGACAGCAGTTTGACTTTGCTAGGACGTTTCAACAACAAAGTCAAGTGGTAGTCTAGGCGTCATTTGAAATTGCTCTGGAAGTTGCATAAATACAATATCCGAAACCCTCATAAAACCCTGTTTATTAAAATCCAGTAAGTTAATTTCTGGAGAAGAGAAAAAAATTAAAATACTTAATATTTCGTTGTCAACAATACAATTTAGAAACACATTTCAGACATGTAAAAAAGTCATGAAGGAACAGATTTTATCTCCTGTCTTTTGCATTCAACCTGACGAGTCAATTGAATCAACTTGACGAGTCCATTGATTCAACATGACGAGTCCAAACTCTTTTTTTGTCCATTCTTGATCAAATATGGCGAATGGAAAAGGAAGTTTTTAAAAAATCGAACAAGGGTCGCGAAAAAAAAAAAAGATTGGAACCACTGTCATAATAGAATAATAAATTCCATTGAATTTTCAACGGCTGAACGACTTTATAATTTGTCATGTAAATTTTCTGTTTTCGGCAATTTTTATATCCTATTATGTGCATGCTTAACGCGCCTTTCGCCATCTTTTTTATAAACGTAAATCTTCCAATAATTTGTATCCAAAAAAGGAATAGTTTTTTTCATTTACTATTTTTAGAAGTCACGTTTGATTTAAGGTAATGTAGGTCTTTTTCCTGAATTAACCAATTGATTTACTTTCCTTTTATCCAGACTGGAAGGGCAACAATTCACTACAAGACTGTCCAAGAGTACAAGGATTATGCAAACTCCACATGCAACAAAGTGCATGTTAACCGTGTATTACCACGAACAATTAATCAACTTGAGTGTAATGAGTTAAAATTTAATTGACCTTAGCTCTTAGTAAAAAAATATTTAATTGGTATGTGTCATGCCCCATTAAACAAGAAAATTACTTTTTCGTTGACCTAATAATTAAAATTGTTATTGAAAGATTTTATTTTTATTAAAGTTAAAAATATAGTATATTGAAAAGGTCACTTTTAAAAAATAAATGAGACCCTTCGAGAAGCACAACATTCTACTGGATTTAAATTCTATAAAATGGAATTGCTTTGCTATACAACAATGTATTTATACCAGAAAGAGGAATATATATATATATTTATATATAAATCAAAACAGATTTCTTTTCTCAGTGAATTAAGCAACCTCTGATGCACTTTATCACATTATCGATAGGGGGGGGGGGGAGACACCAGCAAGTCTGAGTTTAAAGCTCTTGAGGGGAGGAGATCGCAAGCGCGGACTTTTTTACCTGAGAGTAATATTATCAACGGTCTTTGTCCGCATAGCCGAGAATTTCCTATTTTATTTAAAAATTACACGGACGATAACTTCTCTCTTTTTTTATATTTGATGGCTTAAAAACACGCAACAGCTCTCTTAGGAAGATCGCTGGTGAGACACTTTACTCAAACTGTGGAATTCGTAGTTGGTTTGGTTGCCGATGCCCGATAATGCGACCTCTATCCTAACACATTTCGTGTGTCGAGTTTTGATATATTCCTTCTTTAATTTACCATCGCGCTACCACATGGCGGTTTTATACAACATTGTTGGTTTGTGTTGTTCTTGTGTTATTGAGTGAGCCATCGAGATGTCGTCACGGTGTCTTATTTACTATTTTTCAACCGTGAAATTTGTTTATGGCACACAGATGCGAGATGATGGTTTGTACCGAATGCAATAGTCTGATGAATTCCATACTAGGACGAAACAGAACTGTCGTCATTTTTCGGACCCGGAGTTTTTCCATGATCTTGGAGTTCTCCACATTTTTTAATATCAGAATAATATTTATCAACGGTCTTTGTCCGCATAGCCGAGAATTTCCTTTATATATATATATATATATATATATATATATATATATATATATATATGTTATATCGTAGATTTTCACGGATGGTAGAATGAATAGTTTGGTTATTCCGGGTTTCAATCCGTTCGTTCAAAAAATCGTTTTCACGACGTTTCGCCAAAATCTTATTTGGCATTTTCAAGTGCGGTTCGTCTCGTTACTCGCTGAGAACTGATGAATGATGAATCAGTTCTCAGCGAGTAACGAGACGAACCGCACTTGAAAATGCCAAATGAGATTTTGGCGAAACGTCGTGAAAACGATTTTTTGAACGAACGGATTGAAACCCGGAATAACCAAACTATTCATATAAATATATATATATATATATATATATATATATATATATATATATATATATATATATATATATATATATATATATATATATATATATATATAGAGGGAGAGAGAGAAAGGGAGACAATTATCATTTCAGAGTGGTCCACCTAAATAAATTTTAAAGGTATTATTTTATAGTCGTAATAAATTACTAAAGATATGTAGTAGATAATACACGAGAAGTGATTAAACAAATATCCAACAAGATAAAATAACTTGCTCTAAATTAAAATAACATTTTCTTCAGTGTTGCTTCATAAAGTAAACAGTTTTAAAGTTATTTTAGTTAAAATTACTAAAATTACTTATCTTAGGAACTCGAACTTCCTGATGTTACAGTTTATATTAATTTACAAGTTG
The DNA here is from genome assembly GCA_034092305.1 of Diaprepes abbreviatus. Lineage (NCBI taxonomy): Eukaryota > Metazoa > Arthropoda > Insecta > Coleoptera > Curculionidae > Diaprepes > Diaprepes abbreviatus. Next base: position 1,532,111 of record JASJET010000268.1, on the reverse strand, counting down.
ATGCGCCTGCTGCCTTATTGAAATATTCAGAAATAAATAACATGTTGAGTAGTGGACTTATTACGTACACTCCGTTTAAGTAAATTGCTAAAACTAGGATAATTTTGGAGAAAAGAAGCACCAAAATCTGGGTTTCGAATTATTATAATAAAACTCGAATAATGAAAAAACTATTAGTCTTATTTTGTTGTCATCACTAACTATCTAATGTCAGATTTACTAGTTTGCGGGCTGATATTGATCATGTAGTGAAGACACAGGGGAACATTACATTTTTTTTTAATCAAAAAAGAAATAAAAGAAATCTGCCGTGTTTGGATAGCTATATATATATATATATATATATATATATATATATATATATATATATTATATATATATATATATATATATATATATATATATATATATATATTATATATATATATATATATATTGTTACGAACTTAGTAAATTTTATTAAGTAATTTCCTCAGGAGACGACTATGAAAGAAGGTCTGGAACTTTTTAGAGAATTCGATTTCTTTATTTTTAACATGGAACACCTATGATGGAAGGTCTAGAAATCGCCGGATTGTTCCATTTTCTTATTTTGATTACCCCATGTAGTATGAAAATCCTTCTAGAGAATTAGAAAATCTTCCGGTATCGACCAAAAGGGTATATAAAGGGTCCAGATCGGCTTTCTTGGTCAGTGTAGTTTGAGAGCTTGTCGACGCAACTTGAATTAATTTGACAAGTGTCAAAAGTAAGGTTGACAATAAAAAGTTATTCAAATAATACAGTGTGTATAGTTTGTTTAAAGACCGGCCGTCCGGAACAAATTGGTGTCAGAAGTGGGATCAAATCCAGAAGAGGTTAGTTTAGGTTAGGAAATCAGAAAAAGAAGGAAAAAAGTAAATTGTAATTGTATGCCAGTGAGAACTACAAGCCAGAAAGCAAAAAGTCAAAAAAAAGAACTTCAAGCAAATTTAAATCAAATACTGATTATGATTCAATACATGAAAACAAGCAAAGAAGATATGAAGAAAAGCCAAGATAACATAAAACAAGAGTTAAAAACAAGCCAAGATGATATGAAAAAAAAACTAAAGACGAGCCAAGAAGGTATGATGAAAAATCTAAACGATATGAAACAAGAATTGATGACACTAAAGACAAGCCAAGATGATATGAAACAAGAATTAAAGACAAGCCATGAAACTATAAAACAAGAACTGAAAACAAGTCTGGAGGACATGAGATAGGAACTTAAGACAAGTCAAGAAGATATGAAACAAGGACTGAAAGAAGACATTAAAAAGAATCAAGATGATATAAAGCGCATAGAACAAGAAGTACAATATGAGGTGACGGAAATCCAGAAACAGATGCAACAATTACAGTTGCAAATCGAGAAGGTAGTCAGTACAGGTATGATAAAGGTAGATGGTGTTCCTGCAACGATGGCAAGGTACCTTGGCTTACCTATGTCCGTCAGTTCGAAGCCGCCGCCACCGGTAATAACTGGAATTCACCGGAAAAGGCACGTGCTCTTATTCTAGCACTACGAGGCGAAGCTATGGAGGTCCTACGTAACATTCCTGAAGAAAAATAGAATGATTACGAGTTCATTGTTACTTTTCTGGAGATGCGCTATGGGGAAGCCCACCTTCAAGAAGTATATAAAGCCCAACTCCAAGGAAGAAGACAAAAATACAACGAAAGTCTTCAAGAATATCAGGCAGATATAATGAGGTTAATAAATTTGACCTACTCAACATACCTAGAAGAAATTAAGAAAGAGTTAGCAGTGAATAGTTTTATTGAAGGTTTACGCGACCCAGAAACAAATCAGACACTAAGAATGACCAGACTGAAGAGAATTTCCGAAGCTCTTGCATATGCTCATCAGTTTAAAACAGCCAAACAGACATCAAGGAACCAAGAACGAATCATAAGAAGAGTCAATGTTTCCCAGAATTATCGCAACATCAACGAGAAAACTTTCATGAGGCTTATGAGGGAGTTGCAAGAATTTTTGAATGAAGGGAAAACACAAGATAACAAAAATATAACCTTTCATAGCAGAAATAGAATTCGTTGTTGGAAGTGAAGTCAAGAGGGGCATCTACAAAGACAGTGTACTTGCAATACTGTTCCTGACAGAGGTCCTGATGGCCATCGGCTTCATATTGCTAATATAGGTGGTAATGTTCAAAGAAGCGACTTGGAGAAAATCTTTGCTCCTTATGGTGAACTTAAGGAAGTCTGGTTAAGTAATAGTATTCCCTGTTTTGGATTTGCTGTTTACAAAGATAAAAGGAATGCTGCAGTTGCTGTCAGGGCTTGCGATGGAGTTGAAGTGTGCGGTTGTTGAACGAATATCCGCTATGACGTCAAAGCCGATACTGGTGGATTCATGTTTGGTGAAAAGGTGTCGTTATACAATCGTAAATGAACCAAAAGGCCTTCACCAAAGCGTCACGGTTATGTAACCGTTATCTCTTTCAATCTACGCTACAGAATGGTTTAATGCTATGTGTGGTTCATATTGTTGTACGGCATATAGACATGGACGTTAAAAACAGCTTCCATTAATAAGCTGGAGCTTTCAAAATGTGGATCCTGTGAAGAATGTTCTGCATACCATGGACTGGTAAAGTGAGAAATAAAGAAGTTTTGAGAAAAGCGAATACCGAAAGACGGCTGTGGTTTAAATTTAACAAAAGCTTGTTTTTCTTGTTCGACACAACATTTTATTTCTGGTTGAGGATTCCATTGCTCATTTATAGTCATTTCCAAGTATTTAAATGTTTTTACTTGCTCGATTGGAGTATTATCTATTTGCAAGCACCTCAGAATAGTAATTTATATTGTCCTTTTTTTCTCCATAGTGAGCTTGATGTTTAATTTAGAAAAAATTTACTTTAATTTGAAACTTCTCTCTTAAATTTATCCTTTATCTATCTCCTAAATCTGACAAAAATGCCATATCCTTATCCATCAGTTACACCTCAACAACATAACCTAAACAAGCCTCCAGAGTTATGTGGTTTATGCCACCAGTATCATTCCGAGAATGTGACTCCCTCGGTGGCACACATACTTGAGAGGGCAATAACACGATGCGTTGTAATGCGTCTAATTTCATCGTCTAAGAGACCGCGAAATGAAGTACATTAGTTGAAATTTACTATTTAGTCTGAAAATGTAGGTAAAACAGAATGAGAGAGACCATCTGCACTAAAACAAGATTATAACTAATTTTACATTTAACTTTATATTTAAATATAAGTTAACATAAATATAGCACAATGTACATCGATATCAGTACACACCTTATATAGAGTATAGGGTGAGTTTAGTGTAAATATTCCAATTTTGGGAGTATGTGCATGTCATCTTCGATTTTTGATCAATGAAACTCGAAAACCATTTTTTTACTTGACCAGTACCACAACAACTGGCGTTCTACGTTAGCAAACCTCTATGGGAAGAAAATCATACTGTATCAGAATTTTGGTGGTCTTTGTAGTAACAACAACAAACCAAATGACCACTAGAAGTTAGAATTAAACAACATAAAACTCATACACAAAAAGGGGAAACGTCGAAATCAGGTATTGCAGACACGTTCAGACACGTTAAATTTATTGTAAGACAATCACTGTTGTTAATGTAACGTAATGTAAACACTGTTATTTGTCACTGTTACTGTAAAGTTCTAATGGCTGAGGAAGGCAAAAGGTGTTCCTTAACTGTCGAAGAAACGAGATTATTTTTCGGAAAATATGTGGTGAAAGTGCAAGTGTTGATGATGAAGTGTGTGATGAATGGAAAGATAAGCTTTTCTATAAATGTTTATCTGACGAAACCTTAACATTCAAAGGAGATAAATGTCATGGTGGGAAAAACAGCAAACTTAGTTTAACACTATTGCTAGGAACAAACTGTACCGGAACATACAAACTTAAGCCACTGGTCGTCGGAAAATATCAAAAACCACGTTATCTTAAAAATGTCAATAATTTGCTAACAGAGTACAAGTCAAACACTAAGGCTTGGATAACCCGTGATTCTTTTAGCAATTGGCTTAAAAGTCTTGACAAAGATATGAAAAAAAAAGAAGAAAATTCTTATGTTCATCGATAATTGTACTGCACACAGAGACTTTCCTAATCTGACTAACATAAAGATAAAGTACTTCCCTTCAAATGCCACTTCGAACCAACTAGACCAAGGCATCATTCAAAGCTTTAAAATGCATGGGAAGGAAGTTGTCAGGCAGGTTCTTGCTGATATTAAACACCAAACGCCAACCAAAATTGACGTGTTACCAGCCATGTAGATGATTACCAAAGCTTGGAATCAAGTCACTGAAAGGATCATTACAAACGGCTTCAAAAAGAGTGGGTTTAAAGTTCCGTATGAAGATGAGGAAGATGATTTGCCACTCGATAAGACCTGGCAAAAAGTTAGAGAAGAATTCAACCTGCAGGAGACTGAGTTCGAAGGGTTTGTTACCTTTGATGATGATTTAGCTATATGTGGAGAACTCACTGATGTTGAAATTGTCACATCTGTATTACCAGATCCTAATGAAGAAGTGGAAGAAGGCGAGGAAGAAGAAAGTAAAATGGATCAACCTAAATGTAATAAAATATGTATTTCTTAAAAATTGTGGTTTGAGTGACCGTGCAGTCAAATCCATCACGGAATTAGATTGCGCTTTGGATATGACAACTATCACTGGCGGTCAGCAGACCACAATTTATGATTTTGTCTCTGATCAAAACACACAAAATCAAGACTAGGCTATGATGACCACATTTAATACATTTTGATTATTTTGTGAGGGAAAACTACAAAAATTGTTTTTAAATAAAAATTAGAGTGTTTTCATCACACTGTGTTTTATTTTACTAGTGGAAATCATTTGTTACAATGGGGTAAGTAGAAGACTAATGTTGAGGTTAGTAAACAAGTTTGCTTATCTTGTTAAAACGAATCTTAGACCAACGTAATATATATATATATATATATATATATATATATATATATATATATATATATATATATATATTCAAGGTGACTCACGACGATTTCTTGTAAAATAGACTGAAAAATTGTTGAAAATTTGGCAGCTTACTAAAGTCGATGGGAGGAAACATAAAATAAATTAAAGGTTGGCCTATACAGTAGAGTAGTATAACAAAAGGAGTCTCATATAGATGATTTGGTATTTGACAACTATTCATGTGACAGATGTCTTGAACTTGTTTGCATATACCGCAATTATAATGAGAAACCAAGATATATCTTCAGTAAGAGTTGATGTTTTCACTCAGGTAGAATATTTTCCCTAATTTCTTAGTATATGTTGGTTCTCAGAAATGATACCAACAGGCAGTGTTGCTAACTCCAGATTAAATATATACCTAAGAATATGCTCTACATATTTTATCGGCTCCACATTTTTAATGAAAAAGAAGTTGTTTCAAAATTGCCACATTATACTATTTGTTGAAGCGAAAACCTCCAAAACTTCCTCATATCCACAGGAAGAACGCCAATTGAAAAAATAATTTCCAACAATGTAACCTGCATCAGAACGAGTCAATTTTCGGGTTTCGACCCTTATTCCCACATGACCAATACAGTCACAACTCTCAATTCTATGTTTTTATTCAAGACGTCTTAGACTCACCTGTCCAAGTCAAAGAATAGAGTATAACATTTAATACTGTAAAGAAAAATAGAGATGAGATCATTGAGCATATCTTGATGGACGTCTCAGACCACTAATCATGAAATAAATTGCTATGCACATGAAGAAGTGAATTAAAGTGGAAAAAAGATGCAGATTGGAATAGCACAGGTATACCAACCTTTCCATCATGTGTAATGTAATTCAAAATTAAAAAGCAACAATAATAATAAAAATATTTCACTAAAATTATTACCAAATTAACAATTTCGTAATACTTTCACAAATAATACATTTAACAAAATTAAACCGAATTGTTTCTATAAAATTTATTATAAAATAACATTTTTGCATAAAATCTATTTTGCTAATACACTAGCCAGTTGCAGTTTGTTTGTTGTCCAATGAACATAAATAGTTTAATTTGGGAGTAATTGCTATTTTGCGTATGCAATTTTGTAGCACGTTAGTAATGGTTGAAATTTTATTATTTGAAAATAGGATATTAGGTTTAATCAAGCAATTACCTGTTGAGATATATTTAGGAATTATTCTTGTAAAATATTTCCGTGCTTCAAGAAATGGCAATTAATTAAAGTAATTTAGAAAAGGTTGGAAGAAGTATAAATCAGTTTTTTTTTTTAATGTAATAGCATTAGCATAGAAATTTTTACTTGAAATGTCTTGATATATAAACGTATTTATATACACTTTTCAATACTTCGTCCTCCATGTTGAACGGTGGCTCTCAGAATTCTATGGTTTATTCTCCACACAAATTTGGTCTCGTCCGATCTACTATTAGTATGGCCAGTTTGGTACATGAGCTTTACATGTTGGAATAAGTTAATTTTACATTACTGTCCTTTCATTGGTCTCCTCAAACTTTCTTTATAGATACAAGAGTACAGCGGAATCCGCCCAACCGGCTTACGTAACTGTCAACAATTTTACCGTGGGGAGATAATTGATTTTAGCACAGTATGTTTTATAAATACTGCATGGAAATTAGATCAAAAAAAGCTGTTTTGTTAATAAGAATATAACATTGGTTTTTTTGCTGGAATGTGTTCATTTTGGCATCCTATATCTCGATAGTAACTCTGAAAGACCTGTGCAAAAAAAATGGCGGACCAAAAATGGTCACGATTTTCGGTTTTTTGAGTTTATCTCGAAAAGTAAAAGTTGTATCGAAAAATGTTTCAAACAAAAGTTGTAGGAAATTAAAAACCTATCGATTCATATTATACAAGTTATAGATGGCGCGACTAGTTATCGAGATATCGATTTTCGTCAAAATTTATGGTTTTTGTTTTTTTTTAAAGACATTTATTAACAAATTACCAATTTAAAATTTAACATGGATATAGGTATTATCATTCTAAAAAGGTGTGTCAAACCCGGAATCTGTGAGTTTTTTATTTTCCGAGAAATTCGATATCAAATTTGAAAATTCAACCTCAATTTTCCGCTTTCTTAATTAAGATACAATGCCCAATTTTAATGGAAATTGTTTGTATTATTTTATATTTTGAAGATCTATTAAAAAAAAAGTTTCAATTATAAGCCGAGAAATTTTTCAAAAACCATTTTTTGCACCAAAAAAATTGCGATAACTTTTCATCAGATGGAGACAAAATTTTTTTAATGCGTGTATTAGATTTAGATGTGAGTCTTCGAAAATTGGACCGAATCTAACCGAAAATAGCTGCTGCTGGCCGCTGTCCACGGGTTGCCGTAGTTCAGGCGCATTATTCATTGGCGCTTCAAGAAAACTTATGCATCACAAGTAATATTTATAATATTGATGTTGTTTTATTAATTTATATGGTAGTAACAATTTGTTTAATCATCTTAATTATTAATTTGATTATTAACAAAATTTTTACAAAAAATTATAGAGCAAATCTTACAAATATTCAATTATATATTACATATTCTACTGTTTTTTCTTTATATTATTCTTATCTAACGGTTTATTAACAAAATTTTTTAAAAAAATTATAAAGAAATTCATCCAAATATTCAGTTATATATTACATATTATATTGTTTTTTCCTTTATATTAGTATTACCTAATACTTTATTTAACAAAAATTTTACAAAAATTTCAGAAATTTCTGAAAAGTACAGATTCGTGTGAGCATTGTGATGGACAGTGCGATAATTGCTCGGAAAATTTTATTTTCTGCGATTTAGAAAACGTGCGGGGTTGCTAGTCCTCCATCGGGCGCCTCCCCAGGTGACGGATAGGGGAATACCTCCCAGATATGGGTGGTACCGGGGAAATGAAATATCCGGGTGGACCAAAACTAGCATTGAGCAGTGGCAGCTGGCTGCCTCAAAACTGATCATGAGCAAGGGTTCAGAGAATTTCACTGGTCATGATTCAGACAGCAAAAGGTGGTACCCACAAAAAGGCGTCTGCACAGCGATGAGGAAGGCAAGGGGAAAGCACCTCATCATATTTCCCTAGTAATCGTAATGGCTGAAGAAAAAACCTTAGGGAATGGTTTGGATGCAGATCAAAACAACTATTTAGAACAACTGCCTCAAAAATTAAAATAGCTGTTATGATTGCCAACCTCCGCAATGGAGAAGGCACTTGAAGAAGAAGAAAACGATTATGAAAATTCAGAGGAAATTAATAATATGTGTGAGAATAATTTTGGCAATAAATATGTTAATAATGATGAAAATGATATGTACAATGAAATTGAGAATAATGATGAAAATGGTATGTGCGATGTAAGTGAGAGTAATAATTGCGATGATGAAATGGACGCCGATTGCATAGAAGTAATAGAAAAAAAAAGAAAGATGAATGTATAATTGATATATTGTATTTGTATGATTTTTGCACGTAATTTTAATGTATTATTAAATATTTATATGACGTATTATATACTATTATTATAGTTTTATATGATTCACTTATAGAAATTTTGTTAATAGACTATTAGGTATTAACAATATAAAAGAAAAAAACAGTATAATATGTAATATATAACTGAATATTTGTGTGATGTTCTCTAATTTTTTTGTAAAAAATTTGTTAATAAACAAATTAATAATTAATATGACTAAACAGATTGTAACTATCATATAAGCTAATAAAACAACATCAATATTATAAATATTACTTGTAATGCATAGGTTTCCTTGAAGCGCCAATGAATAATGAGCCTGAACTACGGCAACCTGCTGACAGCGGCCTGCAGATTCGGCCCAATTTTCGAAGGTTCACAAATCGTATGGAAATGTATTTCTTGGATCTAAAAATTTCACAGGTAAAGTACAAGTATTAAAAAGCATCTTCTGCAAATTTGAGCCCTTAATATTCATTTGCCACGCCATTATGAATTTTTGAAAAAAAAGTGTTTTTTTCATCCAAAATTCAATTTTTTTTGAGATCGGAAATGATACATCTAAATCCAATGCATGCATTAAAAAAATGTTATTCCCAGCCGGTGAAAAGTTATCACAATTTTTTGGTGCAAAAATTGGTTTTTGCAAAATTTCTCGGCCCACGATTGAAGAAAAAATTCTGTTTTAATAGATCTTCAAAATATAAAACAATACAAACAATTTCCATTAAAATTGAACATTGTATATTAATTAGGAAAACAGAAAATTGAGGTTGAATTTTCAACTTTGATATCGAATTTCTCGGAAAATAAAAAAACTCACAGATTCCAGGTTTGACATACTTTTTTAGAATGATAATACCTATATTTATTTTAAATTTTAAATCGGTAATTTATTTATAAATGTTTTTCTTTTTTAAAAACAAACACCGTAAATTTTGTCGAAAAAAAAAGATATCTCGATAACTAGTGATGATCACCTATAACTCGTATTATATGAATCGATAGGTTTTTTAATTCGCTACAAATTTTGTTTGAAACATTTTTCGATACAACTTTTGCTTTTCGAAATAAACTCAAAAAAATGAAAATCGTGAATATTTTTGGTCCGCCATTTTTGTTGCACAGGTCTTTCAGAGTAACCATCGATATATGTTGTATAGGATGCCGAAGAGAACACATTCCAGCAAAAAAAGCTGATGTTATATTTTTGTTACTAACGAAAGTCTATTTTGCATGGAGTAAAAACCCTTTTTGGTTAATAACACTAGTTAACAAATGCAAAAAAGAATCGTGACTGATGTTATAATGTCTGTCCATGGAAGTTTAAAGCATCCTACAGACGTCAACTAACTTTATTCAACACAAAAAAAAAACTAGATATATATCCATAATTAAAACTAAAATTAAAAATCTGACTACGCCACTGAATTCTACAGAAAAATGCACCCTAAGAATGCCTTATTAGTTTTATCGTAGATGCTTTGACATTTTAGAAAATGGAAAAAATCGAAAATCGCCCTGTAAATTCGAAACTGATTGCAATAGCTGTAATTCGTTTTCGCCATTATTATTGTCTCAAAAAAAAAGAGCTCGCGACTACTTTTTCAGATTTTTTAAATCTTTTACGGTTCCCAGAAAGCCTATAAAACATCCAAAATGACCCACTCTGTACAGAGATCCTTAATTCCCTGATATTATTATCGAAAATTTCGTCATTTTACATTAACTGCAAGGAAAAATAAAATACCCAAATGATAAAATATATCTTAAAGAAAAAAAGTGGTTTTATTTGTAGAGTGCAATAATGTAATAAAAGGAACTTATACGATACCACTTGTTGGCAATGAAAAGATATAATTTATCGCAGTAGCTTTATGAACGGCCGGTTTTATTTGCCGAGATGTTAGATTTTCTTAAAAAGAACGTTAATTTCTCTAAGCAAGGGATTACGAGAAAAAGATTTATTACTGCAAATATATTTTGTTAAAATGGTAACAGGCAGTGAATTTTGTAAGTTTTTACAGCTTAAAGAAACGCATAAAAAAATTCAAAATAAGCCATGAAAATCTTCCTGAACTTTTTTATAGCTTAAGACAAGCTACTTCTATGAATAAAAACCAAAAAAAAAAACATAAAATGCATAAAAATTGAACTTATTTTTCACTCTTTTATTGGCCATTTCTTACTATTTACAATATAGATTGTGAGAAATCACTTATAAGTAAAGGATGTTTTTAGAGGTTTAGTTTTTAATTTGGCAAAACTATTTCTAATGACTGTAAATTTGACAGTTGACAATTGATTTGTAGTCGATACGTTTTGCCATTTCACCATGAATAGACTTACACCAGAACAACGCTTTCAAATTGTGCAAATTTATTTTGAGAAAGAATTATGGTTCGGATCGCCAAACTTACAGTGAATTATGTCCATTTTCGATATAATCGTCCATCTGAGCAAGTTATTCGGCAAACTATGGATCGTTTTCGCACTACGTATACTCTACTTGATAATATGCGTTCACAAAGACGTAGGTACAGTACGCGCAGAAGAAGTTATTGGTGCTCTGAAACGTAGTGTCGAGGAAAACCCGAATGAATCGATTCGTCATCGTGCACAACAATTGGAGCTGTGCCCATCCACTTTGAGGAACATTCTGCAGAAAGATCTTGGATTACGAGCTTACAAGATTCAGCTTGTCGAAGAGTTGAAACGACATGACCATCATAAGCACCGTACATTCGGTGAAAGGGCCGAAAATAATATTTAGCTTAATCACCTTTTTCAACGCAAAATTTGGTTCAGCTATAAGGCTCATTTTTGGTTGAATGACTACGTTATTAAACAAATTTTCCGAATTTGTAGCGAAAAAAATCCAAAAACCTTTATTGAAATGCCCCTACATCTGTCAAAAGTCACTGTTTGGTGTGCTTTATGGGCACGTGGAATCAATAGTCCATATTTCTTTAAAGATGATGCCGGCCAGAATATTACCGACAATGGAGAGCGCTATTGAGCCATGATTGCTGACTTCTTCGTTCCTCAGTTGAATGGTGTTGATGTAATAAAGCTTTGGTTCCAACAAGATGATAGAACATGCCACATAACGCGCGACATCATTAATTTATTGTAGAAGACATTCAAAGAGCGCATAATTTCGCGAAATGAACCTGTGAACTGGTCTCCACGATCGTGTGATCTCACACCTATGAATTACTTTCTTTGGAGATATGTAGTCACTAACTTCTTCTTAAAGTGCCTATCCTCTTTGGATGTTGGCTATCACATTGGTCCATATTACTTTATTCACTGCTGCTCTGAACAGATCTGTTGATGTCATTTCAGTCCATGTTCGTAGGTTGCGCAGCCATGATATTCGTCTTCGTCCAGCTGATCTCTGGTCTTCCATCTTCCCCTGCAGGATAAGTTGGATCAGGCGATATTTCTCATTCCGCATGATATGTCCAAAGTACTCCAATTTTCTGCGTTTGACATTTGTAAGGTATTCCAGTTCTCCACCGATACGTTGTAAAATGTTTTCGTTTGATACGTGGTGTATCCAAGGAACCCTAAGCATGCGGCGGTAGCACCACATCTCAAATTCATCTATACGTTTACATGAAGCATCGGTAAGGGTCCAGGCTTCTACTCCATATAAGAGAGTTGAGAGTACATAGCATTTCAAAATCCTGATCCGCGTATGTATATTGAGGGATAGGTTGCAGAGTATGTTGCACAGCTTATTAAAAGTACCTCTTGCTTTCTTCGATTCGGCTTCTTATTTCTCGAGAGTGGTCCCAGTCCTTATTCAACGTGCAGCCTAGATATGTGATCGTCTCGGCCATTGTGAGAGTTACGTTGTTGGCAGTAAACTGTATATTGCCGACGTCGTTTTTACTGACAATAATCGTTTGCCTCTTCTTGCAGTTTATCTTCATACCATATCTGTTGCAAGCTGTCACGATTCGGTCGATAATTCTTTGAAGTCCCTCTGGAGTATCGGCTATAAGAACGGTATCATCCGCGTATCTTAGGTTGTTTATTACTTCTCCATTTACAATAATTCCATCTTCTATGTTGCCCAGTGCTTCTTTAAAGAGATGTTCTGAGTATACGTTAAATAGAAGTGGCGACAGTATACAGCCCTGGCGTACTAACCGATAAGCCACAAATATTGGACAACTTGGAAGTCGCCATTCGTCTCATAATTGCTGATATATGGCCCCAGTTGCTCGATAAAGTGGTCGAAAATTGGACTTCTCGAATGCGCTTCATTCGAGCAAGTGATGGAGCTCATATGCCCGAAATTCCATTTGAACACTAGTGGCATACAATTATCTATTAAATAAAGCCAAAACCACAGCTATTAACATTATTTATACGTGTTTTATTTCATTGTAAAATTGTGTATCCCTAAAAAAAAACACCCTTTACAATTAATTTTCATTAAAATATGGCAAAGTACCACCATGTATCAGCCCTACAAAACATTAAAATAGATACATATATTAGATATTTTAATAATTTTAAGTGTTACACCTAATAGACAAAAACAAACAAACGTGACAAACAAAAAAGCGAAGAAAACATCACTTAAGTGAGTTCAAATATCATTAGTTTTTAGCATTAATATATTCGTCAATATGATAAATTACTAAATAAAACAAAAATACTTCCTATATTGTTAAACTGCCCTAAATTTTTCAATAGTTTACGGCAGGTGATAAAATATTAAATAAATTTCATAGCATAATAAGTTGTTTTCTTATATTTTTTGTAGTTGACCTCTGATAAATATAGATCTTTTGAGTTCCTTGTTGCCTATCCGTGTATACTGTTGATCGTGGAAAAACTATTCTATCGCTGAAAAATATCTGTCGGTATATATAAATAAACTTCCGCAAGGGTTGCAATACCACGTTCTTTAAAGACAGTTCTGCAACTTTCGTTACACACCAACGGAATACTTGACATAAAAACCTTTTTTAAAAAACAAATCATTTTAAATATCGGCACTAAGGCTTGAGAGCCTCGATTCTGTAAGCATATTTTTTGACATTCCCGTTCCTTATCTCTTTTAGGACAGTGATATACTTATGTGTCACTATGGACTGGACAAATATGGAAGGTCCTTATTATGACATTATCTTTCCCTTTATTTTTATAGAATCGCAGCCCAGATGACTATATGAGCACTCAGAAGTTACTTTCTGCAATGTTTAAATAGTTACCTATATGTATTTTCCTTTCAAGCAAATAAAGGAAAGAATACAAACAAACAGTTCATTTCCTGCAAATACAACTCTGGTTCTCTCTCCATACGCGTTTCAGCCACCTAATGGTCTCGTCAGCGGAGCTGTATCGAGCCAAGACCAATATTCGCAGGAAACAATGTCTAGATTAAATAAAAATTTCGAGATACGTCAGCAGGATATCCCAAATATTTGAATTTGTTGACTTGGTCGTCTATATGTCCATCTATTGTGGGAATTGCAAGTTTTGGTTTTTCTGGAATTAATTTTCATATCATATTGTAGACAGGTGATGTAGTGGCTGTAACAGGCGCACAAGTCCGATGTCTGATTCTGATATCAAAGCCGTATCATCAGCAACCCTTATATTATTAATGATTTCACAATTTTATTTTCATTCCATGATCATTTTAAACCCACCATACTGAATAAAAAACTACTTTAAAACTAGTAATTCAATCTTAATCTAAACCCCCGAAACTCCCCAGTGCCAATTTTAGGCATAATGAAGAAATGCAAAAATTGTAAGCCGTCAGCCATATTGAATTATTTAATAGTAAATTTTAATTTGTGGTTTACACCTTAAAAAACCCTCAATATTTTGGATTCGTAATTTATACCCTCGAAAACCCCTCAATACCATTTGTGGACAAAATTTATAGATCAAAATTTTTTTATCCGCCCTATCAAAGTTTTTAAAAATAATGTTAAATTCGTTAGCTAGAAAACAATTAATTACTCTCTCTAAAATTTATTCTAAAACCAAAACACCGTTGCAGCTGAATGAGGCGTCCTGCATAGTGTATAAAGTTTCCTGTTCCAACTGTCAATTAGTTTATATAGGCCAGACTTCCAGAAGCCTCAAAGGCAAACTCACTTCCCATCGTAGTGATATTAATGGAGGTTTGCCCTCTTGTGCCCTGACTGAACATGTTTTCATCACGATCACCTCATCAACTGGGATGGCACTGAAATTCTAGAAAGAGTTCCTGCATATCACAAAAGGCTCTTCCTTGAAATGGCGCATATTAACCAAGATGGCAATACCATGAATAAAAAAAGTGACACCGAGAATCTGAGTACCATTTACAGCTATATTTTAAAGTTGGAGAAAGAGAAGCATTTGAGCCTCCTGGACAGACCATCTCCAGATGAATAAGTTTCCCAATTAAATTCTCTTAAATCATGTAAAAAATATCAAACAAGTAATTTTCTAAATTTTATATTTTATTTTTGCTAAATCTCATACTTGACTACGCCACTGTTTTAAGGATCAGAATTTTTCTCAACCACTTAGGCCACGCGCGCCACTTCTCGGTTGACCCCTAAGATTTGTCACTACAAAATGGTGAAATAGTCAAATAAAATGTTGCGTAATTTTTCAAATTTAAACCAATTCCTACAATCCTATCAAGCCTCTAAATATAATTAAAAAGTGCTAATGTTGCTGTTTCTGCCCTCTCCATATTCAAACCACATTGGTCAGTTACTTAATAAATGTAGGTTAGGTTAATACTCTAACTGTTTAATTAATAATTGTAGAGATGTCCCGAAAAAGAGATAAATTCTCGAACGCTTGGCAAAGTCAAAAAAGGGTTTTTCCTTAACAAGGCCTACAAATTTAAATAGAGCTCAATATATATATATATATATATATATATATATATATATATATATATATATATATATCTGAAATTCTTAATCTACCTACCTTACTACATTTTATGGGGTTAATTTCTTGGACTGTAGGTTTATATATTTTATTTGGAGGGTTTTCAGTTCCTTTTTTTTTTAATTAAAATACAACAAACGAAGTTTTTTGAACTCTCACAACATCAAAATAAAACAAAACGGAGACAGAACAAGACACTTTAAAATTATAAATTATACTGAACTTGTATGCCGGAAGGTTAACTTTTTTCAATAGTGTTTTTACTTCTCTGTATTAATAGATAAGGATCATATTCTTAAAGGTGACAAAAGAGTGGCTGTTTGCTAAAACATGTCGATAGTTTCTATTTAAATAAATTATTATATATTTTACTTAATTGTCTCGTGTCAATTTTTGAGTTTACAGCGTTTTTATTATTATTATTTTTTTTTTTTTGATTTCTATCATCTCCTAGATTTCTCGATTTTTATATGTTTCTCGGTTTTTAATTTTTTATTTTTTTCAAAGTTAAATTTATGATTAGTTTCCTTCATGTGGTTGGGCTGTTTTATTTTCTTGTGTCAAATTTATGTCCATTGACTCTATTTTTTATATATTGGCTTGTTTCCCTATATACACCGAATCACAGTTGTTGCATGGAATTTCATATACGACATTACTCTTTTTGTCATTTGGAATTTTTGTTTTTAATTTGGAAAAATTATTATTTAATAAGTTATGAGCTTTGTGACATATAGTAATATTTTCTTTTTTAAATATGTTTTGTATGTTATGCGAAAGCTTGGGGATATAAGGAAGCGTTAGATATTTTCGGGTATTATTTTTGTTTCTTTTTATGAAATTACTACTTTTTTTATTAACTCTATTTATTCTCTTTTTAAATATTAACTAAATTAGGTTGTTTGGGTAATTGTTTTTAGTAGTGCTTCCTTTGCTTTTTTAATGACATTTGATCGAAACTCAGGATCGGTTAATTCAATTGCACGATCGGCAAGGCTAAGTATCACAGCTTTTTTTTGGGATAATGGATGCATCGAGTCGTAATGTAGATATCTTGAAGACCAAGTTCCCTTTGTGTACCATTCCATTCTAATTTTGTTTTTAGTATTGTGCAAAGTGAGGTCTAAAAAGTTAATTTTATTATGTTGTTTTATTTCGATGGTGAACTGTAGTCTGTTATTATAGCTATTAAATAGGTTAAGTATGTGTATGCACATTGACGTGTGAATATATGTTCCAAACTAAGAAAACTTTGTTTGTTGTAATTTAATTTAAAAAAAAGTTTGTAGAACTTTCTTCTTTAAGAAGTCAGTTAAAAAGGAAGACACGTGCGTAGTTCGACATTCTACATATTTATTCAGTAATCTAAAAAAGAAAAAGAAAAACCTCTTAAAAACATATGAAACCTTTTCGTTGCAAATTATCATATCTTTGTCGCCAAATATTAATCTTTAAACCATTCAACTTGAAGCAAATTGCTGATAACAGAATGTTTATCTATCTATATTATCTTAATAAATTTGCTGAAGACCCAAAGTGTATTTGCATTAATCAGCTTACAAAGCATTAAACCCGAAGTGTAACGAGCTTATCCGCAAAGGGAATATGTTACATCATATTATAATAAGCTGATCTTTTAACGGATATTAGATTAGATATTTTTTTAGCACGATTAATATTGTTAGGGTCTTATCACAGTTAGACGAATTGGCACAAATGTTGTTCCAGTGAATGAACACCCGTGCGTCATCAATAATATTCATCTAAATTAAATCAAAATTAATTAGTCTATACAACGTTAATATTTATAAAGGAACAACAACAAAAGGTATAACATTCAGGTAATACAGGTGTATGCCCCAACAAGCGCTTCAGAAGACTCAGAGGTTGAACAGATATATGAGGACATAACTACAGCAAAAACGAGAGAAAAAGCTAAATTCGTAATATTAATGGGAGACTTTAATGCAAAAATTGGTCACGACGACAACAACAATATCCCAACTATAGGTCGCTTTGGTCTGGGTCAGAGAAACTCCAGAGGAGATATGCTGATTAACTACTGTAGAAATGAAAACTTGTATTGTATGAATTCTTTCTTCTTTAAATAGGAGATGGACCTGGAAAAGCTCGAATGATATCACAAAAAACGAAATCGACTATATTATAACTAACCAAAAACACATTTGCGAAGACATCACTGTCCTTAACCAATTCGACACCAATAACGATCACCGCTTGATCAGAGCTGCGATTACCATTAACACCAGATGGGAAAGAAATAAATTGATAAGAAGAAAACCCATTCCAACAAACGAAATACTAAAACAAAACAAGGAAAAATTCGAACACGTAACAAAGAATAAACTTAAAAGTAAAGAAGACCAGGAAGTAATGGACATCAATGAATTAACACAACACATTAATAATAGCATACGAGCAGCAACAAAAGAGATATGCTTTAAAAATAAAGAAAAAAGTAGTAAAATCAGCCCGTATACCAAGAACCTCATAGAAAAACGAAGAAATGTGGACCAAAACTGCGAAGAATATAGGGACATAAATAAAGAAATTAACAAAAACATAAGGAGGGACATAAGAAAGCATAATACAAAAGTGATTAAAGACACGATAGAAGCTAACAAATCAATGAAGGTTCTCAGATCTCAATTGGGTAGGGGCCGGACAAAAATTTCCGGACTTAAAACTAAACAAGGCCAATTAGTTAGTACCCAGGAGGAAATTACGATGGTTGTCCAGGACTTTTATACAGAGTTATACAGTCCAAAAACTCAAGGTCCTTACTACGAAAGAAAGGAAGTAAGAAATGTCGGTTCAGAAGAGATGCCCGAAATAAATACCGCAGAGTTAATGAAAGCGCTTAGTCAAATGAAAAATAATAAAAGCCCTGGCGAGGATCGTATAACCGCCGAAATATTAAAAATAGGGGGAGAATAACTAAGAGAAAGCGTGAGAACTTTGTTGAACAAGTGCTTAATATATGGAAAAATACCCGAGGCATGGGAAAACGCAGAAGTCATCATATTATACAAAAAAGGCGATAGAAATAACATAGAAAATTATCGGCCAATTAGCTTACTGTCCCACTTGTACAAACTTCTTACAAAAATAATAATACCAACCTTCAAAACAAGCCGGATTTCGCAGGAACTTCAGTACAATAGACCATCTACAGACAGTACACACGCTTATCGAAAAAACCACGGAATATAATATACCTCTGCATTTGGATTTCGTTGAGTACCAGAAGGCGTTCGATTCTATCGAATCATGGGCAGTTCTCAAAGCACAGGACAATGCTCGGATTGATTCAAGATATTCTGCTCTGATTCAGCATATATATGAAAACGCTTACATGCAAGTTACAATAGACGAGGATATAAAAACCTCGAGGATACCTATAAAAAGAGGCGTACGTCAGGGAAATACAATCTCCCCAAAATTCACGTTGGCACTTAAAGATGTATTTAGGGGCTTGGACTGGCATGACAAGGGAATTAACATAGACGGAACACGACTAAACCACTTAAGATTTGCTGATGACATTGTTATAATCAGTGATTCACCAGAACAACTCCAATGTATGATACAAGAACTTCCATCAAGCATCAGCTAGGATAGGACTCAAAATGAACTTGTCAAAAACAAAAATAATGAGTCTAGAACAAATACAAATTAAAGTTGAAGATAAAATAATAGAAAACGTAAGAGAATACATATATCTAGGTCATAAAATACAAATAGGGAAGGAAAACCAATTGGCTGAAATTCCTAGAAGAATAAGTCTCAGCTGGGCAGCTTTTGGCAAACTCGGATTCATTCTTAAATCCAGTAACACCCCCATAAGTCTGAAAAAAAAAGTCTACGAGTCGTGCATTCTACCAGTTCTTACTTATGGTATTGAAACAACCTCCCTAACATGTAAAGCCATTAATAAGCTTCGGGTTACACAACGAGCAATGGAAAGGGCTATGCTGGGAATTAGTTTACGAGATAGAGTTCCAAATGAAGAAATCAGAAGAAGAACGAAAATAACAGATGTGAGCAAACGAGTAGCGCAGCTAAAATGGAGATGGGCTGGACATATCGCAAGACATGACATAGACAGATGGACATACAAGATAACAGCATGGCGGCCAAGAGAGAACAAGAGAAGTGTTGGCAGGCCCCAAAAGAGAAGGCGTGACGACATCCAGAAAATTGCCGGAAAAAACTGGATGGGGATCGCTACGGACCGACAGAAATGGAAAAATATGGAAGAGGCCTACATTCAGGAGTGGATGAAAACGGGCTGATATGAATGAATGAATGAACAACAATAATACAATAAATAAGGTGTACCTAAAAACACTTTTTTAATAAACAAACAAAAATAAAAGACAATGCAAGTCCAACAACCATATTTTCAACATTGTCTACCACAACCTTCAAACAAAGTATACCTACTATTAAGCTAGCAGTATATTTAAACTTATTCTGCTATACTCCTAATATCATTTAATAAATCTTCCATATATTAACCGTAATTTAAATGAAGTAAAGCTCCAATACCAACTAATAAAATAGAAGTACACTATAAATATCACTCTTAAGCTTTAGCGTGGTGGACGGCTATACATATACATATGAACCGAATTAAATGCAATATGGCAGGATTTGGATGGTCGTTTATTTTGCCAAAAGTTGGTTTTGCGTATACGTAATATTTATGTTTTGTTAATTTTCTCTGTGAAATTCCTGCTGGACAATGAAAAACACGAAATTATTGGTATTTTGCATGCATACTTCAATGACAGGGGTACTGGCGATGTGAGGTCCTAAACAAAATATTTATTAGACCAGCAAAGTTTAATCTCAAAATGGGAAAAGTTACGATGTTAAAACATAAACATATTCCAGTACTTTTGGGCAGTTCAAAATATTCATCTGATCATCGATAGGACCGAACTTTGAAAATCTATTTGCTGTTGCATGTTGCTAGAGTAACTAGGGAATTTTCTTCCTTGACCACCTAAATTTCGAAACCTTTCACTAGTCGAATAGGTGTGGAATATTATAGGATGAAGACTGACATCATTATCTATACAGGTCTGGAAAATCAAGAACAGAAACTCGACGTTTCTTAAGTATGATAAAGAAAATACTATATTATTCATCAAATCAGAATGAGACAGAAGATAATGCATCGTAAGCATCGACATACGTGTAAATTACCAGTTTGGCCCTCGGATGAGGGGCAATACAATGCTGGCGCGGTGAGAGCGGGCGCCAGCATACGCCACGCCCTCGCACAACAAGAAGATTCCAAGTTATTTGCTTTCCTTCTATTCGGCCGTCGAAGTGTAAGTACCGTGTTTCGCGCCAAATTTTTTTGTTATAATGGTAGTTTATTCCACGGAACAAAAAGAGCACATTATTAAGTGGTACATTATTCTGGTAAATAATCGGCGGATTTGTATTTATGTGCGAAAATCATCCTGTTCCTTGAAAATTTAGAATTTCGGAAATTAAAAAAATTTTAGACAACTGGTTGTCTAAAAATTTGTAAAAAATGCACTGATAATAATGAGGAGCAACCGGTTCCTCAAATTACTGAAGAACGAGCAAATCAGGGAGACTGACGTTTGTAGTTTAGCAGAAATTAATTTTCCTTGCAATAGTACCGTAATTGCCTAAGAACTTAATATGAACGCTCGAACAGTTCGGAATATTTTAAAGCTAATAGGGATATAACCCCTGAAGTTTTGGCAAATACGCAAACCATATTTTACAATAGACAGGGTTCTTGTCCCGCTCAAAGTGGAGGCCTGTTTGAACACCTCTTGTAGACTTTTAGGTGTTTTTGTTGATTTAAATTGAATTTAATTATTTGTTTATGTATTTACAATTACTGAAAGTGTTATTTTTATTCTTTACCAGAATAAAAGTTTATTTTTGAGAATGATTTTTAATTTTAAAGTGGTCTATTAGCTTATTTACTTAGAAATTACCGTTACGTTTCATTAGTATTTTTATTAGAATAAATGTTTATTGTGTAACAGAAATATCAATTTTCTTTACGCTCAACGCCCAACAAAAACTAATTTTTTTGTATTTCGACTATTTGATGTATTTAAAACAATCAATGTATCAAATAGTCATTAAATATCCCAAATTCCGTCGATTACGTTATAAGTTTAGACGAAAAATAAATACACCCTCTCATTCCTTTTAAGGTACTGCTCATTTTCGTGTTAGGAAGTTAGGGGGGGTAATATTGCGGTAGGCGTTCCCTACGATCTTCTGTCCGAACTATCTGAAACAAGTTAGACGGGCTTAGTGGGTTAGAATTTGAGAAACGGCCAAAATAATTTCTAGTTAAGAAATTTAAAATAGAAGTTTGGCTATAGTAACGTTTCTCTTAAACCTCGGTAATATTAAAGGCCAGACTTTTCTTTCTAAAGTTTCGTCTCAGGTTAAAGGCAACAGTGTTGTGGTTGCCTCGCGCTCAGTTATATTTGTGCGCCGCTCTTCTATTTGACAATGGATTGTCGAGAAACAAATATCAACGATTACAAAATTGGGCTAAACAGAAAGGCAGTAATATATTTTCGCCGTACTCTGGTGTGTAAAATACAAAAAAAAAGCATGTTATCCCCATGACGAGTATCTAACTTTTACTAAATCAAAAGCCGAGGTTAAATTCCAAGGCTTACTATATCATACAGTACATTGAATTATATTGCTTAAAATTAGACGCACTTGAACAAATCGATAAATTAGAATTGTAGATATGAGTTTCATTTGCAAATGGGGCTTCGATGGAACGTCAGGTCAGAGCCAGTACAAAATGAAATTCACTGATCCGACTATTTCTGATACAAACTTATTCCTAACCTCTCTTATTCCACTTCAATTAGCAGGTATTAACACGCAAACTCAACAAGAACAGCTTGTGTTGTACAATTCCAAGCCCTCGTCTACTATGAATTGCGGGCCTCTGAAATTTGAATTTATTGAGAAAATCGAACAAAAGTCTTTAACGAAAATAGAAAATTATGAACTCGAACCAGACAACTTGCACCATATAATAGTTTTCTTTGCCACCCGAGCTTCAGTACAGTACAGCTTATCTATGACGATGATGGATGGCTAGGTGAATGCTTTGGCTGGAGCGAAATCGGTCCAACGTTGTTACCTCTCAGTTTAACAACATTGATACTGTGTCTCAATAAGTACAGAGTATTTCAGGCTACAGCCATTATAACAAGAGTAAAGCGAAACCTGATCCCTCGGTTCCCGTCATTTTGCAAACTATTGGAAGCGAACATTAAACTGCAATAGAGAAGTTTTGGGAATACAAACTTCAAACAGCAAGATTATTCTTCAAAAGATATTCTTGGTACAACATTCCAACAGGAATCCACAAATGACTTACTTCATTGACCAGACATCATAGCATTTGCAATATTACCGATAGGTAAACTATCGAAAGATGCACAAAAATCAACGTACAAGTTGATAAGAAACTATCGCCTAGACTTTGCTTGAAAATCTTCTCGAGAAAAATATGAAGGATGTGTTCCAAAACTTTTGGCGTCGATGGATCCTTACACTGTTTTTGACATAGTAAGGATTCGGATAACAATTCATACGTATTGGAGAATGAGAAAAGAGCTGTCAACAAAGAAGGCAGTGATTAAAAAGTTCTTTTCATTATTTTTATTACAGTCGTATTATTTATTCACTTATGTGAATCAATAAATATTATATTACTTACAAATTATTTGCATTGGTATTTATTAAGAAGTCTTAAGCATAGAGGAAAAAGTACTTTCGCCTTTTTAACGATTATCGATATCCATATATTTATTATTATAGTATTATATTTAAAATATACCGTGAAGTCAAGCGCAATATTTTATTCATGGAAATACAATTATTCTTTTTATTTTATTTTTAAAGCGTTGAACCACATTAGATGTTTTTCGAATTTATTTTCATGATTTTAAAGTTTCAGTCTGCGATTTTTATTTTTAATATCAAATCCGTGCTTTCGACCCACTGTGTTTTGACGACCCGAAACCAGCGAAAAGTCCTTGTCTGACGCCATTTTTGCTAAAAGCCAGGAAGCAAGCTACGATACAACAGTATGCTTTATTTCACTTCTTCAACATGGTTAAACGGGTTGTCCGTCGCTTTTTGTTACGTTCCGTTTTTTAAAGAGGTTCTGTTCTCGACTTTCCACACCTCTATACTCAGCACATGCTAACAGCTCTTCAAAAGAAGGTGCATTTAGCTTGGAATGGGGTGTCCCAAGAATACATAAACGACCTCATCACTCGGTTACAAAGAGATGATAACATTTTTTTGTAGAATTTCCATCCATATCTAGCTTTTTTATTAAAATTAGTTTAATAACCCTGGAAATATATCCTAATACAAAAATAGTTGAACAAAATTTACTGGTTTAAAGAACTTAATTTGATATTTAATAGGTGTCAGAATAAAACGAATTTCCGCAATAATTAAAGTATTGGCCTTTGTAAGCTGACTTTTTTCCGTCTTTCTGATAAAGAATGGATTCCGCGCCAAAAGAACTGTTCGCTCATTGAAGCCAAGGATTCATTAACCCAAATTTTCACTTCTTCGTAAGAATTTAAGGATTTTTCTGAAAGTCCGTGCTGCATTGATCGAGATAAATAATAGACCGAAGTGGCTAAGTCGATACCCCCTGGAAGACAAGGCCACAATGCTTAACTGCAAGTGCGCTGTGACATCCAACGATTTGGGTCGACTTTTTAATCCATAAGAATACATTGACTAGTATCCCTTATTAAGTGGATATCATGTTACATGTAGTCACCCACATTAAACCCAACCAATACGCAGCTGGTCGATTGTATCAAATATTTGATTCTGAATAATCGTTTGTTGTCGATCGCACCCCCGGACGACTCTCGCCATGTCTTTCTTTTCTATGAAGAAGGTGGATAGAAAGAGTAAGCGATAAGAGACTAACACCTGTAAAAAATCCATACTGTATTTTAGGTTACATTAATGTTGCCGGAAATCTGGAATGGCGCATGATAAATTTATGTATAATTGTGGATATACCAAGCGATTTTATGTAATTACTGACAATAATGTCCAATAAGTGTTATATCTCGAAATGTCGCGGAAATTATAAGGACGGTCCAAAAATGCATGTTTTTTGCATTTCAACTGATAATGTTTTGCGAAAACAGATACTAAAGGCTGTTCCTCTAGAGGATTACAAGTCTAATCAAAATTTAAAAGTTTGTAAATTACAGAATTTCGACATTTTCAGAGCAGGATCCGTAAACAGGTAAAATTGTTTCTTGTAGTTTGAAAAATCCTCCATTAAAAGAGGGCTCTGTTCGACATTGTCTTAAATATTTGTTCTGAAAACGTGCAGAATCGTAAAAATAAAGAGGAAAAATTTTATAAACTCGATGAAATGCGTTTTTTAACAGCGCTTGAAGAAAGAAAACAGAAATATTTTCAAAATTTTAAAGAGTTTAAAATTTTTTTGACAATTTTT
This sequence comes from Diaprepes abbreviatus, assembly GCA_034092305.1. Lineage (NCBI taxonomy): Eukaryota > Metazoa > Arthropoda > Insecta > Coleoptera > Curculionidae > Diaprepes > Diaprepes abbreviatus. The sequence continues at coordinate 1,507,063 of JASJET010000268.1, read as the reverse complement.
ATAGTTTAAAAGGACTGATTTTTTAGTACCTAAATAAGGAAACTAAAATAACATTATTTAAGTTTGAATATAACATGACCCTTCTAGAATATGGCCAATTGTAACTGGCAAAAAATTTAAAATTAAAAACCTTTTTATATGTTGAATACCTTAGTGTTTCCGTATCAAAAGCAAAGACTTCTGCTGCTAGCAGTTTGGATTAAATTCGATATTACTGATGACATAATGATGTCAATTTCTTTAGATAATAAAACTAATAATGCCCTCAGTACACATAGTTCAAGCAATTCTCTGAATAAGTCTAGTTATAATAAAATAAAGACTATTTATAAATTTATTTCAGATATTCCTAAAAATTTGAAACGCTTTGACGAAAAGTTTACTGAATGTTTAAAGTTCACTTCTAAATAGTTGTCTTTGTTTATTATAAGGAGGACAAAAGAAAATATGGAACATGCTGAGGAACAGAAAAAAAAAACAATCAATGAATACGTTCAACTAAGTCCAATCGACAGCCAACAATGGGTCAGCCATTTTAAGGACTTACTCCAGGCACCAGCTACAGAAAACAACGTAGACGAAAACCAACAAGAAATCACAGAACTAACAGATGTTAACATCAGTGAAGCAGAGATGCACCTGACAATTAAGAAATTAAAAAACAGAAAATCACCTGGTACCCACCAAATTACGAATGAGATGCTAAAGTACGAAGGCCCCAGCCTTGTCACAGAGCTCACAGTTCTATTTCAAAAAATACTCCGCACAACGTCAGTACCCAACGAATGGCGGAAAAGCATCACAATTCCGATCCACAAAAGAGGATCAAAGAAACGACCCGAAAACTACAGGGGAATCAGCCTACTGAATAGTTCAGCCAAATTGTTAACCAAAATACTGTCACAACGGATCGTAGACAAGTTAGGGGCGTGCGAAGAACAGCAGGGCTTCCGGAATAACCACTCTACTATCGACGGTATATTTATTATCAGACAGATGGTTGAAAAATCTATCGAATACGATAAACCGCTGTTCATTTATTTTGCGGACTTTACACAAGCTTTCGACCGAGTCAAACTGGAACACATAACAGAATTACTGCGAAGAAGACAAGTAGACGAAGCAATCATACGCACAATATAAGAACTGAATTCCAAAAACACCATGGTAATTAAAACAAATGACACTCTAACAGATGAAATCCCTCTATCCATAGGAATAATACAGGGTGATAGCCTAAGTCCAACACTTTTCAATGTAATCATGGACGAAATCATTGATGAGGTAAAAAGCACAAATATTGGGTACCCAATGGCACACAACACCGTTCAGATTATATGCTTTGCAGACGATGTTGCCTTGACAGCAGATAGCGAGGACAACTTACAAAGAATGCTTTTCCATCTCAATCGAACAGCCAAACAGTATAATATGAAGATATTTGTGGAGAAAACCAAAGCAATGGTAATAGCAAAAGAACCGGTAAGATGCAAACTAATGGTTGATGACAAACATATTGAACAAGTTGGGAAGTTTAAATACCTAGGAGCACATATAACAAGTAACAGGGCAGTAACGGAAGAAGTACGCACACAGGCCAACAAAGCGGCCATGATATCAGGCCAACTAAGAGACATAATCTGGAACAATAAACATATGATGGTTGAGAGCAAAGCAAGAATTTACAAGGTCTGTGTAAGACCGATACTGACCTACGGCGCAGAAACAAGAAATGAAACCACAAAGACAAAACAAATTATGAGAACCACAGAAATGAAAACGCTGAGAATGATCACGGGAACAAGTTTAAGAGATAGAATAAGAAACGCAAAAATACGCGAGGACAGCGGAGTGGGGGATGTTGTGAAGTGGGTTCGAAACCGTCGTAGGCAGTGGAGAGATCACGTGGAACGAATGGACGATGACAGACTAGCAAAAACCGTGATGAGAGAGAAACCAAACACCAAACGGCCGCCTGGACGGCCCCTCAAAAGATGGTGAGACAGCTGGATCTCGACCTCAAACGAGGATCGATGAGGCATTGTATTGATAACAGAACTTGGTTCCACTTAGAAGAAGAAGAAGAAGAATTTTATTATATCAAAAGAAAGATACAGAAGAAGATATAGAAACCTTAACCGCTCCCAAAATATTTTATCTAAAATTAGCATCCAAAATTGTGATAATGAGGTAATTAGATATAAAATGCCAATAATAACTTATTAAATGCTATTTCAAGAGATATCGCTTTAAAAAAAACTTGTGTGTGAATTTGGCGAAACAAAACTAGTTTACATTGAACTCTGTATTTCGAAATATCCCAACTAATAATGAAGCTATACCTAACTAGCAAGTATAATATTTCTTGAGGTATTCATGTTAACTTCTCACTATTTTAACAATCTTCAATTATTTTCTGCATTAGTTTTCAGAATAATTTTTAGTAACTTTCAACCAAGCACATTATCAAAATAATTCATTATTGCTTGTATTTTATTAACTAGTTAGTTGACAATTTATTGACTTTGGTCAAAATAACTAAGTGTGGCATAGAATTTGTACCTGAAAATACGTTAAAATTCGTAAGTTAGAACCCAAAAGCGAACACACAGTTTAGCTTTGAAATTTGACGAAGGATTGAGTTCATACCTAGCAGCCGCTGTTTAAACCGGAAATCCTAAATTAACAAAAAGGAAAGTTATTTTGTATTTTCTTGTATTCTTTTATTATTATGTTATAATTTCTTCTTAGTCCACAAATATGAATGAAAATTGATTAAAACAAATATATTATGATTTTTTACTTATATATTTTCTTTTTCTTTGTGGAAAAAGTAAAAGTCAATACTTTTAGAGGAAAACTTAAGAGACAAACAAGTTTCACAATAAGATATGAAAGCTAATTGAGTAATTAAATCGAGTCAGTGACGCCTGAAAAAAAGTTCGAGAGGAAAAAATTTTACAGACCCGGAAAAAAGTACCACTCTGTATAACACAATAATAATTTTTTTATGGTATAAAGTGTAATGTGTTCCAAAATTGACTTAATTATCTTTAAAAACAAATGATATAAATTTAAAAAACTGAAAATAATAATAAACTGTAACACCCTGTATTCTAAAAACTAAATGTTTATATGAACTTTTATGCTTAAAATTAGATAAAAAATAACTCTTTAAAATTTTTCGCACTTATTTGGAAACACCCTGTATATTTGATTTTGTTGATGACTTCCGAAATGAAGCTACCCTCGTATAACTGTGTTTCAAAATTAAAATTTCACAATGTTAAACTAATTTTCTCATTGCATTTATAACATTTTTTCCAAAGAAAGACATATATGTTCCTAACACTAAAACAACGCTTCAAACTAATCGGAAAAAGATAATAAATATTTTTAACTGCATCTACAACATTTCATTGTAACAAAAAGTGTTAACTCTAAAGGTAATAGCAACTTAATGACTGCCGTTTTCATCTACCTAACGTGAGATCATCTTTCGTAAGTACTTAAACCCTAAAATTTAATTTAAAGAATTTTACGACAGCTGAGCTGCCGTTTCCCACGCTTCTAAAACTCCATCACGCAGGCTATATCTTTTCGTCTCTGCTTTCTTAAAAAATATATTACATTCCTTATCTTTCCGTAACATTAACCTTTAAGGTTTCTACAAATAACTGACTGCACAGTAGCGTAGCTAAATGTTTGATTGCTTTAATAAAAATGCTCGCTTTAGTTTTTTAGGAATGCTCAAATATCTCTTCTTTAATTTGTATTTTTCTTCATTTTGGACCTACATCAAACAATTGAAGCATAATTAATATGCAGTCAGAGATAAAATTATTGAATACTTTTTGTTCGCTATTACTTCAAAAGTATTAAATAAGGGTCGTAAATATATGTGCTGCCATCTAGTAAAGGGATATATTCACTTGTTTTAAAAAGTTGACTTTTAATTCACATTCACATTCACAAAAGTGTTTGTTTCTCCCGCAATTCATCAAATTCAAATTCATTTATTTGCTAATGATCATATTACATAACATTACGTCAAGTGATAATTAAAAATATTAGTTAAAGTTAACATACGAGGTTTAGCTAAAAAATAACCGTACTGATTTTGTCAACAGCGCGGGCCTCAAGGTCAAACACTACACTGCCGAGTCGAATGACATTCTGTGTCTCGATTCCCGCCACCCTGCCGCCTAACGACCCTTTAGTCGGACCGTAGTCTTTGTTTGCGTAAGACCGTGTATCCACGCTTAGTTAAAAAAAATGCTTGGCGTTTTGAAATCCGTGTACTGGGATGAATGTCACGCAATGGTATAAGTGGTTCAAAAAGGGGCGAGAAGAGATTAAAGATGACACTTACAGCCAGGGTGACCCTTAGTGTCAACAATTGGCTAAGCATGGGATCCCAGTGTTGGATCGTCCACCCTACTCAGCAGATCTTGCTCCATGTAACTTTTTTCTGTTCTCAAAAGTGGAATCAGCACTGAAAGGAACGAGATTTTTGACAGTTAAAGCTGTGAAAGAAAAAGCGACGAAGACCATGAAAAGGCTTTCAGAAGATAATTTCAAACACTGCTTTGACCAGATGATTCAATTTTTTATAAGATGTATTATCTCACAAGTAGCAATCTCAAGCTTCTCTGGGAATGACCGTAAATGGGCGCGTTTTTATATTTGTTGGGAGCTGATTGTATACTCTCATATAGGCATTTCGAAAGAAAGAGGTATTCCTTGGAATAACAAATTTATCACAGTTTATTGTTGCACGAAATTCTGACTAAAACAGTCACCACAAAGACATAGATAAACAAGATGTCCCACGACGAAATGTCGCGATCGATTTTTCGGAAAATAAACTTTGGAAAATTTTCTAAATTTCGCAATTTACTAAAGTCGTTGGGGACAATTTGGCTAAAATATTCTAAAGCTGTTGGCATTTCCGATTATACCGGAAGTTGATCACTTCTTGCTTGTTTTAAATGAAATAACCTATGTATTATTTTATTTTTAGATTATACGTAAAACTATAGACATATTTCTTATGTAATGTCCTATACTCAAGTCTCACTGTTTTTGACATATTTTTTATTGTGTGTCAAAAATGGCGCTTGCAGGGCAAAACATAACTATCAATTTGTCCAATATAAAAGCATTTAATATTTAATTGAGGTAAGTCTCCTTCTAGAAGATCTATTTGAGTAGACTGTGTTGATATTCTGATAATAAATAAACACAGGGTGATCAAAAACTAACATTAATTATTAATTTGGAAAAATCATTAAAAGTCAATTTTTTAAAATGTAAATTCCCTATTTTTATAATGTTAGCAGTTTTTAGATATTGGCAATTTAACATTTTTGTACTGTAAAAATGCTAAATGGTTTATCTATACACACACATAACTTATTTTAATACATATTCAAAATTTCCACCCTGAACTTCCAAACATTTTTCGTATCTCCGAGTTAGTTCGTCATAAATGGTCGCTCTAATTGAATCTGGAGATAAACTTTCTAACGCGTCCCTTACCCTTGCCATACAGTCCTCCATCGTTGTCACTGGATTACAATACGATGTTTTTTTATCGTTCACCATATAAAATAATCTAAGACAGTTAAATCAGGAGAACGAGGAGGCCACAGAAACGATCCATGGTTGGCAATCCACTTGCCATAAAGTGTTGTTACCTGGAACGGTTCTGTGTGGTGGGGGCGGTAGCATGTTGGTAAAAATGGGTCTCACTTTCGCCAGAGGTAAATTGCTTCAATATTGATTGTAAAACTCGTCTAGAATGTTTAAGTATCTTTCTCCCACAGAAATAAATACATAATTTAAAATGGAGACACAATTTGCTTTGTATAATTAATGAATTACCACTTAAGTCTCCTTCATAAAAACTGAATTTTACTATTTCATCATTTCTTATAGCACAAAATAAGTTAAATTGCCAGGTTCCTTGAAAATTTCACAATCTTACTATGTGAGGATGTCAATCCCTCCAAAAATGGGAATTGTCTTTTTCTTCCTTCTTTAATATAAGCGAGCGGCCTGTTTCCCTTCGTCGTCTCTCTGCCTATTGCAATGCTAAATTATCACTTTATCGTTTTCGGGGGTTTCTAAACTCCTGTGACTTAACGGTGATTTTTCGCGTGCTATTCTGCCCATTCTTCGGTCTCTATTTTAATATTTTTATCCCTCCATATTGTATCATCCTATTATTCCTGTTGCCCTAGTTGTCTGTTCTCTTACCTCCGCCTCAACACCACCATAACCTCAGCTTTCTATGCCTAAATACTTAAGTTTCATTTCTTGCTGTGATGTAATAGTCGCTGTAAGTCGTCTTCACTCTCAGCCACCACTACGGCGTCATCGGCGTAGCACAGAACAGTAATTTCCCGGTTGCCCATTCTGTATACTTTCAGCAAACTTACATTTCTTATTATTTCATCCATATTGATGTTGAAAAGAAGAGGACTCAGGGAATTCCCCTGTCGAATACCACAGCCCATATCTATTGGTTCAGTCAGGACCCCATTTATTTTTGCTTGAATCCGATTTGCTTCACATATATTTTCTATGGTTTTGATGAGGTTATGTGGAATTTGCCTGTCGTAAAGAAGGTGTATAACGTCTTTCAAATGCACACGATCGAACGCTTTTTCCAAATCAATAAAACACATGTAGGCCGGTCTGTTGTATTCAATTGATTTTTCTGTTATTTGTCTTATGGCAAAAACCGCGTCTGTGCAGAATCTACCCGATCTGAATCATTGCTGTTCATCTACTAAGGGTGATAATTTGTTAATTTTGTTATAATTTTTGTTGTAAGTTTCAATATAGTGCTTAAGAGATTTATACCTCTGTAGTTTAAGGGCAATTTCTTATCTCCTTTTTTTAAACATAAGGATAGTGATGCTAGTTCGCCATTCATCGGGTATTCTGTGTTGATAGAGGATTTTTCGAATAAGAAATGCTGTATGAAACATTGATCGTGATATTTAAGTAATTCGTTTGGGATGTCATCTTGCCCTGGGCTCTTCCTATTCTTTAGCTTTCGAAGAGCTGTATTTACATCGGCTGTATCAATTTGTACGTTGTCGTTCGTTACTATTTCGGGTGTAATTAGTTCAAATTCGTCTGATTTATATAGTTCCGTTAAATAGTTAACCCAGGTTTCCACTGCTATCTAATTTGTTTCGACTAACTCATTGATCTCTTTTCTTTGAGTTCTAATAAAGCCCAGATTTGTTTTTGAAGTCCATAGTAGTCATTCCCCACTGGCTTTGAGAAAATGGAAATTGTGTCTGTCAAAAAAAAAACATTTTTCGTCAGTCCAAATTATGTTGTCCAAAAATCGAGCGTCGTCTTGTATCATTGCTAATATAAATTGGCAAAATTACACTCTTTTCGGCAAATCAATATCTCTTAGATGTTCAACCAAAGATATTAAATAAGGATGGAAGTTGTGTTTCAACAGAAGTCTATATATTGAGCTTATCGAGATTCCCGTTTGTAGAGTCACTTGTTCTATGTCATAAGATATGCCGCAAAATATCCCAGAATTGCAATTTGGACATTTTCATCATTGAGAATAAGATTCCTTTTATACATTTTTGCGTTAACGGTAACAAAATTTTTTAAATATTTCATTGAATATATAGAGATCGTTGGGCTGGCGATATTTTCCAATCTGACATCGAAAAGTCAGCAGGTTTTAATATCTTGCCGACATGCCTACGAATTTATATTTCATATAGAAAATTGATTCCTACGAACGTTACTCTCGGTTCGATACAGCTCCACTAACGAAACCATAAGGTGATTGAAACGCGTATAGAGGAAGCACCAGAGTTGTACCTGCAGGAAGTAAACTGTTTGTATATATTCTTTCCTTTGTGTGTATATATATATATATATATATATATATATATATATATATATATATATATATATATATATATATTTATTTCTTACTGAAATCTTAACTTTTAAATAATTTTCAAATATTTAAAATCTCCTGCTAAAGTCAAATGATAAAAGCAGTTTTTTAAAGCTTTTTGGAATTTTTGGAATGTGTAAGCAAGTTGTAGCAAACATGAAAAGATGATAGCCGATAAATGATCAGGTCTAGAGCAACAACGCCAATGTAATAACGGCAGCGGATGAATGTTTAGGGACTTGCAAGTCTGCTATGCTGACATATTTAAGGATGAATTCAAGAGAATTAGCTCCAGCATGCCAATATTTCTAAATATGCACAGATTACGTCAAGCTTATTGTATCTTTCCAGAGTTACAAAGTATGCATGGTGTCATTTCCTCCTCCAACTTTACTCCTAAGAAGATACATAAATAGAAATTACACTGATCCACTTCGAAAACTGACAATTTTCATTGATATTCTAAATAAACTTATTAAAACAATTATTAGTTTGGGATTTAGGAAGAGGGGCTCATAGCCACTTTTAGGACCCCACAATATTTTTATGAATTTTTATGTTAATTGGCTCGAAAAACCGATTTTTCGAGGATACGAGTATCAAAAGCTAGCAGTTTTTTTGTTATTAACAATTTAATTGTTTAAATGTCTATGAACAATTACCTCGGTTATTTATGGGTGCTCTATTTAGCCAATTCGATTGTACTCTTTATTGGAAACGTTCTGAATTTTTAATTTTCAAAAAATAATAATTAGAAAAAAAGTTATGCGCAAATTATTGTAAAAACATTGCAAAAAAAATTTCGCCCTAACTAAATCGACCATAATTGAGTTTCTAGAAGTCTAATAGAGGCTCATAAACGCTTAAATTGAAGAAAATTGTTATGACTTTTAAATTAACTTTGTTAAATATTTTTTTGATTATTAATAACAAAGTTACAATGATTTAAAGTTGTAATTTTCACCTAAATATTAACTACATACAGCTAAAAACTTTTTAAAATCAGCTAATACCCATTACCCGTATACCTATTAGGGTATCCCTTACTTCCAAATATTTTGAAATATAACAAGATTTTGTTGATCCACTTAAATAGGTTTCCTCCAGCGTTTTGTGGTCGCCATTTAAATTTGTAATATTACGATACATTATTTATTTACCGAAGCCTACATCTTCTATTATCCGAAACCACACCGTTGCACAACCTATTAGCAGCTTAATTACCAATTAATAGATCCTGCCTGGCTATAATTAATGACGTCCGACGGGACACAATGCACTTTACCACGGAACATTTCTCACGGAACAAACCGTGTCGGCATGACGTCGTCATCTGTACGCGTTGCCGATGTTTGGGTGGCTGCGATTAGAGGCACAGGTGCGGTAATACAATTGTCGTTGATCAGACTACAACGAGATACATCTATAGTAAGATATTAAGTATTGATTTTGTATTGTTAATGGAAATACAAGGGTTTATCTTAATAATCTGAAAGTTTTAAGAGTTTTACTAAAATACTTCGAACTTACAAATATACCAAGAGTATTATAGGAATCCTTAATTAAATTTGCAAAAAAAATACATACCTTTGGGCTTAATAACATAGCAATATTGATAGCAATATAATTGCAGATCAAACTACAAAATCTAGAAATTTATCAAACTGTTTAACTGATACCACTATTATTCTTAACTAATTTTTTCTAATGCTCAAATTAATTGGAGTATACATACAGTGTGATTCTCCGGAAAATTTATCGATCTATTGTGGGAAAACTATAATTAGGAAGAACCTGAAAATTTGACAGTGTACTAACGTGCATGGGGGACAGCCGGCTAAAATATTTTGAAGATGGCGGCACACAACTTGCTTATTTTAAACGGAACAACCTATATATTATTGCATTTTTGATTTCTATGTAAAATTCTAGACATATTTCATGTAATATTCTATACTTAAGGCTCACCGTTTTGGACATATTTAAATTTTTATGTCAAAAATGACGTGTGCGGACCAAAACTTAACTATAAATTTTTCCTATAAAAAAGTCTTTATTATTTAATTTGGGTTAGTTTTCTTGGAGACAAAGATCGACTTTAGTAATCTTTTTATAATATTTTGAAAATTATCAGTAGAGAGTGGTCAAAAAAAGAATAAAAATTATATTTAATAAATCGTCAAAAGCGAATTTTTCAAATAGAAATCACCTATTTTTACAATTTTATCATATTAAGCATTAAAAATAAGGGTAACTTTGTATAAGGTTGTCTATTCAAACAATTTGTAGTTTTCGAAATATTGGCAAATCAACATTTTTCTATTGTAAAAATGCGATTCGGCTTTTAAGTTTTGTTATTAGTTGGCCATGACGGCGAGGCGTGGCGAAAATAAAACAATCGAACCCCACAGAATTGTCACTATTTCTTGCCATTTGACATTCATTAATAATAACACTAGTTTACAGTACATCTGTTGCCAAAGAAATTTAGCTGTTGTTGACTACATATGATATGCTAATTTCAAATATATGAGTAGAACTTTTTTATCAACTCTAGTTTCTGAGTTTCAGCTATGTAGGTATAAAACAGAAAAAAAAAACATGTATATTTACCAAGAAAAAATTTATTAAAAATCAAGTTAATCATTGAGTTCTAAAAAACTTCGTTTTAAAGCTCTTCTCTGATGTGTAGACTTAGGAAAATGACCTGTCAGAGACCAACAATGGCCAGACAATATATTCGTATCCCAAAAACCCTGATAACGCTCTTCCATTACGCCTAAGTCCTGATGCATACGCTCTCCCTGCTCTTCGCTCATATCTCTTAAATTTTCCGGAAACCTATCTGGGTGACTATGGAGGAAGTGGAGTTTTATGCTCATATTGCACCCCAAATTTTTTAATTGTAACAGAAGGTCTTTTACAAGTTCAATATAATTTTCTGTTTTTTTTATTTTCGAAAAAATCCTGCTTCACAGAGACGAAAGTTGTCCAAGCCCTTAGTTCTAACTCAGTCATAGAATTTCTAAATTGAGTATCTTTCGTAAGTTGTCTAATTTGGGGGCCATCAAAAATACCGGCTTTAATTAATCTTTTCCATAGTGAGCTGAGGAAATTTTTGGCAAATGTAAGAAAAGCAGTCCTCGTCTTTATCTAATGATTTAACAAACTGTTTCATGATGCCCAGTTTTATATGTAATGGTGAAAGGATAATTTTGTCACGAGCTACTAGTGAATTCTGAACTATATTTTGCTTTCCAGGCTTCATATTTTTTCTCAAGGGCCAGTTTCTTCTTACTCAATGCTCTTGTTTAGCTCTACTGTCCCAAAGGCATATAAAACAGGGAAACTTAGTGTAACCACTTTGTTGACCGAGAAGAATGTTCACCATTTTTAAATCAACACAAATTTGACACATATGGTCATTGTACTGTATTTTATTTAAGACTAGCGAGATGTTACAATATTCGTCCTTTAACTTTATACTGTGGACAATAGGTACCCCAGCATATTTATTTCCGTTACGTAATAGAATACATTTTAGGCTACGTTTTGAGCTTTCAATGAATAAACGCCAGTCGTTTGGTTCCTATTGTTTCAAGCCCATTTTTATCAACAAGTTTTTAATGTCTGAACAAAAGGTAATACTGTTTTCTTCGGAAAAATAACGCCGTAATTCTTTATCTCTTTCACAATAAAAAGTTAATTTAGTATTTGAGGAAATTAATTTTTTTTCTTTCAGTCTTGATGCCAACAATTCTGAAGCTTATTTAGAAAGATTTAAATCTCTTACAAGCTTATCTAAATAATTTTGGGAAAAGCATTTTGGTTCATTTGATATACCATCAAAATCAGCATGATTTTGTGATGAGCTTGGTTCTTCCTTGTCTTGTTCTAAGGGTTCAGATATATTTTTAGGCATTGAAAAGTTAGGTGAATGGTGCACTGGACGCTGAACACAACTAGTACTTGAGTACTGCCATTTAGTGTTTAGACCGTTTACGTTCACGGTACTACGTTCGAGATGATTTTGTGGTTCTCACCAAATAGTCGGTGTTCCAAATTTAAAGGCGCTTCTTTTACCACTTTTCCATAATCTTAAATGATTCACACACGATTTACAAACACAATTAGGAGCTCAAGACTTTTCATTTTTATCGAAGACCATCTCAAAATACTGAAAATAGGTATTTTTCACCAACTCTGATAACTTTTCTACAATTGTTAAACACATATTCTCCGCATATATAGCAAAAATGATTTCGATTCTTTAGACAACGTCTTTTTTAAATATTAACATTATTTTACAGTATTCGTTTTTCCTATTTTATTAAATTATCTGTCTCTCTGTATCTGTAGAAGTGAAAATCATAACAACGAATTAAGAAAATAAATTTAAAATCAAAGTTTAGTGATGAAAAAATCATTTTCGGTTGTTAGGTACATTGTAAATCAATCTCAAGAGACAACTTGTAAAAGTAAATTGATAACAATTGATGTGCGATACTTTTTAAATCAAGCCCTTAGTTTTTACGAAACAAAATGTATTAACAACAATACTGTCAGCTGCATATCATCAAAAAAAAAATACTGTTGCGTATACTTTTAAGAATATTTGTTCTCGCACATAATACAATACACGAAAACACAATAATGGTAACGCGTTTCTATGATTTATGTTTCCCCATTGATTTGAGTGGATGTAAGGGTATATTGAAATTGCATTTGTGTTTGTTTTGAAGGCTCTAAAGCGGTTTGTGTGTATAGGGAGCGATGATTAAACACTTTTAAACGATATCGATTCTTTTAGTACATAAAATTTAAGTTTGTTTTGAGCACGCTTATCAAATTGTATTCGAACTTTTGTTGATGACAAATCGATGATACACTTCTTACTACAAAAAGAAAAATTACCAGACTGCGATTTTTTTCATAATGGTGTTTATCAACAAAATCTCTCTTAAGTTCCACTGACTTACGCCATCTTTCGTTCAAGGACCTTATTTTATCAGAAAAAAATTATATGATGATGAAAAATGATGAACTGCTCTTCTAATGGTGCATTTCGGCACTTCTCTCATTTCGCTCAGTATAGAATACATGCTAAAGTGAAAGAAAACGCCAAATTTTAGCACAAGAACTTATATGAAACTTTTAAAAAACTTAATGATTTGTTTAGGACGTGGGGTTTAGGGGAAGTGTGGCTTATTATTAACGCAAAAACTTTTAAAACTCTTTTTCAGAATGAACATGTCTTCTGTTATGTAAACTATTCAAATAAATAATAATTGGGAAATAAGTGCATATTTACATGAACAACCAGTAAGTGTAAGGGTTAATAAACAAAAAATGCTGTGTTGTCAAGTAGTTTGAGTAAATTACGAAGCTTACTTGAGAGTATCAGTTGCTAGATGTATTTTCAATAACCGGCTAAATTCTAAACCTTATACACATTTATATCTATATTCTGCTTTTCAAATTATTGTTATTTTAGGTAAGAAAAAATTGACATTAATTACCTAGCACAGGCCTTTATTTACCATAATACGTTAATGTCATATTCTTAAACATTTGTATTTTTATTATATCTGTAGTAAATAAAAACTGTTTATTATCTGATTTCAAGCCAAACAGCTTCGCACTCCCTCTAGAGAATATTGACTCATACCTGGTATGTAAAGATACCAAAAATATGAAGCTCGGTGGGAACTCATTCGGGTCCTAGGTGACGTGGTCTGCTGTACTTCTACAAAATTTCGGATGGTTCACGTGGTTGCAAGGAGAACTGCTCTCTGCATCGGTTTATACAGATGCTCACTAAGGTCCAGTCCCTTGATGTTCTGCAGGAGGTTCTTTGACATCACTCCTATTGCTGATAAAATTATGGAACTCGTTTGGACGCTGTTCATTGCCCATTGTTTCCAATTTACACCTCCAGATCTCTGTATTTGGCGATCTTTTCGTTGTGTTTTGACCTTAGGTTGTTGTTGTTAGGTACAGCAATGTCAATTAGTGTAGTCGCCTAGAAATTTTATCTGCAAGTATAATGTAGTCGACGCTGAGTTGTCGACATTGTCCTAATTGACCTCATTTGGATGCCGTCCATGAAGTGGCTTCTGTAGCCAGGTTTGTAACTTCTCTTGGTCTGTTTGGCGGTGAGAAGTAATATCTTGTTCCCTCAACTGTAGCGGCGTTGAATCGTCTGTCTCGCATATTGCTCGATGTAGTGTTGAAGAGTCCGTTAGCCTGTGGAAATATGAACGTAAGTTTAATATTTTTTGGTTGAGCTGCTTACCAATATCCACCAATCCTCTTCCTCAAAAACAACAATAAAGCAATTTAGAGAAAATAGTGTTTTTTGTTGTATTATAGTTTTTCTCATCTGTTTTTAACCTTATTAACACATAATTTACTTAAATACAAGTGTAAAATGTAAAAATAACGATATTGTTAACTTTAAATTTATTTATTAAATTCACAATATCGTTATTTTTACATTTTACACTTGTATTTAAGTAAATTATGTGTTAATAAGGTTAAAAACAGATGAGAAAAACGTGATGATTTAATGACTGGGTGATGACGTCACAAATCAGCGCTATGTATTTGTATTCTAAAAGTTGTTGCTTCTATTTATGAAAAATGACTGATGTCTGGTCCGAAAAACGGGGGCTTTTGCAGATTAAAGTATCTATGAGGGATTTAAGTGCCTAAATGACCCGCATGAAGTCTACTATCTACTGCTTCGACAATAAATTATTTTTTGTTGTCCCACAAAGAAAGCGTTATAGTTGTTTTGAAGGACTTCTGTCAGTGTTGTGGTTTTTTCCTTTGGAAATCTGACATCAGTCACATTTAGTTTAGATCAGAAGCAACTTGTACTTTATTTTGTTTGTAACTGTTTGTTTAGGGCTAATTTTAACATGGAATGCAAAAAACGAACATTTTTAGCACATTTTCTTTTTTTTATTGTTATAAAGAAGGGAAAGTTGATAAGGCTCACAAAAAGAGATATCTGAAGTTTATAGTGTTGTCTGTAACAGAACACATGTATATGCAGAATTGGTTTAATAGATTTCATGCTGAAGGTTTTTCACTCAAAGGTAACTAAAGTTCTGGTTGGTTTACTGAAATTGATGATGACAAAATCTAAGCCATAATTGATGAGAATCTTCATATAAATGTTGGAGAGATTGCTGAAAGATTCAATGTATCGCATACAACAATTGTAGATCACTTAAAATGCCTTGAACTTGCTAAGAAGCTCGATATTTGGGTTCCATATGAATTGAAAGAGATTTACTTAACACAACGAATGAATATTTGTCATATGCATCTCACGCCCAATGAAAACGACTCTTTTTTTTAAAGAATCATCCCTGGTAATAAAAAATGGGTCATCTACAGCAGCATTATTCGTACAATGTCATGGTCCAAAAGGTTATGCTATCAATTTGGTGGAACCACAAAGGTGTTGTGTATTGTGAGCTACTTCCTAGATGCCAGACGATTAGCCGAGATGTCTACTGTCAACAACTAATAAAACTAGATGAAACAATCAAAGAAAAACAGTCAAAATGGAAAAATCACGAAAGAATTGTGTTACATTATGTTAATTCAAAGTCTCACTCGCCTTTAGCAATTTGTGGGAAATTATTAAAGTTTGGTAGGGACGTGATGTCGCCGCATCCCCCGTACAGTTCTGATCTAACACTACCTTATTATTATTTATGTCGAAGTTTGCAAAACCCCTTGAATAGTAAAACTATTACAAATGACCTTAAATCGCACTTGGTTTAGTTTAATGCTTTTTTTATACAATGGAAGAAGTTCAGGAAACTTTTTATTTGAAATAAATGTGTTGCATAGTTGTGTTCAAAATTAAGCTGTCAAGAAACACAATGAAAATTAAAAAGAAGAGTCCATTCCAGAATTTCCAAAAAAATTAAAGCATGGTGTATGTGTGTGTTTTTTTTTCATAAAATAGGCCCAAAATTAGCATCTAAAACCTTAATCAATATTTTAGCTATACCAGTAGATATTATACAATGTTAAATTATTCCCTATTCCCAGAAGTAACGTTTTTTTTTCCGACGCGGAACTCTACAACACAATAAATATCAATTACCATTTTCGCACCATATCGTTTTCAACCAGCTAATCCTCTTAATTAGAAATAATATATCTCGCACTCACAACAAATAATTTTAAAATTAATTCCCACACGATGAAATAAATGGCTTCCGACATTCAGGACACGCGATAAATATGTTAAACTATTAATTTTATGTAAACTATTAACCGTTTCCATCGATATCACGCACGACACGCACAGTGTGGAAGGTCCCTTAGCAGCTCTTTGATGTGAACTATTTGCTCTCCTCGGGGGGCCGTTTACCCACGCGAAATCCTCGATAAACTTGCTTTATTGCTTACTAATTTTTATAATAGTATCTTACCCGGATTATTTATGTTTATTTAACATAGAAGTTCTGATATACAAAGATATAGAGATAGACTTTAGAAACGTACTAGTAAGTAAGTAGATTTATTTAAAAAAGTGAGGTAGCCAGCTCAGTTGCTTCAGGCATCTTCGAGTTGAAATTGGCGGTTAACCCGTATGACTTGGAGGTACCCATCACACCTTATGAAAACAGACTGCGTGACTCTGGAGGTACTTTTGTAGAGAGAATTGGTAGGACGCAAACTTTTTCACGAAACGCCGAAAATTTATAAATACAACTGTTGTAAAATTACATCTCACCGAAAGATTTCGTCAAGATTTAGATTCAAGTACAAATTTCAGAATAACAGAAAGCACGTAGAAGTTTCTGGCAAAGGCGACGACGGATCCACTGACGAGTCCACCGTCGTTGACCGAGGACGAAACACCAAACTTTTAGTGGCCGATTGTATGAGCAGAGCTTTCCATGTCCTGGTTCGATAAATCACACAATCATTCATTGTAATTCCCAGTAGGTGTCCTACGTTTACAATAGCTCACGATCCATTAGCAGAAATGGTCTATTAAAGAGCGCCTGAACTGTTGTCTGTTTAGACGCAGAATTTCGCAACTTAGTTTGCCAGATGGTCTGCTCAGCAATAGCTTGCTCTTCCTGTGCCCCGCAATATGGTTCCAGTGGGTCTGGTATTGTTGATTTATCCATTAGAATAACCACCCACATACTGCCTCTGGTCCAATAAATGGAGTAGCAAATCCTTGTCTTGTAAGTTGGTCCGCTTTTTCATTGCCCGGGACACCCTTGTGCTTTGATACCCACGCAAGAGAGACCCTATTGCGTTTTGCCAGAGCCATAAGGTTTTGAAGACAGTTTCAGACCTGTTTTGATATTTTGATGAGTGTGTCCCTATGTATTCCGACGCTTGTATTATGGTCAGTTGTGGACCCGATGAGGTTTACTGACTGACTCACTGGTCAGTCAGAGTCCGCCTTCCTGTCAACTGAATAGTGTAAGATCTGTCAAAGTAGTAGTGAAATTTGAACACGCGAATTTGAGTATCTAAGTCTTTTTCAAGCATTTATTCAGCAAAACGTGAGATTCTCTGCCATTCCATAGTAGTCTGGCATTTGCACTACGTTGGAAAACGCCACAGGGAATCCTCAATAGGTGGGCCACTCGTCGGTAATCTCATAAAAGATTATGTCAGGTTAACTCCCAGAAGAAAATTAAACAATTCAATAAGTAAGCAGTTTTAAAATTCCCAGAAGTTATTCTGGAATGCCTCTTTCAACTTCAAGAGGATCAATGGTTAATTTACGATGGTGCAATGAAAGAGGCTACTCTGTTTATAGCGGCTAAAGAAGAGCTAAAGGTGCTTGTTGTCTTAAATAGAAGAAATTCGACTCAAGAAAGGAGATTAAGAAGATTACGGTATTAGAAAGGGTGAGAAACCTCATCTGCTAGACGGAAAATCTTTAGAGGCGAGCTGATAACAGTTCAGTGGTAGGGAAGGAATCTTAAAATAAAGTCTTCAGTCAAATAAAAGCCGTGAATTTTAGTGAAATTCCAGTGCCGTCGGAAAAAATGAGTCTAAAAATCTTTCAACACCGATTTTTTTTCAAAATTCTTGCGTAAACTGTTTAAAACCATTAATAAACGGAATATTCACGGGCCTTTTTCTACGAATGAAATAATTTGCGGAAATTAAATTGCGTAAAGGAAACTTAATAGTGACACATACCTGATTTAGACATTCCCGATTGCGACTTAAATAATTTTCTGTCTAGAGAAAATTAATTACAACTTGATAGTGACCTAGTTAACCAATCTAAGAACACTAAACGTGTTTTAATTTATGCTCAACACAAAAAATTTTCGGAATAATTAATTTTGAAAATTCCTTAAGAGCCCCAACACTAAATTTAATTTGGACAAAAGATTTAAGAGTCCCAATCTTAAAAAACTTTTACTGCGCAAAACAGAGCGCTCTCGAATAATTTATAAAAAATATTTATAGTAAATATTGGGCAATTTCTCGGCGACTTATCTAACCCAAATTCCATATATTTATTTTTCTTGTATATTAAGTATATTAAAGCCCAGCCGTCCGTGATTTTTGTATTTTTATACAAAAATATTCCAATTAGAGGAAATAACTATTTATTCTAATAAAATGCCCAATCCCTTAACTCAGTTCATTTCGATCTGATAAGGCGGGTGGCATTCCAAGTTGTCTGGTTGGTTTTCGTGGGACCTCCGTGGCCCCTCCTGGGGTCGCGCCAGACCAATTCAACCTAACAAGATATTAAAGTCATGATGAATATGAAATGACCCAAATAAATCAAAACAATCAATTAAATCCCAACACTTCTTAAGTGACATCCAAGCTTCACTTCATGGTGGGGACCACGTAATGCAGGGACGCAAGTCATTCATAGCTCGTATACGTCGTTCACATTCGATCGAAACGTACCTCGTATACAGTGTGTCCGAAACTGGTGATGACAGCATTGCAATCTCGAAAACTGTATCAGACAGAAAGGCGGGTCAAAGGGGAAAGTTTTAGGCAAGTATGAAAAGAAAAGATATTATTGTGTATTTTTGAATTATCGGCCAAGCGCTTTCGGTCCTACTTAGACCACCCTCAGAGCTCAGACCTCGTCAAAAGGCACACCTCAACCTTGCCATTTGGGAAGCAATCTCCAACGCCAGAGCAGTCTTTACACAGTACAGATCAAGTATACGGTTAAAACATCAATCTCAAATTAAAATTAAAACGGTTAAAATAATGTGAACATCAATACCATTATAAACAATCAACATAACAGCTTAAAAGACTTTTTAGCAAATCGTCTGATTGGCCCATTTATTTATGACAGTGACAGGTCCACGATATATTGTAGTATTACAAAATCTGCCGTTCGAGAAATTCTACCAAATGATCAGTTTGATAGTGTCAGGATCCGGCCTCTCTCTTGGGGGGGGAGGGGGGCGGTGATATCACAAAAGTTGAAAGCAAGTTGTCGAAGGGGGGGGGGGAGAGACACCGGAAACATTTCCATTTCTAGTGTAAAAGGCATGGTCCGGTCCATCGTTCTGAATTTGAAGCTCTTGGAGAGGGGGAGGATGCCAGCAACATACATATTCCTAGTATAAGATTCAAAATCGGGTCTATTCTCCTGAACTCACAGCTCTTGGGGGGACGGCTATCGCAAGAAAAACAAGTTGCAAACAGGGATGGGGAGTGCCAGCAGTATACACATTCCTAATGTAAAAGGCAGAATCAGTTCTATTTTCCTGAACTCTGACCTCTGGGGCGATCGCAACATACACATTCCTATACTCTATTCAGGAACTGGAATGAGTAATAAAACTGTTACCGAAACCTCCAACGTACCTGCTCCAGTACCGCAGGTAACTGAGGACTGCCGTTAATCTAATTATATTTAAATATTATAAGCTAATAAATTTACTGCAACAATAGAATTTCTGATTGTTCAATTTAATACCTTACAGTGTGTCCTTAGTGATTTATCTTGTTTGTGCTTGTTTTTATATATTATTTGAGATTAGTAAGATACCCAAAAGATATGGCTTCCACCTTTATATTGATTCCAAAATCGTTAAACCAAGTCATTTTTTCTTCAACGAAAAACTTATTACGATAAAAGTTTATGAAGACTTAAGATATCAATCCAGATAATAATGTTAAAAGCTCTATTGAGATGTGTTCCAACATGACGGGAGTTGGAAAATCTACTATGTACCGAATACTACAGGAGAAAAAAATGACTGGAATTGTTAGTACTCCCAAGCCACATTCGATCACAGGCAAACGAAAAATCTACTTGGAAGAAACGATGAAAACTGCATACATTTTATTATGAGAAGTAGGTCCCAACCGTTGACAAAATTCTAACTAAAATCAATGAAGATCGGGATTTACCTGAAACTAAAAGAACTGAGCCTTGGAAATTGCTCAGAGAACTTAATTTTTGCTGGGAAAAACCAGATAGGAAATCTGTTCTCATAGATCGTCCGGAAACTGTCCGTTGGGAATATCTCTGTCAAGTAAGAGGTAGAGTTGCTACAAATAACACAACTTACAAACTTATTAATTTTACTGAACTTTTGAAACATTTTTTTGAATAAAGTTACTGCGGAAAATTGGAAAAAATCCATATAATAAAAGAATAAAACAAAATGTGCAAACTCGATCTCATGATCGGTGAGATAGAGAAACCAATTATAATTAATTTGAGCGAAGACAATTTCACTAACTTTGATTACGAATTAGATACGTAATGTTTACCAGTGTAAACACAATTTATTATTTAAATTTTTGTTTTTGTTGTATTTTATTGTTTAATGTTGTTTCTATAAATTTTTTATTTTTTTATATATTTTTATTTAAGTGTGTCCCACTCTTTAATTATATATATATATATATATATATATATATATATATATATATATATATATATATATATATATATATATATATATATATATATATATATATAATATGCCAATTAACCGTAATTTTTTATTATTTTTTTATTTTATTTGTGTATTTTTCTTAAGCGTGTAGAATTAACACGTTTATTTTATTTTTTTGGGCTAACGGATTTCCATATAATGAAGTAAATTAAATTAAGATGTCAGTGCAATAGAAATAAAAAATAAGTAGGTCTAATTTTAACTGTAACATATAAAAATTAATTACATTTGAAACGCTTTTTAGTGTTTAATTGTAATTCTGTTGATGGTTTAAGAAATAAATAAACTGAAACGTCAAATGGCCTGAAAATGTTTTTAATTAATAATAAAATGACCGATAGCCCCAAAAATATTTTAATATTATATGGACGAATTTATTTTTTTATATATGTTTAACTTCCTGTATTTTTAACAATGGGTATTTTGTAAGTTTTTAAATTATAACTTAGAATTTTTTGAGAGAATAAGGCTACGTTTTAGTCTGAATGTGCCTAAAACTGTTTTTATGCCAAAATTAAAAATAATACAAATACAAGTTTATTACCGAAATAATATTCTATGCCATAAATACTTGGTGATAAAATAAACCTCCGTCCGACGCCTATGACAAGGATTGAAATCTTTTTTAACACTTCACACTTCCAAATATCTATTGTTATCCAACCCATAGTCCATTATTATAGACCGGTATTTTTGATTATTCCTCTGGAAAATATATGTGTCTAACAGATTTTTCCAAAGACACCGGACTAAAGAACACAGGTAGTTTGCGAAGAAAAAAAGGATAAGAAATTATTTATTACTCTCTCTAGTTCTTGAATAAACTATAGTATAAGAGACAAAATCGAGTCTATTCTCCTGAACTCAAAGCTCTGGATCCGTGCCTGCCCCGTACATACTTCCAGCGAAGTACAAACATATTTAGCGGAGACTTTTGATAAAAGAGTGTCATAATCAAATTTTAATAAACATTAGTAAGTTATTTTTACAAGTATGTGAATCATATTAATACGACAATTATGACCACCTTGATAAGATTGACATCATGGATGACTCAATATGCAGACGATATTCTCATGAAGCGTCCAGTACCTAACTGGGACGAAAAGCTTTCAGGAAAACAGTATTATTACCGGAAACGGTTATGGTGGGATATAAAGAGTACTTCAAGACATCAAAGGTAAATAAGTACTACTCTTATTTATTAATTCATTCAATCAAGTAGTTAAATTTTCCTTAAAATTCATCGACATGATATTACTAAAATGTATTATCAAAAAACGTAATGTAGCTCGATAATCCTCTACATGTGCGGATATTAAAATATAATTTAACATTACCATTTTTTTGTCCAGTGTCTGTAATGACTGCACACACAGCGAGAATTACCGAAAATTATTAAAACATAAATTAAACCAGACACGCAAAACCCAACTTTTGCCAAAATAAACGCCCAAAAGCCAGCAGTATTGTGTGTGCAATGTACAATCGTTCGCCGCCACCGTGGAGCTTAGTAATATTTATAGGATATTTCTATTTCATTAGTTGGTATTAATCTAGTGCCGTTATAAAAGCAAACTAAAAACCATAATTTATGTTTGGCACTCGCCTTTATAGTTTAAAATTAAACACTGTGGAAATAAACCCGAAATAAATCATCTGGCATTAATAATAATACGAAAAGATCACAATAAATTGCAGGATCTATAATAAAATAAGATAAAATTGATAATTGTAAATTACATTTTAAACTTTCAAGATGGAAATTATAAACTTCGGAACCCAAAAAGTTAAGTTTGTTTACTTCAGTTATAAATAACGATAAAAACTTCGGTTATCGGTATTAACTGTAAAAACATCTAAGAGTTAACCTAAAGAAACTCTTAACACCGAAAATCTGACTAGTTATTTGAATCATTGCTGGCGGGGATACACCACGTACACTCATATCAAGTTTTAAAATCTTCCAAAAAATATACAAAAGAAGAAACAAGTAAACGTGATAAGACTTTTAATCTTCTCATTAATCCTTGCTGAAAACTCTAAATAACGTTACATACCTACAGTTAGTCACAAAAGTCTACGTACAAGTAATAACGTTCTTATTACCATAAGTAAATTGTTGGTTTTCCGAAAGCCCTGTGTGCCCTAATAAAGAGACGTGGCTCCAATAAAGTGTTTTATATACAGTGTTTCCCACGATGAACTATCGCAATTGATTTCCCGAAAAATAGACTTTGAATTTTTTTTAAAATTTGGCAGCTTACTAGAGTTGATGGGGCAACTCAGCTAAAATATTTTCAAGATGATAGCATTCCGGTCAGGGGCGAATCCAGCCTCTCTCTTTAGGGGGGGGAGGGCGGTGATATCACAAGAGTACAGTATGACAAGCAAAAACAAGTTGTCGCCGGGGGGGGGGGGGGGAGGCACCAGCAACATTTCCATTTTGAGTGTAAAAAGTAGAGTCGGGTCTATTTTTCTGAATTTGAAGCTCTTGGAGACGATGGGGCGATCACAAGGAAAAACAAGTTGCTGACAAGGGAGGGGTGATGCAAGCAGCATACACATTCCTAGTATAAGAGGCAGAATCGGGTCTATTTTCCTGAACTCAAAGCTGTTGGAGGGGGCTCTCGCAAGAAAAACAAGTTGTCAACGAAGGAGGAATGCCAGCAGCATACACATTTCCAATATAAAAGTAGAATCGGTTCTATTTTCCTGAACTCAAAGCTCTTGGGAAGAGGGGGGGGCATACACATTCCTATACTTTATTCAAGAACTAGAAAGAGTAATAAAACTATTACCGAAACCTTCAACGTACCTGTTCCAGTGCAGTTAGTAACTGAGGACAGCCGCAAATCTAATTATATTTAAATATTATA
Source organism: Diaprepes abbreviatus (assembly GCA_034092305.1). NCBI lineage: Eukaryota > Metazoa > Arthropoda > Insecta > Coleoptera > Curculionidae > Diaprepes > Diaprepes abbreviatus. The sequence goes on along the minus strand of JASJET010000268.1, from coordinate 1,483,271 downwards.
AGCTTTTATAAATTTACTGCAACAATAAAATTTCTGATAATTCAATTTAATTTCTGTCAGTGAGCAAAGTACACCTTACAGTGTGTCCTTCGTGATTTATCTTTTTTGCGCTTGTTTTTATATATTATTTGAGATTAGTGAGATACCCAAAAAATATGGCTTCCAAAATCGTTAAACCAGGGCATTTTTTCCTCAACGAAAAAGTTATTACGATGAATATTTATGATGCCTTAAGATATCAATATCTAGATAATAATGTTAAAAGCTCTGTTAAGAAGTGTTCCAACATGACAGGAGTTGAAAAATCTACTATACACCGAATACCGAAGGAGAAAAAAACGACTGGAATTGTTAGTACTCCCAAGCCACATTCGATCACAGACAGACGAAAAACCTAGTTGGAAGAAGAGATGAAAACTGCAATAAAAGAAGTTGTACATAAATTTTATTATGAGAAACAGATCCCAACTGTCCACAAAATTCTAACTAAAATCAATAAAGATCGCGATTTACCTGAAATTAAAAGAACTGAACTCTGGAAATTGCCCAGAGAACTTAATTTTTGCTGGAAAAAATCAAATGGAAAATCTGTTCTTATAGTCCGGAAACTGTCCGTTGGAGAATGAAATATCTCTCAAGTAAAAGATAGAGTTGCTAGAAATAACACAACTTACAAAATTGGTAATTTAACTGAACTTTTGAAACATGTTTTTAAATAAAGTTACTGCGGAAAATCCATATAATAAAAGAATAAAACAAAATATGGAAACTCGATCTCATGATCGGTGAGATAGAGAAACCAATTATAATTAATTTGAGCGAAGATAGCTTCACTGACTTTGATTAGGATTTAGATATATATATATATATATATATATATATATATATATATATATATATATATATATATACATACATTCACTGATTATTTCAGTGAAAATGATAATCCGGACATTTTATAGCCTAAGAGAGCCCGATTCGAATGAAAAAAAAATTCAATGTAAAAAAAAACATTTTTCTTAGTTTATGATATAATATGTAGTGTTAAGAGTGCTTTATTCAACTTTATGAACATAATTTATAAAGAATATTTTATTTTTATCTGTATTTTACGAATAAAATAATTTAAAACCAATTTTTTTTTCAATTTGTTTAAACAATGATTGTTTAAACAATTTGGATAATTAAAGTATATATATATATATATATATATATATATATATATATATATATATATATATATATATATATATATATTGTTATAGTATGCCTAATTATATTAATATACAAAAATTCGCTTGGAAAGTCCTGTGCTGTAAGTATGATACATAAATAACGTCATTTGTTTATAACAAAATCAATGCATGATGGGCATATGGCATTATGATATTTGAGCTCCATTATTCGCGGTACATCGGTTTTAAAAAAAATGATCAAAATCGCTCTATTAGAAGCCGAGAAAATGAAATTTTTTTCGGATATGTATTTTGAATATTCAAATTCAATTTTAAAATGAGAGCTCTCCACCCCTCTTTTTTCATTTTTCACGCGCGTTGGCGATATTCTTTTAATTTTTTATTAAAGTTTCCGATAACATAAACATTTAAGTATTTGTATCAAAAAATAACTCGGCAAAGTTTTTTTTTCAAGAATCAGGTATGTATTGTTTATAGATTCACCATAACAGACTGTCAACTTTGACAGTTTGTATCTCGGAAACCAATTGACGGATTTTAAAATTTTTTTCACCAAAAGAAGCCTCTTTCCAAGTTCTTTCAAACCACGTATTGCAAAAAAAATCCAATGAAAATCCGCCGAGATAATCTATTTGTTTATGAACACAAATATCAACAATGTCTTTAAACAATTCCTGAGGGCGTTCAAGTTCCCAGAGAAATTTAACTGGTACAAAAAAATTGATTAAAAAACTGTTCAAAATATATTTTGAGATTTCCGACCATCCCTATCTTATGGCAAATTTAATTATGAAACTTTTTTTCCTTTTGAACTTTCCTCTAAAATGAATACCTTCAAAGTTACACGAGAGAAGAGTTGAAAAAAAAAACGTTATTTTTGCGTTAATTTAATTAATAAACAATGTTGCCCAACTTTTTGAAATGACGTATATCAAATTTATCGTTATTCAGATTATTCTGAAGGCTCTCATGCAAAAATCTCCATGTTCCATTTCACACCCACGAAACCACGATATTTTACAGATAAGCCCTGGTCTTATAACGCCTCGTCTCGAAAAGGTATAAACCAGTTTCCCATAATGAATACCCAACCATTATATTCATCCTCCCTTTATAAAGAAATTATTTAAGAAAACACGAGGTGTTAATTATCTCACTCGTGTTTACGTGACAATAACTCGATAGATAAAAAACCGGTAGTAAACAAAGAGCTGTAAAGAAGTAATATAGCACCTACCGAAAGCTCGCGGCACCATGCACACGACCTTGACTGGTATTTAGTTAAATTTATAGAACATCCTACAGTCGACGAGCTTTTAAAGTGTTAACATTCTGCGGGCTACCTGAGTAACAATGTCGGTAATCGTTTGATTTGGAATAACTTAAAATAAGCGCCAATTAAAGAGGTATATTTTAATGAAGATAAATTGTTTTAAATTTTTAAGATACTTCAGACATTCGTGAAGCGTATATGGGGCATTTTACGTCATCTCCTAGTATCTGGGCACTCCTTTGAGGGAACGGAGACGTCCTTTTTAGTTGGCGAACATTTCAATAGATGGCGCTGGTGCTTCAAAAATAGAATCTTAATTTACCGACCCTGTCACTTTGTTTAGATATGATGATGATTTGTGAAACTTATTTCATTGTGTTTGCATTAAGACGAGATTTAAATGATTAAGGTATAAGCATTTTTAGTGTATAATTTACTACGCATTGTTTTTAAAAGTCACAGTGAAGGTTTAAGAAAAATGTTTAATTGTAGCAGGTTTTTTGGAATATTTAAGTTACTGAGTATTGCAAATCTTTTGGAGACTTTTTTTTATTGGAGCTTATGACTGATGATCCTGATGCAGGGAATTATTTCAATTCAAGAAGCCCTTAAATGGAAATTAAATCAAAAAGAGCTGTTTTGTTAATAAAAATGAAACATTGTTTTTTTTACTGGAATATGTTCATTTCGGCATCCTATAAAACATATCTGGATGGTAACTCTGAAAAAAAAAATGGCCGATCAAAAATGGTAACGATTTTCGGTTTTTTGAGTTTATCTCGAAAAGTAAAAGTTGTATCGAAAAATATTTGAAACAAAAGTTGTAGAAAATTAAAAAACCTATCGATTCATATAATATAAGTTATAGGTGGCGCCACTAGTTATCGAGATATATTTTTTTTCGGCAAAATTTACGGTTTTTGTTTTATTTATTTTTTTTTTTTAAATATTTATTAACAAATTACCGATTTAAAATTTTACATAAATATAGGTAAGATCATTTTAAAAAAAGTATGTCAAAGCCGGAATCTATGAGTTTTTTATTTTTCGAGAAATTCAATGTCAAATTTGAAAACAACTTCAATTTTCCACTTTCCTAATTAAGACACAATGCTCAATTTTAATGAAAGTTTTTTATATAAGTTTATATTTTGAAGACCTATTAAAAAAAATTTTTTTTCAATCGTGGGACGAGACATTTTGCAAAAACCAATTTTTGCACCAAAAAAAATTGCGATAACTTTTCACCGGATGGAGATAAAATTTTGAATGCGTGCATTGGATTTAGATGTGTCACTTCCGATCTCAAAAAAAAAAATTTAATTTTGGATGAAAAAAACGTCTTTATTTTCAAAAATTCATAATGGCGTGGCAAATGAATATTAAGGGCTTAAACTTGCAGAAGATGCTTTTTAATATTTGTACTTTACCTGTGAATTTTTTGGATCCAAGAAATACACTTCCATACGATCTGTGAACCTTCAAAAATTGGGCCGAATCTAATCGAACATAGTTGCTGCAGGCCGCTCTCGGCGAAGAAAATCATACAAATATTCAATGATTTATTATATATTACACTGTTTTTTTCATTTATATTATTTACAAAATTTTTACGAAAATTTCTATAAACAAATTATATAAAAATATAATAATACTATATAATACGTCATATAAATATTTAATATTACATTAAAATTACGTGCGAAAATCATACAAAACAATGTATTAATTATACATTCATATTTATTTTTTTTTTCTGTTACTTCTACGCAATCAGCGTCCATTTCAACATCGCAATTATTACTCTCACTTACATCGCACATACCATTTTCATCATTATTCCCAATTTCATTGTACATATCATTCTCATCATTATTAACATTTTCATAGTCAAAGTCATTCTCACACATATTAATTTACTCTGAATTGTCATCATCGTTTTCTAAATCGCTAGAAAAAAAAACAGTAGGATATGTAATATATAATTGATTACTTGTATGTTTTTCTCTATAATTTTTTGTAAAAAATAATAAACAAATTAATAATTAATATGAGTAAACAAATTGTTACTATCATGTAAATTAATAAAACAACATCAATATTATAAATATTACTTGTGATGCATAAGTTTCCTTGAAGCGCCAATGAATAATGCGCCTGAACTATGGCAACCCGCCGACAGCGGCCTGTAGCAGCTATTTTCGATTAGATTCGGCCCAATTTTCGAAGGTTCACAGATCATATGGAAGTGTATTTCTTGGATCCAAAAAAATTCACAGGTAAAGTACAAGTATTAAAAAGTATCTTCTGCAAATTTGAGCCCTTAATATTCATTTGCCACGCCATTACGAATTTTTGAAAAAAAAAAAACGTTTTTTTTTCATCCAGAATTATTTTTTTTTTGAGATCGGAAATGATACATCTAAATTTAATGCATGCATTTAAAAAAATTTATCTCCATCCGATGAAAAGTTATTGCAATTTTTTTGGGCCAAAATTGGTTTTTGCAAAATTTCTCGATACACGATTTAAAAAAAAAATTATAGATCTTCAAAATATAAAACAATACAAACAATTTCCATTAAATTGAGCATTGTATTTTAATTAGAAAAGCGGAAAATTTAGAATGAATTTTCAACTTTGACTTAGAATTTCTCGGAAAATAAAAAACTCCCAGATTCCGGGTTTGACATACTTTTTTTAAAATGATAATACCTATATTTGTGTTAAATTTTAAATGGGTAATTTGTTAATAAATGTCTTTAAAAAAAACAACAACCGTAAATTTTGTAGAAAAAAAATATATCTCGATAACTAGTGGCGCCACTTGTAACTTATATGAATCGATAGTTTTTTAATTCTCTACAATTTATGTTTAAAATATTTTTCGATACAACTTTTACTTTTCGAGATAAACTCAAAAACCGAAAATCGTGACCATTTTTGGTCCGCCATTTTTTTTGCGCAGGTCTTTCAGAGTTACCATCGAGATATGTTTTATAGGATGCCGAAAAGTACACATTCCAGCAAAAAAAAAACAATGTTATATTTTTGTTACTGACGAAAGTCTATTTTCCATGGAATATATCATCTAGTAATATGACCCGTGCTGCGCCAGACACAGCGTGAGCACGCTGGGCCATGCGCAGCGGTCTTTATTTATTCATATCTCGACAACCGGTTGTTTTTCAAACTTAAAATTTAAATGAAATGTTCTTGAAAGGCTATTAAAGACGTAAATCTATCGATTTATGTCTTTCATAAATTTCTTTCAGAAAATGAATGGGTCGAAAAATGTGATACGCGCCAAAATACCCCGCGCGAGCCTGGACGTGATAAAGCGAAATAAATAGATATTACTGTTTCTATTTTAAAACCTTTGCCTAATTCCTTGTCTTTTTTTATATATTAATATATATATATATATATATATATATATATATATATATATATATATATATATATATTAATTTAGAAATTGCACTGAAAATCTTTCAAAAGTACCTTAAATAAACCAATAAAGGGCTTTAATAGAAATCCCGTCCCTCTTTACGTTCGACAATCACCGCAAGCCCATCCAATAAATACTCAGACTCGCCTGCTTCTGGCTGATTACACAAGGTGCAGAAAAGACAAAACGCAGTGGACGAAAATCACGATTGTGGAGAAAAATATGTTTTTAGCGACTATGAGAAATCTGACATATTATGAAATTTAAATCAAAGGTTGACTTACTTACCTGTACATACAAGCTGTTATGGAAATAATTCAGGCAAAGATTATTATAGCTAAAGCGTTAGCTATGATAATCTTTGGTTCAGGTTAGTTCAAAAACGCACCCAAAAATATTTTCGTGATTATTTAATTTATTTTATTATGACCAAAAGTTTCGGGTCAGTAAATCTGGAACCGGGAGAAATACTCACTCATTCCGTAGCAGGACTGTACAGATTAAGCCAGGGGGCTAGGTTGACAGAGTGGCTGTAATGTTTAGGGTGAGCACAATGGGCCTAGGCTGGCCGTAGTGCGACCGGTTTTAGGGCGGACCCGGGAATTAAAAAAAATGACCAAAAGTTACCATTGTTGCTTTAGCACTGATTTTTTAATTAAAGGCGCTCAAAATTTTAATCTTTAATATACGAGGTGTGGCTATAAAATAACGAGATTGTTACTGTAAAACATTTTATTTTAAATTTATACATTAGTTATTACCACCTTGAATATATTGTGCTCCTCTGTCCCTACAATGTTCCATTGTTCGAAACAGTGCTGGAAGTATTCTTAGGTGAGCTCCTTCATAACGCGTGGTACTTTTTCTTTCACAGGTTCAACGGACTGAAATCTAGTTCATTTTTATACAGATTTGACCTTAGGGAATAGATAAAAGTAAGATGGTGCAAAGTCAAGCGAATAAAGCCGATGATTTTAAACTGGGATATTGTATTGGTCTTGACAGACCAGGCCTATGACTTGTTCTTCTACAATTCGGGTGTTTTTTTTCTTATTCCTACGTGGAGTTGAGCAAGAACCTCAATGTAATAATTTCGATTAATTGTTTGACCTTCAGGAAGCCACTGGAGGTACACAAGCCCCCATGCATATCGAAAAAGACAATCATCATCTCTTTGAATCTTGATTTGCCCATTCAAGCTTTTTTACTTCACTGTGAAGTTGGATCATGAGTGAAAAACCAACATTATTCACAAGTAAATCACTCTCTCCAAGAAATTCGGATCATTTTCAATGGCATTCAAAATGTCCGCCATTTTTGCACACACCTTGGCATAATAAAATTGTTATGTGAAATTTGTCTCGCACATTATTTGTCAATTCCTATAATTTCAGCAACGACGGTCAGATCGAATTAGATTACCGACTTTTTCAATATTTTCTTCCATTTTTGACGTGAAGGGGCGACCCGGACATAAATCATCTTCAAGGTCTACTCGGCCATCTTGGAAACCCTTAAACTAGTCAAAAACGCGCTCAAGTAATAAACATTCATTTTTCTTTTAACAAAAGATAAGTTTCAGTAGAGGTTTTTCCAAGTTTCATATGAAATTTCACGATTATTTGTTGCTCTATTATCACATATTTTTCGACAAAACAAAAAAACAACTCTTATACAATCGAAGGCCACAACCAGACTGTACCGCATTCGAAAGAGAAGGCTTCACGCTGCACAGCTATCGATTGGCCCTTGGCGCATATGTACCTCTTCTGTAGAAATATCAGTCCCTTTATTTTATAACCGTAGCTTGTAGTTCTTATCATATCAGCTTTTTAAATTAGGATCAGAAATTTTAGATGAAAATAAACCAATAAAAAATTTTAATATGTAACAACGTAATAATTTAGTGTTCGAATTCATAAATGTAAAAAATCTTTCTGTAAAGTTATTAAATAATTTATTTATTCCCCATAAACATAAAAATAAATTTAAAAAGTATGATGAGATCAGGTATTTGGCTAATAATAATAACATGCTATTTTATTACTTTCTTTATGGTGCTCGTATTTTACCTGCATCCCATAAATTTGCTTTTACGTTCATTCTACTTTTAGGCTACATACTATACAGGGTGAGGATTTAAAGTACAATAAAGCAGTATATTTTTTAAAAGGCCATAATTAGGCAACCAATGAAAAAAATTAAAAATTTTCTACGTTCGTAAGAGATTTTTGACAGAGAATTGATATTTCCAAAAAAAAAAAGGAAATACTTTTTCATTCCATATTTCACAGTTACCACCCGCCATTAATAGGTGGCGAAAAAGGAAATGTCAAAAATATCTTAAAATCTATCCTCCTGTCGCCTTATTACTCCACCAATCTTTTATCAAGATATTAAAAACAATTTTCTCATGTCGAAGATATCGCATTTCGGCGTTCGGCCATATTGTGGGACATCCCAAAAAATACTGCCTTTTTCATTTAACAATCGAGGAAAAAATAGCTAGTAGAGGTAGTGGTGGAAGGCGTAGAACATCCTGGTTGAAAAACCTGCGTCAGTGGTTCAATATGACAACAACATCTCTCTTCAGAACTGCCGTAAACAAGGTTGTGATGGCCAAAAAGAAAAAGATTTTACTGATCTCGGCTTGCAACATTTTAAGATTCTCCCCTGTATAAATATTTTTATTTCTTATGTACAAAATATATTTAATTTTGTGGAAACTGATTGGGTTTCCACCTGTCCACTGGGAGTGTTGTTTTGGACATATACCATGGTGATCTGCCATATGATCACATACGCCGCTATCATATAGTGGCCTAGTACAACAAACCGGAAATACCATCTTCCACTTGACAAAGTTCAACGAATGGTTTGTGTGAGAACAATGAGTGTAATGAGGACTTACCTGCTAGGGCTCTGGAGATCCTAGTGAACCAATTTCCTCTTCACTTATACATAGAGAAGGCTACATACCGTGTCAGTGACCTAAGGCATCTCGTAACTAGAACGGGCTACTACTTAAATGTCTGGGAAAGCGTGGTGGAGAGATATCCATTACTCTCCATGCAAACAGATAACATAACGCTGCTCTTAAAACCCAACCACTTTCTTAAGATATTTTTTCCAAGTAGGGAGGATGAGGAGGAGGAATAAAATTGTCCGAGAAATGGATACTGGTAGTTTACAGATGTATCTCGACAAGATGAAAGAGCTGGAGCCAGAGTGTTCGGTAGGAGCACGGGAGTTACAGAGTTCTACTCTCTCTGACAATGTGCAACGATCTTAACAGCGGAAACTTATGCTATTCTGCAGTTTGACCATCTCTGAGAAAATAACACAAGCAGGATAGGACAATAAACATCTGCTCAAACAGTAGGGCTGCGATAATGGCACGGCAGTTTAATGTCGCAACTTCACCACTGGTGTCTGAGTGCAAAGATGTACTGAACAGCCTCACCAGGAACGGCTGCACAATCACATTCGTATGGGTCCTGGGTCACTTGGGTATATGCGAGAATAAAAAAACAGACTATCTGGCAAATACGAGGTCTGCAATTGAATTATATGGACCCCCCCATACCTGTCCCAATTGCCGCTGGCAAAATGGAACTAAAATTCTTATTGGAAAGTGAATTTATTGAATCGTGGCGAGAGGCTGCTGAAATGAGCTGTACCAAGGAACATATAATTGGATCTTGCGCATGGTTTACTAAGGAGCTTCTCTCCTTAGGAATGAAAGAGCTGTGAATTGTGGTGGGACTGTTGACAGGACATTATCATCTGAGGGGCCACCTTTAAAGAAATGGTTTCTCAGATGACCTGACGTGCAGATTGTGTATGGAGAAAGATGAAACTGTTGTCCTCAGAGAGCGCCCAGTACTCAACGGATTGAGACGGAGATATTTCGGAGATACAGTTTTGTAACCGGAATCAGTTAGGCAAGTTCAATTAACGAGGCTGCTTGGAGTAGCAAACTCGATCGGGCGCGAATGACCTGCAGCGATAGTAGGATGTAAAGGGCCCAACGCCACCTTTGTTGCATTCAATCATTCTTTCATTCACCCGTTTGTATCCCTATTGTTTACCAAATATAAGTAGAAAATAAATTTAATTGTAACTATGGGAACCAAAAAACTACTAATGAGAAATTCAGATGGCAAATGTCTTATTTACAGTCAAATTAACAGAGTAGATTTCAAGGATATTCAATATACTAATAAGTATGTAGAAATTACCAGCATATATAGAATAATACAAAAAAAAAACTATTCCAAACTCAATTCAACTACAATTTTTTTTTTAATTTTAATCCTTTTATTTTATGAGATTTTCGTGTTCCATCTCTTTCAAATTTAACATAGAATATCGCTAGGCATTATAAATTAGGCACAATCGTACCCCAGTTAATATATTTGTATAATATTGAATTTTATTTAGTTTTTAGTTAGAAGTTATTAGAAAAACAATGATACGCCTATGATAAAATAAACATAGATCATGTTCCTTCATAAAAAGCGTTATTTAATAATATAAATAGATTATCACTCGCTACTTTTCGTGTTTTGTACTTTTCAGAATTTTCTGTTGTCAAAAGAAGCATTTATCATAGTTTTTCAACAAATTTATTGTCTCAGTCGATACATACGTTATGACTATAACGTATGTCAAAACATGTTTTTCCCATATTTTCCTGAATTCTCCCACTCAACAGCAAATACGGCGTCAACCGACAGGGTTGCCAACTGCATAACAACCTAATCTCGTCTGGACTTCTTCGTCTGGTCCGATAAGATGCAGCCATGCTTCAACATGTCGCATTGCAGCCAGCTAGCGCAGCATTTTTCTTAAATTATTGTAGATAATAGAAAGTGACTTCCGAAAGAATACAAATAATGACTTTATGCAACGCTATTATTTTCGCCTGATCGGATGATAAAAGTCTTGAACTTGTGCGAAATAGAAGTTTTCGAAAAAGTCAGTGTTTAAAAATAAGTTGGGATTCGGTTAAAGAAACGAAAACTTTCTCTGATCTGGAAATTGCACTTATAAACAAAATTATCGAATATTTCATCTAGTTTTAAAATTAGTAAATTTGGTTATTTGTGATGAAATAAGTAATGATAGTGATTCGGATTTGTTTCTTCATCCATTTAAAATATCAGCATTTAAAGCTTAAAGAGAAAATATTCGTTACTACATTATAAAGGGTGTTTTTTATAGATGTATAGAACTTTTAAATGGAATAAAAGAAAGATGAATTTTTTAAATTGACATGAAATTTACTTTATTCGAAAGATAACCTTCTGGCATTACAATTTAAATATGACTTCTGACATATGACCGCCACGGCTGGCTCGGACGTAGTCTAATCTGGAGGTCCAATTTTCGATGACTTTTTCCAACATTTGTGGCCGTATATCGGCAATAACGCGGCGAATGTTGTCCTCCAAGTGATCAATCGTTTCGGGCTTATCGGCATAGACTAACGACTTCACATATCCCCACAGAAACTAGTCTAACGGCATTAAGTCGCACGATCTTGGAGGCCAATTCACGGGTCCGAAACGTGAAACTATGCGGTTACCAAACGTTTCCTTCAATAAATCAATTGTGGCACGAGCTGTGTGACATGTTGCGCCGTCTTGTTGAAACCACAGCTCCTGCACATCATGGTTCTTCAATTGATGAACGAAAAATCAGTAAGCATGGCTCTATAGCGGTCACCATTGACTGTAACGTTCTGACCAGCATCGTTTTTAAAGAAGTACGGACCAATAATTTCACCAACCCATAAAGCACACCAAACAGTCAGTTTTTCTGGATGTAACGGTGTCTCAACATACACTTGAGGATTATCATCACTCCAAATACGGCAGTTTTGTTTATTGACGTATCCATTCAAACAAAAGTGAGCTTCATCGCTAAACAAAATTCGCTTATGAAAATCGGGAGCAACGGCAATCTTGTTTTGAGCCCATTCACCGAATCTACGCCTTACTAGGTGATCGTATGGCTTCAATTCTTGCACGAGTTGGATTTTGTAAGCACGCAAATCAAGATCTTTCCGCAAAATCTTCCATAAAGTGAATGGACACATATCCAATTCCTGTGCACGATGGCGGATAGACTGGTTCGGGTCTTTCTCTACGCTACGCATTACAGCAGCAATGACTTCTTCTGTACGCACTGTACGACGTCTCTGTGGATGCGTATTATCATTTAGAGTAAACGTGGTGCGAAAACGTTCCATAGTTAATCGAATTAATTGCTCTGATGGACGATTATGTTGACCGTAAAATGGACGTAGTGCGCGATACGTATCTCGAACAGAACCATGATTTTCAAAATAAATTTGCACAATTTGGAAGCGTTGTTCAGGCGTCAGTCTATTTATGTTGAAATGCCAAACCAAACTAAACATAAATCACTTGACAGCTGACAAAATGGCCGCCAGTTAAAAAAGTGTTGCCAACTTAAAGTTTTATACCTCTATAAAAACCCCCTTTATTTTCATTTTAATGAAGAGACTAGTATTATCCATCCTAATAACATTCAATTTTAAATACTATTAATTTTTATTCCTTCTTAACCAACTTCTAAAAGGAGGAGGTTCTTAATTCGTCGACTATGTATTTTTTTTATGTATGTAAACTGATTACTCCGGAATGGCGGCCCCGATTTGAATGAAATTTTTTACGTTATGTTTAGAAAGTTGCTGCGGTCGTCTCCTATTATTTTGGACGAAATTGGTGTAGTCAAATCCAAGATGGCGCTAACAATATGGCGGACGAAAATAATAATTTTTTCCGATTTTCTCCGAAATTGGTATGGGGGAATTTTTGAGATCGCACATAACAAGTCTAAAATTATTTTTAAAAAATTCAATATGGCGGATCCAACATGGCGGACAAAAAAATCAGTTCTGTCCGATTTTCTTCATAATTGTTGTGTGGGAGTTTTCGGGGTCGCATATAACGAATCTAAAATTATTTTTTAAAAATCCAAGATGGCGGATCCAATATGGTGTAGAAAAAAAACAAATTAACTGGGAAAATTGTGTAAAACATGTAAAGGAAATAGAAAAAACCTATGTCTATTTTTAAAATGCAACAGAAAAATTAGTTATTAATCTAGATGACAGTAGCGACATTGAAATAGACTTAGTTTAGTAATATAAAACTTAGTCTTAACTGAGTATTTATACATATGCAAATATTATAATGTATTATATTATTATAGTGTTTTATTTAATTTAATATAAAAATCAACTCTTGCCTGTTAACTTATTTCCGATGAACATAACAAAATTAGAGTTAAAAAGAAACATTACTCCGGACCTGAACGGATTTCGGTATAACATTACAGCTGTGGTTGAAAGGTTTTATTGCAGTTTCATTGTTATAAGTGATTGGACTTTTTAGTAGGTTTCTAGTAATTCTGAATACACTATATATACATAAAAAAAAAGCGGTCAAATTTAGTACCTCCTACTTTTAGAAATCAGTTAAAAACTAATTTGTAAACAAATTATAGTCTCGAAGAAGTCACTTTAAAAAATGCACAGTGTCGGTGCTTTTCCTGTCACTCAGTACATGTAATATAATTATGGACACTGCTTTTATCACTTTTAACAAACCTTTAGCATTCGTTTTTATCGATATTATATTTAATTTTTTTTTCTGATCCGGAACTAAAAAGCTAAAAAAAGGCGGCAAATAAAACACAAACAACTTTCGTGTAATGATCGCTAATAACAATAATTGAACTAGTAACCTTGAAGTTTGTAATAACCAACATACGTCGATCTACATGTGTGCATGCAATAAGTATGATGCGTCTAATTTAATAGTTTTTGTAAGGCAGAGGAAAAACGACGTAAAAAATTTAATGAATTAATGTTCTATACCAGGCATTATTAAGCAAAAATTATCTATAATTTAGTTAAATGTAGAGAAAAAGGACGTTGTATCGAATGACAAGGTCGCTCAACAGATCGTTATAAAAATATATACATTTCACAAATACTACATGTTTTTATAACTGATTTCTCTAATCTGTTTTCTTTCTTTTGATAAAAAACAATATATTTTAGCAAAAAAAAATGTAGATGGCGTGCTCCATTAATAAAACGCCATAATATATCTTAATTCACACAGAAATTTTCTTTTAATATTTCTATAAAAACAAATTATTAAAATTAATATTAATTTTTTTACATTGAAAAGAAAAAAATCGATTTTTTAACCGACTTCTAAAAGAAGGAGGTTCTCAATTCGTAGACTATGTATTTTTTTTATGTATGTACACCGATTGTTCCGGAACGGCGGCACCGATTTGAATGAAATTTTTTACGTTGTGTTCAGGAAGTTGCTGCGGTGGTCCCATATTTTTTTGGATGAAACTGGTGCAGTAAAATCCAAGATGGCGCTGACAATATGGGACGAAAAAATTATTTTTGTCCTATTTTCTTCAAAATTGGTATGAGTAAATCTTCGAGGTCGTACATTACGAATCTGGAATTATTTTTTTTTAAATTCAATATGGGAGATCCAATATGGCGGACAAGAAAATTAAATTTTGTCCGATTTTCTTCAAAATTGGTACGGGGAAAATTAATTTTGTTCGATTTTTTTCAAAATTGATATGGGAGGGTTTTTGGTATCACACATTACGAATCTGACATTATTTAAAAAAAAATAAATATGGCCGATCCAAGATGGCGGATTAAAAATTCTACATCTCTAGATTTTGTCTAAAATCAGTATTGGAGAATTTCTGCTTGTTAGTAAATTAGTGTTAATTACGAATTTAGAATATTTTTTGAAAAACTCAATCTGGCCGATTCAATATGGCGTCCTAAAAATTTTTATTTTTCGATTTTCTCCAAAACTGATATAGGGGGTTCTTGAGGGTATAAATTATGAACTTAATAGTATTTTTTCAGTATTCAATATGGCGGACTAAAAATTTTAGATTTTTCGATTTTGTTCAAATATGCGACTGAATCGTTTTTAAGGATGTAAATAGCGAATATAAGATTATTTTAAGAAAATCTAATATGTCAGATGCAATATCACGGTCTAGAAATTTTAAATTTCTGGATTTGGGCTTTGAAGGGTTTAGATTTAAATTAGATTAAGACGTTAAATTATTTATTTGAGATTCAATATAACGGATCCGATATGGTGACTTGAAAGTTTTACCTTATTTGCATTTTTTCAGATTTAGTATTAGGGTGTTTTCGAGGTTTGAATTTTTTTTCAACTATTAGGTTGATAAGATACAATATAAGGAACTGAAAATTTTCCGATATTGCGGGGTTTTTGAGGCGTATACAAACTCAATATGCAGTATAAAATACGTCGGGCTAAGAAATGTACGTCTCAAATTCTTTAAATATCGATATTGGAAGGTTTTGGGGACCTATATTATCAATTTAAAATTAATTTAAGATAGTGGATTTACTATGACAGACTAAATATTTGTTTGATACAATTTCACTGGTATTTGGAGAACTCTAAGAATCAAAGAATTTTTAGTGGTTCATTTTAGGGTGATTTACAACTTTGGATAAAATTCGTACTTTTTTGTCACCTCGGAGTCATTGCGAGGTACATTAATCTCGATTAATACTTGGTTAAAATAATTCATGGATATCATAATGAACTCAAAACTAAAAATCTAAAAATAAAATTTTTATATAAAAAATTGAGCCGACTTCTAACAGTTCGCTAAAAAGTGAAAAATAACTATAAATTTTTATATGAAATTGAAATTTTTGAAATCGGAACCAAATTATTTCCAAATGGAACAAATAACTACTAATCTTTACAAATCATGATAAGAAAGCAATTACAATAAAGTATTTTTAATTTTTTTATGCGAACAACATTTTGTCAGGTATTACTTTGATGCCGACTTTAAAAATTCTAATTTCAAATAAAATATTTAGTTATTTTTCACTTTTTAGCCCACTTTTAGAAGTCGATTTAATTTTTTTTTATAAAAGTTTTATTTTATGTGGACGAGAGGATTGCGGTGGGAGCAACGTGCGAGAGAGATAGCATCAAAACAGTGACCGCCGCTAGGAATCCTATAAAAATATGTCACCTGAGACAACGAATACAGGTCCTGGAATATGGAAAAGTTATTTTTTTATTCTAAAAGTTGCAAAATTGTATTTTTATGAATAATGACTTGGCATTTCAGGTCATTTCAAATTTTCAATACAATATACAATTTAAGAAAATCACATTAAAAATTTTTAGTTATTTGTCATGCAGAAACTAATACTGGAGACCTTTTTTTAAAGACTTAAAAAAGTTGCGCAGATTTTTTCACTGGCACTGTATAATACATAATTACCGAAAAAATTTACAGCGACCGATTTCTAAATTGCAAATTAGCAAAAAGTTTTTAAGCACCATTATTATCCCAAAGATATACCGACAAGAAAAATACCTATACTACGTAAAAAAGGACTTCCCTAATCTGTGAAGTAGCGACGTGCAGGAAACAAAAAGCCGGAGTCTTTCAGTCGCTTCTTTTGACTGAGCGCTCAAGAGCTGCAACTTCGCTGTGTTCGCGTTTTCCATTGGATCATTACTGAGAACAAAGATTTTGAAAATGAGATGATTATAGATGAGACTCGCCCCCTTTCTTTGAGAGGTTCATGCAGACATGAAAGGCCCGGGCTCAGACGAAGTTCATTTCACACGTAACTTGTTTAACCCCTGTGGCAGTCGACAGCTTATTAATACTTTAGTAGTTTTACAGGGCACTAAATTGTAAACTGATGCATGTGGACTACTAAAAATTTAATGGAAAATAGAATATAATAAGGAAAAGTTTATGAAAATTATGTGTTTTATGAACTTAAAAATACGTTAAGTTTACTGTTTATGCAGCTAGGTTGTTTTCTTTTCCTCTTAAACAAGTGGATCTCTTTAATATGAAACAAACTTTTGAATTAGGAATTACAAGTATCATTTATTAGTCCAGGCTACAAGGTAAAAATAGGGTATTACCTCCGAATTCTTTTTAGTAGCAATAATTTTAATGGAACTCAGTAATTAAGCTCATTTTACCCCTTTTTTCAAAAGTTATATGCTATGTATTTTAGGGGTGAAAGCTACCCCATATGAAAAAGTTATAAAAACATAGATTATAGCGATACTTCTATTGAATTCATGTTTAGATATGTAAAATAAATATTCTTTGAATTATAAATTATGATTTATGGCAACGTTATATTCCTTTAAAACCATCCCTTCTAACAAAATTTACAGAAAAAATTAGTTTTTAAATTCGAAATCCCTTTAGAAAACACCGATTTTGATGAAACTTGATAGCTATGCTTATTTTACCCTTCTCTTCAAAAATTATGTTTGTGATGTGTACTCTTTGTTTAAAGGGGATGAAAACTATCCCTAATGAAAAAAGGTTATAAAAATGTTTAAGTATGTAATATAGATATTCTATTATAACATGTGATTTATTGCAATGTTGCATCCCTTTAGAACAATCCCTTATAGAGAGAAAATACCGATTTTGATGAACCTTGGTAACCAAGCTTATCTTACCCTTCTCTTCAAAAACTATATGTTCGTGATGTGTGCTCTTTTGTTTGAAAGGGGTGAAAACTACCCTTTATGAAAAAAAGTTATAAGAACATAGATTATTGCGATACTTTGATTGAATTCATGTTGAAATAAATAAATTAAATGTTCTTTCATGTTCTGAATTATAAGATGTGATTTATTGCAATGTTACGTCCCTCTAAAACCATTCCTTATAACAAAATTTACAAAAAAAGTTTCCTAGCTCCAGATTCTTTTAGAACCACCGATTTTGATGAAACTTGGTAACCAAGCTTATTTTACCCTTTTCTTCAAAAATTATATATTCGTGATGTCTGCTCTTTGTTTGAAAGGGGTGAAAATTACCCCTCATGGCAAAAAAAAAGATAGATTATAGCATCATTTAAATTGAATTAAAATAAATATTCTTTAACGTTCTGGCTATAAGCTGTAATTAATTACAACGTCCCTTAAAAACCACTCCTTATAACGAAATTGACAATAACATTAGTTTTTAACGTCTTGAAATTGTTTTATGGTGCATTTATAACAAATTCAAATCCCATCACTTTTAATAATATTATTTAGGATTTGTTGCAACTTTAGAACTATCAAAATTTACGATCATAAGAAATTAAAATATTTTCACTGTGAATAATATTTTTTTTTTGATTAATTTCAATTAAAATATTCTGCTCAAAATTAGAAACTGAAGATATGGAATGAATAAGGGAGAAAATGATTGGTTTTTTAACCATACATAACTTCTTCCATTTTTAGGATATCAAATCGCTCAACAATTCATTTTGTAAGAAATTTTATGGGCTATGAGGACTAAGAAGTTGCACTTTCTTGAACTCTTCATTTTTGAGATTACTCAGTTTAAAGAGCTCGGGGGAGATGATCCGCGCACTCGAATGCGAAATTCAAACGGTCATATCTCAGTTCATTTTCATCCAACAATAACGATTAGAAAAACAAAATTTTTGCAAAAAAAACTTACATTCTTCGACTCCAACATTTTTTATGTATCCTCTAGCGTTTTTCAGTTAGCGTCAAAAAAGGGAAATTTCTTCAAAAATTTCAAAAATAACTTCATACCTAAACGAACCTTTTTTTCAAAACTAAACACTTTAAACCGGTCAAACTCCTTTAACATATTTTTAGTACTTAAATACAATAAACTGTAAATAGATAGAGTTCAATTTTAATTATAGTAGTGAAGCCATATAATTGCTAATTTTTTTTTCAAAAAAACAAGACAATTTGATTTTCATCATAATTCCGTTAATATTCATACTCCAGACTTTTCCAAAAACTCAGTTTAAACGTCTTTTTAATTACTTCAAAAAAGATCTTATAACTTTTCCTATAAAAATTTTTTTTCCGTTATTTAACGTTAAATTATTCGAATTTAGTTGTAGGCGATCTAACGATCTCTTTCAAGGAGCCATAACTTCGTTAATCTTGCATCTATAAAAATAAAACAATAATCAATCGATTCGGTGTTTTAAAGACTTTATTTTTGGTATTTATGGTTTTTTTGTGAAACGTAAGGCTTTCCAGTTTTTTACGAAAAGATGCGCGAAAACATGCTTCTTTTACGTGAAAAATCGGAATTTTTAATAACTGGAAAAATTCTATTTTATCAAAAAAACTTCATAGATTAATTTTTGTTTAAAATTCATCCCTCTATCGATTCCTTTAATTATTTTGATCGTACCAATTTCCACCCCCGAGAAAGGGTGGCATTCACACACAGAGAAAAAGCACACATTGGGACTATACAGTGTAATTCTCTGGAAACTATATCGATCGATTGTGGAAAAACTATAATTAGGAAGAATTTGAAAATTTGACAGTGTACTAACGTGCATGAGGGACAGCAGACTAAAATATTTTCAAGATGGTAGCACTTCCGGTTATACCGGAAGTAAATGTCAATTTGCTTATTTTAAATAGAACACCATATATATTATCGCATTTTTGATTATTATTATTAATGCCAAATGGCAAGAAATAGTGACAATTCTATAGGGTTCGATTGTTTTATTTTCACCACGCCTCGCCGTCATGGCCAACTAATAACAAAACTTAAAAGTCGTATAGCGTTTTTACAACAGAAAAATGTTTAATTGCCAATATTTTAAAAACTACAAATCTTTGGAATAGACAACCTTATACAAAGTTACCCTTATTTTTAATGCTTAATATGATAAAATTATAAAAATAGATGTTTTCTACCTGAAAAAAATTACTTTTCACGATTTTTTAAATATAATTTTTATTTTTCTTTTTTGACCACTCTGTACTAATAATTTTCAAAATATCATAAGAACAGTACTAAAGGCGATCTTCGTTTACAAGAAACCTAACCCAAGTTAAATAATAAAGACTTCCTTATAGGAAAAATTTATAGTTAAGTTTTGGTCCGCAAACGTAATTTTAAATATGTCTAAAACGGTGAGACTATTATACATGAAACATATCTAGAATTTTATGTAGAAATCAAAAATGCAATTATATATAGGGTATTCCATTTAGAATAAGCAAGTTGACATCTACTTCCGGTGTAACTGGAAGTGCCGCCATCTTGAAAATATTTTAGCCGACTGTCACCCCCACGCACGTTAATATACTGTAAAATTTTCAGATTCTTCCGAATTATAGTTTTCCCACAATCGATCGATAAAATTCCCGGAGAGTCACCCTACATAACTTTTGTTTCTTGAGCCAGTTGAGCTGTTCAAATTTCGTGTCAATCGGTTCTACTATAAAGAAATCTGAGACAAAACAAATTGTCGACTGGACTATATCTGGTGTTATAATCAAATAAGCGTTAACTGTTAAGACGGAAATGGAAGTTGGGCATCGGACAACGTCGCCAGATGATGATAAGAATAAGATCGCCCACTCTCTCTCAAAGAGGTGGAGAAAACTGAGACGATAATTTTTTTTCATCAGGATAAAGCGCTTTCCAATTAGACAGTGTTATTTTTATCCATCAAACCGCTCAAGATTCCTGATTTTATTTAAAATGCTGTCGTATAATAGGACATCTAACCAGGGGCGGATCCAGCCTCTCTCCTTGAGGGGGGCGGTGATATCACAAAAGTACAGTATGGCAAGCGAAAGCAAGTTGTCTCCGGGGGGGGGGGGACACCAGCAACATTCCCATTTCTAATGTAAAAGGCAGGGACGGGGCTATTTTTTTTTAATTTGAAGCTCTTGGACAGGGGGGGGGGGCATCAAAAGAAAAAACAAGTTTCCGACAGGGGGTGGAAAGACGCGATCAACATACACATTCCTCGTATAAGAGGCAGAATCGGGTCTATTTTCCTGAGTTCAAAGCTCCTGGGGGGGAGGGGTGCTATCGCAAAAAAAAACAAGTTGTCAACGGGGGGGGGGGGTGCCAGCAGCATACACATTCCTAATATAAAATGCAGAATCGGTTCTATGTTCCTGAACTCAAAGCCTTTGGGAAGAGGAGGGGCGATCGCAATCATACACATTCCTATACTCTATTCAAGAACTAGAGATTAAAAAAACTGTTACCGAAAGCTCCAACGTACCTGCTTCAGTGCCCCCGGTAACTGAGAACTGCCGTAAATCTAATTCTATTTAATTATATTTAAATATTATAAGCTTTTATAAATTTACTGCAACAATAAAATTTCTGATAATTCAATTTAATTTCTGTCAGTGAGCAAAGTACACCTTACAGTGTGTCCTTAGTGATTTATTGTGTTTGTGCTTGTTTTTATGTATTATTTGAGATTAGTGAGATACCCAAAAGATGGAGGACATTTTTTCCTCAACGAAAAACTTATTACGATGAATGTTTATGATGCCTTAAAATATTAATATCTAGATAATAATGGTAAAAGCTCTGTTGAGATGTGTTCCAATATAACAGGAGTTCGAAAATCTATCATGTACCAAACACTGACCGAGAAAAAAACGACTGGAATTGTTACTAATTTCAAGCTATATTCGATTACAGGCAGTCGAAAAACCTCGTTGGAAGAAGAGATGTAAACTGTAATAAAAGGAGTTGTACATACATTTTATTATAAGAAGCAGATCTCAACCTTCGACAAAATTCTAACTAAAATCAATGAAGATCGGGATTTGCCTGAAATTAAAAGAATTGAGTTCTGGAAATTGCTCAGAGAACTTAACTTTTGTTAGGAAAAACCAGATAGGAAATCTGTTCTTATAGATCGTCCGGAAAATGTCCGTTGGTGAAGGAAATATCTCTCTCAAATAAAAGGTAGAGTAGCTGGAAATAACACAACTTACAAAATTAATAATTTAACTGGACTTTTGAAAGATTTTTTTGAATAAAGTTACTGCAGATAATTGCGAAAAATCCATATAATAAAAGAATAAAAGAAAATGTGGAAACTCGATCTCATGATCGGTCAGAGAGGAATCAATTATAATTAATTTGAGCGAAGATAGCTTCACTGACTTTGATGACGAATAAGATACGTAATGTTTACCAGCGTTAACACAATTTATTATTTAAATTTTCTGTAACATATAAAAATTAATGACATTTGAATCCCTTTTTTGTGTTTAATTGTAATTCTGCAGATGATTTAAGAAATAAATAAACTGGAACGTCAAATATCCCAAAAATGTTTTTAATTAATAATAAAATGACCAATAGCCCCAAAAAAATTTTTATATTATATTGACGAATTTATTTTTTTTATGTATGTTCAACTTCTTGTATTTTTGATAATGGGTATTTTGTAAGTATTTAAATTATAACTTAGCATTTTCTGAGAGAAAAAGGCTACGTTTTAGTCTGAATGTGCCTAAAACGGTTTCTCTGCTAAAATTAAAAATAATAAAACTACAGTTGTGATTTGTGTTAAATATGTCAAAATTATTTATATTTTCTAATATATGTGAATTATTAAAAAATCATAAGAAATAAAATAATATTATAAAAATTTTTATTTTAAGTTTATTACTGAAATGATACTCTATGCCATAAATATTTAGTGATAAAATAGACCTCCTTTTGACGCCTTTCGATGCCTATGACAAAGATTAAAATCCTTTTTAACACTTCACACATCCAAATATCTATTGCTGTCTAATCCAAATAGTCCATTATTATAAACCAGTAATTTTGATTATAAAATTTCTAACCCATTCCTATGAAAAATATATGTGTCTAACAGATTTTGCCAAAGACACCGGACTAAAGAACACAGGTAGTTTGCGAAGGAAAAAAAAGGTAAAAAATGAAAAACTCTCCCTAGTTCTTGAATAAACTATAGTATAAGAGGCAAAATCGGGTCTGAACTCCAAGCTCTTGGGGGGGGGGGGCGATCGCCCCCACCGCCCCCCCCTTGGATCCGCGCCTGCATCTAACATCCTACTTTGTTAGAATTAAGATAAATACGTTTAAAACTAAAATCACTTTCTTTTAATTAAACATCTTTCCGCGACAGAAATTTTAATTTATCCCCGTTAAACATAATATTCAACTGCCAAACTGAAAATGAAATTAGATACTTACGAAAAGGACAATTCCTATTAACAAAACAGAATTAAAGTTACCGCCACAAGCAGCGTAACATTATCCCTGAAGTTCTGCTGTGCCCTGTCGTCGCCCAGCGTACGAGTATTATAAATTTACGAAGTCAACCCCACGCCAACTGCAGCTAATTGTCTAAATGGGTGGAAATCGCGACCGGTGAAGACCAGAACTTTCCGAGTGAATTTAACAAGTGGCGTTTTTACCTGGCAAGCGGGTTGCTACATAATCGCATTTAGTCGTCCAGGGACTTTCCCAAAGCTGCTTTTAAGCGACTGGCCTAATTGGGCAACTATTTTGATATGCTCTGTTGTATTTTAAAAGCTTTTAGGCAAAATTTAAGATGCAGAAGAAATTAATGGGAAACTAGTCAAACTCCAGAATATTCCATATATATGCATATATGCAAGTTTAAACCTATTTACTTTTTGGTTAAGTGATGATTGAGGAGGATCAAGGAAATGAACATATAAGTAAATCTGTTTAAAGGAAATCCTGAAAAATTTAATGTAGTTTTATAACAAAAAAATCCTTTATTTGTATTTCCTTGTAACATTTTGATTTTTCCGAAATATTTTTGAAAGGTTAATTATTAATATTTAAAAATTAAATGCAAAAAGAAGATAGGGTCGTATGAAGGACTATTTTTAAAAACAGTTTCCGATGATGGATTTTTTAAGCTTGAAACGTAGGAAAGCATATACAGGGTGATTATCGCTCGATTGTAGGAAAATTTTAATTAGGAAAAATCTGAAAATTTGAGAGTGTACTAACGTGCATAGGAACAGCCGACTAAAATATTTTCAAGATGGCGGCACTTCCGGTTATACCGGAAGTAGATGCCAACTTGCTTATTTTAAATGGAACACCCTATATATTATTGCATTTTTGATTTCTACGTAAAATTATAGATATTTTTCATGGATAATCTTCTATAATTAAGTCTCACCATTTTGGACATATTTAAATTTTTATGTCAAAAATGACGTTTGCAGACCAAAACTTAATTATAAATTTTTCCTATAAGAAAGTCCTTATTATTTAATTTGGGTTAGTTTTCTTGTAGATAAAGATCGACTTTAATAGTCTTTTTAAGACATTTCGAAAATTATTAGTACAGAGCGGTCAAAAAAGAAGAAAAAATATTATATTTAAAAAATCGTCAAAAGTCAATTTTTTCAAAGAGGAGCACCTATTTTTATAATTTTATCATATTAAGCAATAAAAATAAGGGTAACTTTGAATATTGTCTATTCCAAAAATTGAAGTTTTCAAAATAGTGGCAATTCAACATTTTTCTATTGTACAAATGCTATACGGCTTTTAAGTTTTGTTATTAGTTGGCCATGATGGCCAGGCGTGGCAGAATTGTCACTATTTTTTGCCATTCGACATTCGTTACCAATAATAATTCTGGGGCGATTAAATTACACGCACGAAGATTATTTAAACTTATTTATTATTTATTGAGAATGTGACTGAGTTATTTCAAGAATATGCGATACATTCGTAATCCGATATCTGAAGAAACAGAAACCAACACTACCAAGCGTTAAAAAAATTTAAAAAACTTCAAGAACTTTGGATCTATAAAACTAAAATAAATAGAAATAAGCCAGTTGTTAATAAAATAGAGTACAAAAATTATTTGAGTAAATGCTCAAATTGATGCCCTTGAACTTCCAAACATTTTTCACACCTAAACAGGAAACTCGTCATGAGTAGTTCTTCTTACTGACTGAGAATTAAGTTCTTCAAATGCTATTCTGAGGCACTGCATGCAATCTTCCATAGTGGTTAATGCGGTGTTGTATACTTTATTTTTGATTATCCCCAAAATAAAAAAATCAAGTACTGTTAGGTCGGGGGAGCGAGGTGGGCAAAGATGTGGCCAATTCTTGGCTATCAATCAATCATAAAATAAGTTTTGCAGATGATTGTTGACTAAATGACTATTATGTGGAGGCGCCCCATTATGATGATAAAATAGACTTCTGTGATCAGCCAGCGGCAAGTTATCTAAATAGCTCATTTCCAAATTTCTCAAGATGTCGAAGTAGAGCTCACCTGTAAGTTAAAAAACGTATTTTGTATCTAGAAGTCTTCAAAAATGGCTAACTTACCATTCAGATTATCTTGGTAGAATTTTAGGGCGACGACGCCGTCATTTCTTATAGGACAATGAGTCGCTCCTATAGTGGAAATTGCGTCGATTCAACAATCCATTTTTTGTGAATTTGGCTACGTCCGACCAAATAATATTATCCAAGAAACCAGCATTTTCTTGCGACCGAAGTTAAATAAATTGACAGAACTCTACACTACGTGGAAAATCAGTGGTTTTTAAATGTTGTACTATGGAATATACATAGGGATGAAAATTGTGTTTCCATATAATCCTTAAAACTGATGTTTGAGATAATCCAGACTCTAATGCTAGCCGCAAATTGACCACATCTTTGGCCACCTCGCTCCCCCAACCTAACAGTACTTGATTTTTTTTGGGGGGACAATCAAAAATAAAGTGGAAGATTACTGGCAGCGCGTCAGAATAGCATTTGAAGAACTTAATCCTCAGTCAATAAGAAGATCCACCCATGAAGAGTTCCTGCTTAAGTGCGAAATATATTTGGAAGTTCACGGGCGTCAATTTGAACATTTACTCAAATAATTTTTGTAACTTTATTTTATTAACAATTGGTTTATTTCTATTTCTTTTAGCTTTTAGAGATCCAAAGTTCTTGAAGTTTTTTATAATCTTGTTAACAGTTGGTAATGTTGATTTCTGTTCTCCTCCTTCAGATATCGCATCGCGCATGTATTGCATGTTCTTGAAATAACTCTATCACATTCTCCATAAATAATAAATAAGTTCAAATGTGCGTGTAATTTAATCGTCCTGGCATGATTATTATTAATGAATGTTAAATTATAAGAAATAGTGACAATTCGGTAGGGTTCGATTCTTTTATTTTCGCCACGCCTCGCCGTCATGGTCAACTAATAATAAAACTTAAAAGCGGTATAGAATTTTTGCAATAGAAAAACGTTGAATTGCTAATATTTTGATAAATATAGATTTTTGGAACAGACTTATTTTTAATGCTTAATATGATAAAATTATAAAAATAGCTGCTTTCTATTTGAAAAAATTGACATTTATCGATTTTTTAAATATAATTTTTATTCTTCTTTTTTGACCGCCCAGTACTAATAATTTTCAAAATATCATAAAAAGACTACTAAAGTCGATCTTTGTCTACAAGAAAACTCAAATTAAATGACACAATCACTATATAAGCTAGTAGCCTTTAGACAAAAGCATTCCCTTTATACCTGATAACGATTAGAGACACAACCTAATCGAAACGTAATAAAAATAACCAAAAAATAAAGACAATACAAGTCTGATAATCACATTTTAGTCATTGTTGTGTTTGTTGTAAACTTTCAAACAAAACGGTATTACTCCAAAATCGATTTCTCATTCATTACCAATTTACCAGAGTTATGAACAATTAAATTGTTAATAATAAATTTGGATTCAGCCACGAAAACCCTTGGTTAACTTATGTAAATCGAGGGAAAACGGTCATATTTTAGTTATGAAATATGACGTATTCCCCGAATCCTGTGTGATACCCGATTAAGTGATAATAAGCTTGAAGTGATTTTGAACTAATTAAATAACTATTTTATTATTCTGCGTTCTATTTTAAAGCAAAACTCAAGTTCCCATTTGTGATATCAGAATTTAAATAAAATATAAATGAAAAACGGTTGGTTTCAACGTTGTCAAGGGTAAACGGTAACAGAGGGTTATCATTAAAAAATTATTAAATAATTATTAAGCACGGGTTTGTACGACTACTTTAGATATACATAATTAAATAAAAACAAGCTGAAGACATGCTGGGCAGGTTATGTCACGAGATCGTTCACCCTCGATTGTGCCGACCCGATTTTAAATTATACAAAATTTATTTCTGTCACTGTCAAAAGCCACTTAGGGCTGAATATATTATTAAATTTTTGCACAAAATCCAGTATAAAATCCGATATATGGAAATGAGAGCTGGTTTCAGTTTTGGTCTAAATAAATTTTACATAAAAAAAGTGCTACGGCCAGTACGCGGAATTTTTTTTTTATTTTAATACCATTGATTTTTTGATCAGAAAAAAAAAAATAAATAAATATATATATATATATATATATATATATATATATATATATATATATATATATATATATATCTTTTATTACATCCAGATTCACTTAGAAAGTTTAGGACTTAGACTCGAACTAGTCTTTATGGAGGTAAATCTTCTAAATGGGGCCACATATCTCCAAACTTTACAATAGAGGCATTCTTAGTAATTTGTTACTATCTATGGATTAAATTCTTTTTGTCCGTCAGGGAAATGAAAATAAAATGTAGACCAGCCTTGTCGTCATCGAAGCGAGTTAAACAAGTATTTTGCTAGGGAACAGTTCTTGGGCCGCTTTTAAACCGACTTCTAAAAGAAGGACGTTCTCAATTTCACCTCTAACTATTGTTTTATGTATATACGTCAATTACTACAGAATTTTACCGTTTTGTTCAGGAAGTTGCTGCGGTGGTCCCATATCATTTTGGAAGGAATTGATGCAGAAGAATCCAAGATGGCGCTGATAATATGGCGGACAAAAAGTAATTTTGTCCGATTTACTCTAAAATTAGTATAGGGGAGTTCTCGGGGTCGCACATTACGTATCTGAAATTACTTTTAAAAGTCTCAGTATGACGGATTTAATATGGCGGTTAGAAAAATAGATTTTGTCGCATTATCTCCAAAACTGATATTTTGAGTCGTCGGGGTCGCGCATAATGAATCTGAAATTATTTTTAAAAAATCTAATATGACAGACAAAAAAAAATTATTTTTTTCCGCACGCACATAACGAATCTGACTTTATTTTCAAAAAAACTCGGCGGATTCAATATGGCGGTTAAAAAAATATATTTTGTCGGATTTTCTCCAAAATTGATATTTGGGAGTTTTCGGGGCAGCAGATAATGATTCTGAAATTATTTTTAAAACATTTAATATAGCGGATCTAATCTGGCAGACAAAAAAAAATTTATCCGATTTTCTCCAAAATTGATATACGGTAGTTCTCGGGGTCGCATATGACGAATCTGAAATTATTTTTTAAAAATTCAGTATGGTGGATTCAATATGGCGGTTAAAAAATATATATTTTGTCGGATTTTCTCCAAAATTGATATTTGGGAGTCTTCGGGGCAGCACATAATGAATCGGGAATTATTTTTAAAAAATTTAGTATGACAGATGTAATATGGCAGACAAAAAAAATAATTTTTTAAAAATTTAATATGGTGGGCCAAATATGGCGGACAAAAAAAATTAATTTTGCCCAATTTACTCCAACATTGGTATGGAAGAGTTTTCAGGGTCACATCTAACGAATCTGAAATTATTTCTAAAAAATTCCGTATGAAGGATCTAATATGGTGAACAAAAAATATTATGTTTTTCCCGATTTTCTCCAAAACTATTATGGGGGAGTTTTCGGGATTGCACATAAAGAAACTGAAATTAAAAAAATAAATAAATAAATATGGTGGATTTAATATGCTGGGATAAACATTTTACATGTCTCGAGTTTGTCCCAAATCGGTATAGGGAGATTTTTAAATACGCTAGCACCAATATAAAATTATTTTTGAAAAAGTCAATTTGGTGGATCCAATATGGCGCCCTAAAAATTTTTTCAACATTGGTATAGGGGCGTTTTTGAGGATGTAAACTATGAATTCTAAATTATTTTTAAAAGATTTAATATGGCGAATCCAATATGATCGTTTTTCAGGACTTAAAATTATTTTAAGAAAATTTATTGTATTAGATTCAATATGACGGTCTAAAAATGTTATATTTTCGGATTTTGTACAAGATTGGGGCTAGGGGGATTTCGTGGGATTCAGATTAGATTAAGATGTTAAAAATATATTTTTGAAATTCAATATGGCGGATCCATTATGGTTGATTGAACATTCTACGTTATTCATATTGTTTTAAAATTTGGTATTAGAGGGTTTTCGGGAACCTAGGTAATGAATCTGAAGTTATTTTTTAGCTTGATATTATGGGTACAATATAGAAAACTAAATATTTACATTTTTCCGTTTTTGTCCAAAATTGATATTATAGGTTATTTGGGGCAGAATATACAAGATAAAATATATCGAATTAAATTTCAAATTTTTTAAATATCAGCATTTTGAGGTTTTGGGAGCGTATACTACTAATTTAAAATTCAAAATAGTGTATTTACTATGGTAGACTAAATATTAGTTTGATTCAATTTCATTCAAAATTGGTATTTTGAGATTTCTTAGAATTAAAGAATTTTTAATTGTTTATTTTAGCGTTGTGTTCAATTTTGGATAAAAATGGGTATTTTTCCGACCTTGGATACATTAATCTCGCTTAGTACTTAATTCAAATAGTTTATGGATGTCAAAACAAATTTAAAACTAGAAAATCGAAAAATAAAATTTTTATAAAAAAATAAACAGACTTCTATAAAAGCGCTAAAAAGCGAAAAATAACAATATAACTTTTTATATGAAATGGAAATGTTTGAAATCGGCACCAAATTATTTATAAATGAAACAACCACTAATACGATATATATATATATATATATATATATATATATATATATATATATATATATATATATATCGTATATATATATATATATATATATATATATATATATATATATATATATATATATATATATATAGTAAGAAAGCAAATTATATTTTGTCAGGTATTAGTTTGTCGTCGACTTCAAAAATTTTAATTTCATAAAAAAATTTATATTGTTATTTTTCGCTTTTTAGCGCTTTATAGTAGTCGGTCCATTTTTTTTTATAAAAGTTTTTTTAAAATACTTTAGACAATTGTCTAAACAAAACGAAAAAATTAACTATTTACGATAAAAATCAATTTGTTTGCGCCCACCTTGCAGATATGATTAATTCAAATACCTCAAAATACTACAATAAAAATCAAGAGACGTTGTCTCTTTTACAAAGATAACCATTAATATGACATAATGTTCCTGCCCTCATAGAACAATTAACTTCGTCTATAAAAGAATTTTATTATATCACATATTTTTAAACAGATACAAACATTATTATTGAGCAATTATTTAGAATTTCGTTTTAGTTCAACGTGAACTAAAACGAGGAATATGTAGGAAGTTATTTCTGTAGTTGAGAGATGTACAATTTCACAGTCGTACTGGTTATAGCTTTTACGACATTGCGATGGATTAGACACGCAACGGCAACGGGTGCCATTAAATTTTATAAGCGCAAAATTAACGTTTGGTATAACGGGTCATCCACATGCCGATATTACACGTTATTTGGTAATTATCGTTATCGCATATAAGGTTAATAAAACATTCACGCCGTAAAAATTTAATGTTACCTTAACGTTTATGATTTAATTAAGCTGAAGAATTAGCCCTTAAACAGATAAGATTTTTCAATGAATACTTTTAAATAATTCTACCTTTAGATAGTTGTTATTTTCGCTACTTTTTTTAAAGCTGTTATTCTTTATTTATCAAATGTTTTAAACATTTTCTACTGTATACATATCCCAGAGTTCTCCAAAAGGTTATTTGTGAGATATCTTTATTCCTTAGGTGTTACAAATTTGCTCCCTTAATTTATAATAGCCTAAAGCTAAACTCTATCTCACTAAATCGTAGACATCTCCCTATGGACAGCCAACTTAAGTTTCTTGGCATAATTTTTGATGATAAGCTTAACTGGTGTCCGCACATTGCCTCCCATAAGGCTCGATGCTTTAAGGATCTCAATTTATTAAAGTTTCTCTCCCATACCACCTGGCGCTCAGACTTCTACAGCCCTACGATTATCGACTGGTGCATTTCGTACCTCCCCAATAGTCAGTCTTCAGTGCATTACTAACACTCCTTCTTTGTGTCTCCGACGTTCTTCTCTTCTTACAAAATACGTCATATCTGTCAAATCTAGACCATTCCTTTTGGATTATGATAAAATCCTTAATCCTTCTGATTTCCCGGTTGTTTCAAATGTCACATTGGGTGCCAATGATAGAGCTTCTGCGTTTATAGCCTCCCATAATATATCCATTCCCAATACCACCCCCATCCTCCCCCAGATCTTCTCCCCCTGGGATCTTCCCCCTATTGAAATCAATTTTGATCTTCTGCAGTATGATAAGAACAATACTTTACCTTCCATCATCAAACAACACATCCTTAGCCTAATTAACTCTAAGTTCAAATCTTTCAAACTATCGTTTACTGACGGCTCCAAATCGGATCAAGGGGTAGGCTCAGCGGCCGTAACCAGCTTTTCATGCAACAAAACAAAGTTAAATCCCCTTTCATCCATTTTTTCAGCTGAGTTGTTTGCCATCAAGCAATGCATCAGAGAAATAATTAAGCACTCCTCCACCCCCAAACATCTAATCATTTCCGATTCCCTCAGCTGCCTGAGATCGATCCAAGCCATTAACACATCCCACCTTCTCATGAATCAAATTCTCGACCTCCTTAAAATGGAATCCCAACGTAATCTGTACATAGCTTTCATGTGGGCCCCGAGCCACATCGGCATACAAGGGAATGAATTAGCAGACACTCAAACAAAATCTGCGATCCTTGAAGGCACCCCTTTCTTCTCTTTACTAAACCCCAAAGAATTCAATAGACACATCGATAACATTATTCGCAACATTGTGCAGTTTCGCTGGGAATCTCCAGAAAACCCCAATAAACTCTTCCACATTAAGAGAAATTTCTCAGAGACATATCACTTTCCTCAACTGTCCAGAAGGGAAAATGTCGTATGGAAGAGAATCGCCATTGGACATTGCAGAATGACTCATACTTTTCTTCTTAAAAACGAGGATCCCCCTCAATGTCCGTCTTGTCGTTCCCCTCTATCTATAAAACACATAATATCTGACTGTCCCTCATACAGAAATGCTAAAGAGAGGTATCTAACCTCTAATAATTTTGCGACAGTTATGTCTTTTGATCTGACTAAGGCCAAACGCTTACTTTGTTTCTTGAGACATACTGATCTTTACAGTAAAGTTTAAATGATCCCAACAATTTCTACAGAAGGCGACAAATGGTCTGAGATACTGACGCGCCTTTAACCCTTAAATTAACTAACTAACTAACTAATTTATAGTTATTTCCAAAATTTCATGTCCGAATAAAAATCATGCATATAGAGCGATAAGTGTAATGAGTCATATACTTAAACTTCTTTGATCCACAAAATAATATATCGCAAGTGTGCTGAGTTCTTCACTCCTACTCATACGAATGAGTTGAGAGAGTAGAGGAAATTAAAGAATATAAAACCTCTCTAACGTAAATATTCCTAAAATGTTATGAGCGGGCGGTCAAATGTTTGACGTTGAAAACGTAAGATTCATATGGTTTCTGCGTTACTAGACAAGATTAAAAAATATTAACTATATCCATAACTACCATCCAAAATATTTGGAAAGGAGGATGTAAACAACAAACAAAGAAAACAAAACATGTTTTGGTTTCGTCTTCAATATCTGATTTTAGGCTAAAGCCTTTGTTGCAAGATATTTAGAAACTACAACACTATAAATAATTTAAAGAGGAGGGAACAAGTTTCTGCAAACAGCTTCAGCGGAAAACTGTTTGTGAAGATAAATTGAAAGTTTTACCACAAAAACAAAGAAAATAAGTTGCAAGAATTGTATTTCACGAGAGCATCAAAATAGATAAAATATAGTACGAAGTTTAATGATTTTGTCAGAAGTTCGTTTAATATCTTAAAATAAAATTTTTATATAAAAATTGAAATTACTTCTAAAAATGCGCCAAAAACTGAAAAAAAAAATGAATTTTTATATGAAATTGAATATATATATATATATATATATATATATATATATATATATATATATATATATATATATATATATATATATATAATATGGGGAAGAGTGTTTTCTAACCTTCTTTGTTCTATATAAATAATGTTCATTAATCATTTCCTATTACCTTTTTACAATTATTACAATTTTTAAACGCAACAATACTCATAATAACTTAACTACTCATTAAATAAACATAAATCTTATCAATATAAATACAAGGAAAAATAATATTATTAAATACCTAGCTTATAAATTAAAATTAAAATTAACATTTATTGTAAAACATAATGATTCCACATTCAAAATTACCGCTAAAATAAAATTAGACATTTCTGACATATCCCATCTACCAAAAAAAGAGTGTTTCAAGGATTTTCTTATCAGATAAACCTACATTCAGTACAACTAAAATGATAGATAAAATTATATATTAGGGTTTTTAAAAAACCATTTTAATAATAAAATGTAATAATTATGCATAAATCAACAGTTTCTACATGAATTTTCCGTTTCATTTTCTAAAAGCCATAAATGGACTCAATTTGCACGTAAGTCTTTGAATTTAGAATCAATTTCTTTTTATTATTAAACATCATACATTGTAAAATTTAAAATTATAATTAACAGAAATGTTCTGTATTGTAGCCCTGAAGAAGGAAATAATAAACTTCCGACAGTTTGGCGTTTGTAAAAAACATACTTTCATTCAGCCCTAGGACCGCTATCCCAAGACTTAGAATGTTTATATATATATATATATATATATATATATATATATATATATATATATATATATATATATATATATATAAGCTGTGATTTTAGGTTAAGAAGTTTATTAACAAATATGACCAAAAAACAACTTAACTTTTTTTTCAATTCCCAATTCCACTTCTATGGGTCGGTATTTACTACAATGGTACAAAGAATCGTTACTTCCATAACATTCTTAAGTATGATATACAAATTTTGAAAAAACGATTTTTACGCGATAACCATGTTACAGCTTGGCGAAAAATAACAATTTAAAATGCTATAACTTTTATCTGTTTTTTTGATAGATTGTGACACAGCATAACAAATACGCCCCCTAGCGATAAAATAAGGAATTTAAAAATATTTTAAGGAGATTTTTTTTCCTCTAAGTATTCGTTAATACCATTTTTTTCTTAAAGTTATACCACGTATAATTTTTAAGATACAGCCGCCCGTGTGACGTATTTGATAACGGTGTATATACCAGGAGTTCCATTAAGAATGATAACTGGTTGTAGTGTATGACTTAGAAAAAAGTAGAAACTACTAAAAAATATTTTAAGCTTGTAAAAAGTCCGCTAGGGGGCGTAACAGTACCCACAAAATAAATAAATAAAATTTTCTCAAAAAAATGCCAAATTAAGATAAATTGTGAAAAGAGAGCTATAAACTATAGTTACATATCATATTGAGATACTGCGGGAAAGTATACATATTTTTTTCACTAAACTAAATTAATAAACCGAAGCATTTGTCAAAATAAAAGTTTAACCTTCTCGCAACACTTGATGACATTAAAAACTTTTTGTTCTAAAAACTGTCCAGATTACAAAATAGGCTAGGTTAATTCTGGGTTCACTATTACGCCCTCTAGAGGCGATCTCAGAAACTTGAATCTTCGAGCAATATTTTAAAGACACTTTTATCATTCTAATTGAGACATTCGGTACAGGGTATTATAAATATTTAACAAAATTTTACCACCGAAAAGAAAAAAATACTACTAAATTGCTGCCGGGAGAAGATGAATTAAACATGACTAAATTGTTGCCAAAAGTGATGTTTTTAAGCAGCTACGCTACAGGTGATTTTTTTTTGGCGTTCATTGTTCCTTGTTTTAGAGCAGTACCAAAAACAAAATGTTAACTAAACACTTATTGGAAGTAGTAAAAATTGGGACGTCTATGATTAGTTACTTTTTAATTTAATATTTATTAAAAAGACTATTTGATGAAAACAAAGGCATTGGGTTATGGTGAGTATTAGTTATATTGTTGGTATTAGATATATATATATATATATATATATATATATATATATATATATATATATATATATATATGTTATATCGTAGATTTTCACGGATTGTAGAATGAATAGTTTGGTTATTCCGGGTTTCAATCCGTTCGTTCAAAAAATCGTTTTCACGACGTTTTGCCTAAATCTCACCAATAATAAGCGCAGTGGGATCTCCTACACAAAAACTGGAAAAATATCTAGCACGTATCATGCAACCAAGAGTCGAACTGGCTGATTACTTCGTGAAAAACTCCGAACATCTGACTAAAATGATCAAAAACATTCACCTCGAAGAAAATGACATAAAATCGCGATATCCAAGCATACCACTGGATGAGATTTTGGACAAAATCGCCATGAATGGGGATTTTCCAGCCTACACAACTGAACTTGCAGAACACTGCCTAAAGAACACATACTTCATGTTCAATAACCAAATATACAAATAAACAGATGGCGCACCTATGGGGTCCTCGCTTTCACCAGTCATAGCCAACCTTTTTATGATATATTTCGAACAAGAGGCACTGCAAAAGGCACCTTTAAAACCGAAATTTTGGAAACGCTATGTTGATGATATTTTTATAATATGGCCACATGGAAAAGAACAACTGGACGATTTCCTCATATACCTGAACAATATCCACCACAGAATCCAATTCACGCTAAAAATCGAACAAGAAAAGATACTTCCTTTTTTGGACCTGCTATTAACTAGGAAACTCAACAACACCCTGGGCTTCAGCGTATATCGGAAACCCACACATACTGACCGATATCTCAATGCAGCGTCACATCATCATCCCTCTCAAAAACAGGCAGTAGTCAACATATTAGTACCAAGATCTCTCCGCCTAACAGAACTTGAACCGCACTTGAAAATGCGAAATGAGATTTTGGCGAAACGTCGTGAAAACGATTTTTTGAACGAACGGATTGAAACCCGAAATAACCAAACTATTCATATATATATATATATATATATATATATATATATATATATATATATATATATATATATATATAACAGATAGGTTTTCGTTCGTGTAATTTTAAAATAAATCTCGGCTAAGCGGACAAAAGATTTGTCAAAAAACATTCCTCTCGTGTTAAAAAATGCGAAGAACCGCAGAATAATATAAAGACTCCGGGTCCGAAAAATGACGACACCGCTGTTTCGTCCTAATATGGGGCTCGTCAGGCCATTGCATTCAGTACAAACCATCACCTCGCATTTGTGTCCTATAAGCTGATTTTACAATTAAAGAACAGCAAACAATACAAGAAAAGCAAATGTTTGTCTACTTGTTTTACTTTAAAAACACGCATTACGATGCTCTCATAGGGGGATCGTCGGTGCGACACCTGGCTTTGACTGCCAAAAACCTTGTAGGCCTGTTTGCCAGTACTGTATAGTGCAACCCCTATCTTTTGGGTAGCACATTTCATATATCGAGTTCTGATCTGTATCTTTTTTAATTCACCGTCGCGCCATCATATGGCGGTTTTATACAACATTGTTAAATTATGTTGTTCTTGTGTTATCCAGATGTCGCCATTGTTGTATTGTTTGCTGTTTTAAATTATAGAATCAGCTTATAGGACACAAATGCAAGGTGATGGTTTGTACCGAATTCAATGGCCTGACGAGTGGACGAAATAACGCTGTCGTCATTTTTTGGACCCGGAGTTTTTCCATTTTGGAGTTCTCCGCACTTTTTAACAAGAGATGAATGTTTATTGACACACCTTGTCTCCGCTTACCCGAGATTTATTTTATTATATTTACATATACATATCTATATATATATATATATATATATATATATATATATATATATATATATATATATATATATATATATATAGTTTTGGTTGTAGAAGAACAAAACTGTAACAATTATAATTTAGAAAATCTCATAAAGCACAAAATTAGGGATTTTCTTAAGCAATATTGCTGTGATATCTAAAAGTATATATGAAATATATGTTTCAGTTAAATGAAAATAACCATAAAAATTTATTAGTTTTAAAACCAAAGTTTATTTTCTACGTAACACTATACCAACTTATCTCCGGTATCCATTTAAGCTTGCCAAAATCAAATATCGGAATTTGAAATTAAACCTAAAAGCAAAATCAAAATTAAATTACATAAAAGCATACGAAAATGTTCAACAGATAGTTAACTTAACACATGACCCTATCGTTAAGCTGCCAAATCTATTTCTCTTTTGAAATCTATTTCTGTCACCATCAAAATCACTCCAAAACTGTCCATTTCCTATTTCCACGCCCAGCTGTTTTCCATCAGCTTGCCATTAGCAATAATTCTTGGCAAATTTCCGCATCGTCTGTGATGGGATATGCAGAGGCGGATTTTAAAATTACGATAAAAAATTAAACATAAATTCAATGTTATCAATATATTTTTAGGAATACCGAGCATTAGCAAACAGCTTATGTTTACCAGTAAAAAATAAAAAGCAAGTACTGAATATTTTAGAACTCTAAAAATACTGAATTCAATTGAAGGCGTCAAAGTTTAATAATGGATGAATATTTTCAAAAATAAATAAGCGAAGAGCGTCATAAATCAATTCCATTTTCCCTCACGGATATTGCACCCTTTGCCCTTTGGGCACGAACTAATCTGAACCCGTCATTTTAGTATTGCGCGAGACATGTACTCAATTTCCTTATTAATTTTCCCCACAGATAATTACTTAATTTCGTCGTGATGGAAAGCTGCAAATGCCATCACATACATGGGTCCCGTCATATTAATGGCTTACAATTTATGTCGCTTTCTTTTAATATAGAAATTTAACTTTCGTAATTCGAGTAAATCTTTTTGCTAACAAAAAACTCACAAAATAAATAGTTAACATTTTTTTTTGCTTCATAAAAGAGTAAAAGAATCGATAAGGGTGGTTATACAAGGAGGGAATGAAAAAAGACCCCAAAATATCTTGATAGAAAAGTGATTTCAGTTAAATTGATTGAATTTTCTTCTCTGTCATCAAATGTATTAATGGGTACAAATTCTTAAACCTTCAGAGTGTTGAGACAAGACTTGTTAAAGTACGAATTATTGTACATTTGAGGTATACCGGGTGTCAACGAATCTATTAGACAAGTCATAATTTCTAGAGTATTATGTGTATCAAAATGAGAATTGGTACAGG
Organism: Diaprepes abbreviatus; assembly: GCA_034092305.1. NCBI lineage: Eukaryota > Metazoa > Arthropoda > Insecta > Coleoptera > Curculionidae > Diaprepes > Diaprepes abbreviatus. Next base: position 1,444,952 of record JASJET010000268.1, on the reverse strand, counting down.
TAAATGGTATGTGAAGGGGAGTGTTTTCGCATATTTGCCACTTTCCGGTCACTTCCGGTTTCACCGGAAATGGCCCCGGTTTTGAATTTTTAAATGGAACATCCTGTATATTTTAACATTTTTGGATTTCTGAGACAATTCTAGATCAGAATGTGACATTTTAAAAACTTTTTACGTCTACTTCATTTTTTTAGAGCCACTTTTAAAATTGCATCTAGGTGGCCATGATCGGACGCAAACTAATCTAACGGCCTTAGGTGATGTCAAAAAAATACAATAGCAAAGTTTTAGTTACTAGTATGAAAGACAGGAATAAGACAAGTTGACAAAATTACGTTTTCATTTCTAACTATTAATTTTCAAATGGCGACCCCTTTTTGACAACTACTTTTCGAAAAAATCATTCTTTGACGAATCTAACGGTACTAATTTATTTGCGATTCGATTAGACATAAGAACAGAAATTAAATATTATTAAACAAAATACTGGATCATTTATTTACTTATGACAAGTGCGCCATGGACAGCCATGATGCATAATAATTTGCAACTGTTTTTATCAAGTCTTCTTTGGAAAACAAAGCACTCACTTAAGTAGATAATGACAGTGACATACGCTCTAAAAACAGACGTAAAAGTTTCTTAATTTTCGTTAAGTTTAGTTTAAATTTTCGTTAAAATAATATATACTCAAAGTGAAAAAGTGGATATGGTATTAATATTTGGAGAGTGTCATTGAAATTCAAGGAATGCTGCCGAGTTGTGTGCTCATAGATATCCGAATCGGCAACATCCATCCCATCAGTATTTTCCGTATGTCGAGACTCGTTTTAGGCAAATAGGAAATCAAGAGGCGGAACAGAGGTTTATCATAAATGAAGAGACTGAGATTAACGTACTTGCTATGGTTGAGGTGGATAAAACAGTTTCGTTAAGAAAAATTAGTCAAGAACTGCAGATAAGTTATGAATCAGCAAGAAAAATACTGAAAAAGTATCGATATCGAGCATTTAAATATCAGTTACATCAACATTTGTATACTGAGGATGGCGATAGATGGGTAGTGTTTTGTGATTGGCTGCTTCAAAATCATAGAGTTAACCCAAATTTTATCGATTTTATTCTATTTTCTGACGAATCCCGATTTACAAATAATGGTATGTTCAATAAGCAAAATACTCGGTACTGGGCCCAACAAAATCAACATGAAATGAGAGAGGGCAATTTTCAAGAAAGATTTGGCGTCAATGTCTGGGCTGGTATCGTTGGAAACAGCATAATTGTGCCAATATTGTTTCAAGGTCAGTTAACAGGGGTTAGATACTTAGGTTTTCTTCAAAATGAAATCGAAAATCATCTCAATGATATACCTTTAGCAGTTTTACGGCGAATTTACTTTCAACAAGATGGAGCACCGCCTCACAATACTAAAGAAGTTCTTAATTATTTAATAGAGCATTTTAATAATCGAATTATGGCAACCAATGGTCCGGTACGGTGGCCAGCCCGCTCACCGGATCTTACTGTGCTCGATTTCTTTGTCTGGGGATATGTTAAAGAAAGGGTTTACTATGGAGCAGCCCCAGCTACTCTTGAAATATTAGAAGAAAGAATTTTACGGGCATTTAGAAGTATAACGCCCCAAATGCTACAAAACGTGTTGAGAGAAACAATTGAACGAGCTGAAATGTGTCGTGAAAAAGAAGGAATGCGCTTTGAACATTTACTACACTAAACTTTTTAACAAATTCAGCTACTGTACTTTCAAATATTTCAAGTGCGTCGTCTAAGTTATTAGTTTATTTTGTTAGTTTTTTGTTAATTTTGTTAAATTTTTAATCCAATTCCTGTCTTTCATACTAGTCACTAAAACTTTGCGATTGTATTTTTTTGACATCACCTAAGGCCGTTAGATTAGTTTGCGTCCGATCATGGCCACCTAGATGCAATTTTAAAAGTGGCTCTAAAAAAATGAAGTAGACGTAAAAAGTTTTTAAAATGTCACATTCTGATCTAGAATTGTCTCAGAAATCCAAAGATGTTAAAATATACAGGGTGTTCTACTTAAGAATTCAAAACCGGGGCCATTTCCGTGAAACTGGAAGTGACCGGAAAGTGGAAAATATGCGAAAACTCTCCTCTTTACATAACATTTACCTGTACCAATTCTCATTTTGATACACATAATACTCTAGAAATTATGACTTGTCTAATAGATTCGTTTACACCCGGTATAAGTCTAAAATAAAGCAGTACTCATTTTTCTTCTAGGGACTCAAAGTATTTGAAAATACTTCACAACAGTCATAAATAATTAATTGAAATATTGTATCTTACACTCTCAAACATCATCGTATCATGTGACATCACAACAAGTAATTCTAGGGTTTCAGATTTGTTTAATAACACCTAACACATTTGCACATACCAGAGAAGGCTCGGATACAAAGAATAGTTGCCAGAAAAAAATGCTATTTAGGAAGGATTTAATAAGAAGGATATTAATAAGTTTCCCAGGTTTAGTTTCCAATATGTACTGCAATTAACACATAAAGTGAAGGAATTGGCTCTTTCATATATTCAGGACAAGTGTGGTTATTAGAATACTGATATTTTACAACTTGAGGACGAATAGGGATGATCCAAGTCTTCTAAGGTTTAAAATGTATTTTTGATACCGAAGTTCTACTCATTATCAGCTCAGAATATGTTGCTGGGTGGATGATAAAGAAAATTGGGAAGTAGATGGCAACGATAGAGATGGGGATAATAATGCCATATTATGGTATTATGCAAGACTGGTGCGAGAACTCTGGGTCACCGTGCACATGTCTCGAGTGTTTTTTGTTATCTTTTATGATATAAGAGTTTAAAAACACGTGCCCTGAGGCAAAAGGTAGATAAAAATTAAATCATATCATTTTTATACTGGTTTTTAAATTAGTTCCAAAACCTGCTCTTATTATGATGACAAAATAAATCATACTCATATTAAATAATTTTTCGGAAAGCAAACCTGTCACATTACAATAATTGTAGCATTTCTACTAAACCTAAAATCAAAATATTTTAACTCCATTTAAAAACTTTCTAAAATCGAGAAAAAGAACTTGTGTTGGTAAATGCTCACGAAAAAATGAAATATACATTTGTTGATTCGTTCATGCTAAGAAACATTCCACAAAACTTTATTGTTTCTTAGGAAACTCGTTCTCCATTTTGTACATCCTCAAAGAAAGAAAAACGTTTACTTCCTAATTCTCCAGTATTAACATCAAATTATTTTGGTAACCTATTGTCAAACAAAACGTAACAAATAAACCTAATTTATTTTATTTAGATTTTAGTAAATTGTAAACAAAAAATCTTAGGGCTCACTCATTTAGAAAGACAAAAATTTTACTTCTTAATATAATATTATTAACCATCAACACGTTTCTCATATATATATATATTATATCATATATATATATATATATATATATATTATATAATAAAATAAATCTCGACTAAGCGGAGACAAGATTTGTCAATAAACATTCCTCTCTTGTTAAAAAGTGAGAACTCCAAAATGGAAAAACTCCGGGTCCGAAAAATGACAGCGTTTGTTTCGAAAAGCAAAAGCTGTATCGAAAAATGTTTCAAACAAAAGTTGTAGAAAGTTAAAAAATTTATCAATTCATATAACATAAGTTATAGGTGGCGCCACCAGTTATCGAGATATATTTTTTTTTGGGCAAAATTTACGGTTTTTGTTTTTTTTTAAAATAAATTTATGCACAAATACCGACTTAAAATTTAACATATTTATAAGTATTATTATTCTAAAAAAATTTGTCAAACCCGGAATCTGTGAGTTTTTTATTCTCCTAGAAATTCGATGTCAAAGTTGAAAATTCAACCTCAATTTTCCGCTTTTCTAATTAAAATACAATGCTCAATTTTAATGGAAATTGTTTGTATTGTTTTAAATTTTGAATATCTATTAAAAAGAAAGTTTTTAATCCGTGGGCCGAGAGATTTTGTAAACACCAATTTTTGCACCAAGAAAATTGCGATAACTTTTCACCGGATGGAGATAAAATTTTTTTAATGAGTGCGTTGAATTTAGATGTATCATTTTCGATCTCAAAAAAAAAATTATTTTGGTTAAAAAAACGTTTTTTTTTCAAAAATTCATAATGGCGTGGCAAATGAATATTAAGGGCTCAAATTTGCAGAAGATGCTTTTTAATAGTGGTACTTTACCTGTGAATTTTTTGGATCCAAGAAATACACTTCCATTAGATCTGTGAACCTTCGAAAATTGGGCCGAATCTAATCGAAAATAACTGCTGCAAATTGCTGTCAGCGGGTTGTCATAGTTCAGGCGCATTATTCATTGGCGCTTCAAGGAAACTTTGCATCACAAGTAATATTTATAATATTGATGATGTTTTATTAGTTTATATGATAGTACCAATTTGTTTGGTCATATTAATTATTAATTTGTTTATTAACAAAATTCTTACAAAAAATTATAGAGAAAATCATACAAATATTCAATTATATATTACATATTATACTGTTTTTTGTCCTTTATATCATTATTACCTAATAGTTTATTACAAAAACAATTACGAAAATTTCAGGAATTTCTGGAATGTACAGATTTTGTGTGAGCACTGTAATAGACAGTGCGATAATTGCTCTGAAAATTTTATTTCCTGAGAATTGGAAAACAATGATGACAATTCAGAGAAAATTAATAAGATATGTGAGAATGATTTTGACTATGAAAATGTTAATAATGATGAAAATAATATGTACAATGAAATTGAGAATAATGATGAAAATGGTATGTGCGATGTAAGTGAGAGTAATAATTGCGATGATGAAATGGACGCCGATTGCATAGAAGTAATAGAAAAAAAAAAGAAAGATGAATGTATAATTGATATATTGTACTTGTATGATTTTCGCACGTAATTTTAATGTAATATTATATATTTATATGGCGTATTATATATTATTATTATATTTTTTGTATGATTTGCTCAAAGAAATTTTCGTAAAAATTTTGTTAATAAACTATTAGGTAATAATAATATAAAGGAACAAAACAATATAATATGCAAGATATAATTGAATATTTGTATGATTTTTTCTATAACTTTTTGCAAAAATTTTGTTAATAAACAAATAATAATTAATATGACTAAACAAATTGTCAAATCATATAAATTAATAAAACAACATCAATATTATAAATATTACTTATGACGCATAAGTTTCCTTGAAGCGCCAATTTTCGAAGGTTCACAGATCGTATAGAAGTGTATTTCTTGGTTCCAAAAAAGTCACAGGTTAAGCACAAACATTAAAAAGCATCTCCTGCAAATTTGAGCCCTTAATATTCATTTGCCACGCCATTATAAGTTTTTGAAAAAAAAACGTTTTTTTCATCCAAGATACTTTTTTTTGAGATCGGAAATGATACATCTAAATCCAGTCCACCCATTAAAAAAAATTTATCTCCATCCAGTGAAAAGTTATTTTTTTGGTGCAAAAATAGGTTTTTGCAAAATTTCTTGGCCCATGATTGAATTTTTTTTTAATAGATCGTCAAAATATAAAACAAAACAAACAATTTCCATTAAAATTGAGCAATGCATCTTAATTAGGAAAGCGGAAAATTGAGGTTGAATTTTCAATTTTGACATCGAATTTCTCGGAACATAAAAAAACTCAGAGATTCCGGGTTTGGCATACTTTTTTAGAAAAACCAAAACCATAAATTTTGTAGAAAAAAAAATATATCTCGATAACTAGTAGCGACACCTATAACTTATATTATATAAATCGATAGTTTCTTTAATTTTCTACAACTTTTATTTAAAACATTTTTGGATACAACTTTTACTTTTTGAGATAAAGTTAAATAACCGAAAATCCTAACCGTTTTAGGTCCGCCATTTTATTTGCACAGGTCTTTCAGAAGAAATGTTTTGGCGTTTACGAGGTAACGGCTTGGTTACGGAATTCGTTACCAATCACGTTTTAGCGCAATTTTTGTGATGGGGTAAAGGAAAACGGCAACATCGCTTTGGCTTACCGGGTTACGAATATCGTTACTAGTTCCAGACTTTGGTAACGATCGTGGTTAAGATGAATAATAACCTTAAACTTTTTTGTTTTTGTATTCTTTTATTTTAAAGAGGAAATTTTCTTTCCTTGTGTCATGTTTTCTGATGAACTTCATCCAGCAAAAGTAAAGTGATCCATATCCAATGCAGGGGCGGATCCAGCCTCTCTTCTTGGGGGGGGGGGGGCGGTGATATCACAAAAGTGCAGTATGGCAAGCGAAAGCAAGTTGTCGACGGGGGGGGGGGGGGGGGGGGGCGGGACATCAGCAACATTCCCATTTCTAATGTAAAAGGCAGGGTCGGGTCTATTTTTCAGGAATTTGAAGTTGTTGGAGAGGGGGGGGGGCGATCACAAGAAAAAACAAATTGCCGACAGGGAGGGAGGATGCAAGCAGCATGCACATTCCTAGTATAAGAGGCAGAATCGGGTCTATTTTCCCGAATTCAAAGCTCTGGGGGGGGGGGGGGGCTATCGCAAGCAAAAAAAAGTTGTCAACGGGACTGCCAGCAGCATACACATTCCTAATATAAAATGCAAAATCGGTTGTATTTTTCTGAACTCAAAGCTTTTGGGAAGGGGGGGGGGGCGATCGCAAGCATACACATTCCTATACTCTATTCAAGAACTAGAGAGAGTAATAAAACTGTTATCGACACCTCCAACGTACCTGCTCCAGTGCCGCAGGTATCTGAGGACTGCCGTAAATCTAATTATATTTAATTATATTTAAACATTATAAAATTTTATAAATTTACTGCTACAATAAAATTTCTGGTAGTCAATTTAATTTCTGTCAGTGAGCAAAGTACACCTTACAGTGTGTCCTTAGTGATTTATCTTGTCTGTGCTTGTTTTTACATATTATTTGTGATTAGTGTGATACCCAAAAGACATGGCTTCCAAAATCGTTAAAACCCATGGCATTTTTTCCTCAACAAGATAACTTATTACGACGAATGTTTATGATGTCTTAAGATATCAATATCTAGATAATAATGTCAAAAATACTGTTGAGTTGTGTTCCAACATAACAGGAGTTGGAAAATCTACTATGTGTCCAATACTGAAGGAAAAAAACGACTGGAATTGTTAGTACTCCCAAGCTACATTCGATCAGGGGCAGACGAAAAACCTCATTGGAAGAAGAGATGTAAACTGCAATAAAAGAAGTTGTACACCCATTTTATTATGAGAAGCAGATCCCAACAGTCGACAAAATTCTAAGTAAAATCAGTGAAGATCGGGATTTACCTGAAATTAAATAACTGAGCTCTGGAAATTGCTAAGAGAACTTAATTTTTGCTGGAAAAAAGCAGATAGGAAATCTGTTCTTATAGATCGTCTGGAATATGTCCTTTGGAGAAGGAAATATCTCTCTCAAGTAAAAGGTAGAGTTGCTAGAAATAACACAACTTACAAAATTAATAATTTAACTGAACTTTTGAAATATTTTTTTGAATAAAGTTAGTGCAGAAAATTGGGAACAATCCATATAATAAAAGCATAAAAGAAAATGTGAAAACTCGATCTCATGATCGGTGAGATAGAAGATCCAATTATAATTAATTTGAGCGAAGATAGGTTCACTGACTTTGATTACGAATTAGATACGTAATGTTTACCAGCGTAAACGCAATTTATTATTTAAATTTTCTGTAACTTATAAAAATAAATTACATTTCAATCCCTTTTTAGTTCTGCAGATGGTTTCAGAAATAAATAAACTGGACCGTCAAATATTCTAAAAATGTTTTTAATTAATAATAAAATGACCGATAGCCCAAAAAAAATTTTAGTATTATATGAACGAATTTATTTTTTTTTATATATTTTTAACTTCTTGTATTTTTGACAATGGATATTTTGTAAGTATTTAAATTATAACTTAGAATTTTTTGAGAGAAAAAGGTTACATTTTAGTCGGAATGTGCATAAAACGATTTCTATGCCACAATTAAAAATAATAAAAATACAGTTGTGATGTGTGAAATATGTCAAAATTTTCTATATTTTCTAATGTATGTGAATTATTAAGAAATCATAAGAAATTAAATAAAATTATAAAAACTTTTTATTTTAGGTTTATTACCGAAATAATATTCTCTGCCATAAATACTTAGTGATAAAATAAACCTCCTTTCGACGCCTATGACAAGGATTAAAATCCTTTTTAACACTTCACACATCCAAATATCTATTGTTATCCAACCAAGGAGTCCATTATTATAGACCGGTATTTTTGATTATAAAATTTCTAACCCCTTTCTATGAATAATATATGTGTCTAACAGATTTTGCCAAATAAATCGGATTAAAGAACAAAGGTACTTTGCGAAGAAAAAAAAAGGGTAAAAAATGATTTATTACTCTCTCTAGTTCTTGAATAAACTATAGCATAAGTGGCAAAATCGGGTCTATTTTCCTGAACTCAAAGCTCTGGGGGGGGGGGGGGGGGCGATCGCCCCCATCGCCCCCCCCCCTTGGATCCGCGCCTGATCCAATGTTAGTAAACAAGTAGTGTTATCTGTTCATTCATCATTCGTTACTTTTTGAAAAAAAATTGCAGCCATGTCACTATCGCTTTCTTGCATTTTTTGTGATATTTAAAATAAGAAACAAGAAGCACTCCCAAAAATTATCCAAAAACTCAAATCATTTCGAACACAAATTTAAGGTTATCAATTTACCAAAAATGCGTTTTCGCGATTGGTCACGAGATGGTTATTCAGACCATTAAAAACGTTACCATTCTATGTCAAAATCATAACCTGTAACCCATAACCTGGTAAACGCCAAAAAATGTCCAGAGTTCCCATCGAGATATGTTTTATAGGATGCCGAAATAAACACATTCCAGCAAAAAACCAATGTTACATTTTTGTTACTGACGAAAGTCTATTTTCCAGGGAGTAAATATGCTACAGTACCCTTAAAAAATTTTTGTTTACATTTGGTTAAAAAACTTCGATTTTACGTAGGTACTTTCTTAGGTGGTCCAATATGTGAAACATAAAGCGGCTAGTTTCAACGGTATATAAAAGTATACTGGATACGTCCAAATAAATGCAAAATAAGTTTATTTTCGTCGCCTGTGTAAGTAAAATTTCCATACGACCAATAGATTTTGTTTCTCAGATTTTATTTCAATCGGTTGGCACTACTGCATGTGATTTGTAGCGTATTACGTTGAAAGGTTGGCGAGAATAAAATTTTATTCCCTTTTCTTTTCCAGTAAAGTGTTACGTCAGCGTTTTTAATAATAATAAAAATTCTTAAGCGTCTGAAAGAGACTTTATATGGAAGTGGCGCGAAGATTCACTTAGGTTTAAAGCGTTTTGTGAAATGATTTGAAATTTTATGATAAAGTTGTTTGTTTAAGACTCGCTCGCATAGAAGATTTTTATTTTGATTTTTTGAAACGAAAAAGCTGTTATGGGATTATTAGATTATCGTTTTAAACTTTTGCTTTTTTCGGTTTTACTTGTGAAATAAACATTTTAATTTTTGTTTATTCGGATTAATATAAAAGAAATGGTATTTAATTTTATTACTAATCTCAAGGGAAGGTACTAACCAAGAAAAACTAAACTGAGCCGACCAAGAAATAAAAAAAATGTCAAAAATTCGATTAGTTAGAATTAATTCTTCTCTTCTTCTTCCTCTTTTATTTAAGACGACGTCTTGTTTTTCTGCTATATTAAGCCTCCTGTGATGTTGATGTCCAACATTCGTGCCATCGTTTTGGAGGTTAACCAGTGGGTCTTCTAGTGTTTGGTATCTCGTTTTTAGCTCATTTTGCCCATCGATCGTCGCCCATTCTGTCCACATGGTCCCTCCAATATCTGCGCCTTGACCTTATGAACCGTACCACATCAGGCACCTTGAGCTCTTCCCTTATTTCGGAACTTCTTATTTGATCTCTTAGGGTTACTCCTTTGATTGTTCTTAACGTTTTTATTTCAGCCGTTCGTAGCACACTTTTTGTTTTAGATGTTTCGGCTCGAGTTTCCGATGCATAAGTTAATACTGGTCTTATCACAGTTCTGTAGATGCGTACTTTGCTCTCTGTGGACATATACTTATTTTTCCAGATTATGTCCCTCAGGCATCCTGATATCCTTGAGGCCTTGTTAGCCTGTGCTCTGCCTTCCTGGTATAGATTTTTATTGCTTGATACATCAACTCCCAAGTATCTGCAAGACATGCTTTGTCTGATAGGATGGTTCTTTACCACCAATTTGCATCTAACAGGATCTTTTGAAATTACCATCGTTTCGGTGTTTTCTGTAGATATTTCCATATTTAATTTTTTTTGTATATATATATATATATATATATATATATATATATATATATATATATATATATATATATATATATATATATATATATATAAAGTAAAATGCGAACAGTAAATGCAAACTTCGTTCCAACCATATCCTTTCCGCGTTAGAGGTTGCACAGTTTGAATAAATTGCTAAGGAACACAATTCATCCTATTCCACCACCATCGAGATGATGGCCTACCTGTACTACCATACCGAGAAAGAAAGTCAAAACTTACCCTCCCCGCCACAGTGATACGGCAGAGGTACATGTTTCGTCTCTACTAGACTCATCAGGGTACCGACATGCACCTGGCTGTGCAAAGGACAGATCGGAAGGAAGCATGCAAATATTGAACGCGGCTTCGCCGACCTCCCGCCGCATGGCGTATACATGTTTATGCGGCTTTCACGGATTCCCCCGTGTGAAATGCAATAGCTGTGGATATATCCACATTATGCCGTTGTAGTGCTGAAATAACATTCAGCAAACGTACAACTATATGCAGCTTCTTATAGGAATGAAGTAAAATGCGAACAGTAAATGCAAACTTCGTTCCAACCATATCTTTTCCGTGTTAGAGGTTGCACAGTTTGAATACAACCTCTAACACGGAAAGGATATGGTTGGAACGAAGTTTGCATTTACTGTTCGCATTTTACTTCATTCCTATAAGGAGCTGCATATAGTTGTATGTTTGCTGAATGTGATTTCAGCACTACAACGGCATAATGTGGATATATCCACAGCTATTGCATCTCACACGGGGGAATCCATGAAAGCCGCATAAACATATATATATATATATATATATATATATATATATATTTATACAAAATTTCTGAATTCAAAGAATATTTCCCTTCTTGTAGTGTAATTCTCTTGTTTTCCCAGAAAACATTAATAAATTGTACCTAAAAAAAGTCTCGGCTTCATCAGAAAAAATAATGTATTAATTTCTAGCAGTATTAAATTCGAGCTAGCATACTACATATGCTCATGGGCGTAGTTAAGGGGGAACAAGTGTGGGCGATGCCCACACTACAAAAGCTCATTGCCCACACTAAAAAATCGAGAATATTGAAGAGATATCCTCTTTTCATTGTTTTTTTCTTAAAAAAAAGAGCGTGGTATCGTGACACACCCAAAAGAAGCCAAGCTTCTTACATATTGTATGTATCAAATTTATTAAAGATATAAAAAACAGAAATAACCGAAAAAAAAATTAAATGGGAATTTTTTTTTGGTTAACATAATTTAATATAAATTTAGTAATAAACAATTAGTTAGACATTTCTACAAATATAATAGAATTTTAGTAGCCCGGTAAAATTAGGATACAGATGGGAAAGAAATTTTTTCGAAATACTGATACAGAACCGGATAAGATTAGATTCCAGTGGGAACAATTGGGCGCTCTTCATTTGTTTAAAAATAGCTGCTAGATAGAAAAATCAGATTACAAATTATCCGTGGTTGATATCAACATATAAAATGTAGAGCTTCAAAGCAACAATTCTTTTCTTTTTTTTTTTGAAAATCCCTTTATAATAAATAGTTTATTATTAATCAATAATTAAAATTTTTAAGTGATTTAGTTAACAATTGTGCAAGAGAGCTATAACCTGCGCATGCGCCAAACTATAAAAATGCAGAGGACCAACACGCTCATTTCAAGTCGAGCAGAAGTCGAGGAAGCATCACTTGAAAATACCAGCTGAGAAGGTGGCAAAACATCGTAAAGATTTTTCTACTGATGAACTGATTGAAAACCGGAAAAACTTAAAAGCAGTATAGCATTTTTACAATAAAGAAATGTTTATTTGCGAATATTTTGAAAACTACAGATTTGTGGACTAGACGACCTTATATAAATTTGCCCTTATTTTTAATGCTTAATATGATAAAATTATAAAAATAGGTGCTTTCTATTTCAAAAAATTGAGTTTTGACGATTTTTTGAATATAATTTTTATTCTTCTTTTTTGACCACTCTGTACTAATAATTTTCAAAATATCATGAAAAGACTATTAAAATCGACCTTCGTCTACAAGAAAACTAACCCAAATTAAATAATAAAGACTTTCGTATGGGAAAAATTTATAGTTAAGTCTTGGTCCGTAAACGTCATTTTTGACATAAAAATTTAAATATGTCCAAAACGGTGAGGCTTAAGTATACAATATTATATATGAAATATATCTAGAATTTTACGTAGAAATCAAAAATTCAATAAAATGTAGGGTATTCTATTTAAAATAAGCAAGTTAACATCAACTTCCGGTATAACCGGAAGTGCCGCCACCTTGAAAATATTTTAGCCGACTGTCCCCTATGCACATTAGTACACAGTGAAATTTTCAGATTCTTCCTAATTATAGTTTTCTCACAATCAATCGATATATATATATATATATATATATATATATATATATATATATATATATATATATAGAGAGAGAGAGAGAGAGAGAGAGAGTATAAAGTTAACTAAAATGTGGTTGTCGGACTTGCATTGTCTTTATTTTTGTTTGTTTTTACGACGTAGTTCTCTAATCGTTATCAAGTATAAACATTGTCTAGAACCTTCGAACAAAAGTATCAGGTTATTTCGCAAGAAATTAACAAGACCAGAATTTAAAATAAATCTCGTCTCGAGACTCGATTTCATTCAAGTGTGCGAGACTCCTCGTCCCTTGATTCTACCCTGTTCTTATCATTATCATGCTATGCCTATCAAACTTAATTTGAAAAGCAAGTTTGGCAGAAAACACACGACCTCTTGTGGCATTACCCTCGATAATTGACTCGATTCAATTTAGTAATATTAATATTAAAATTTAAGGTAACCCTTGCCATCGTCGTAATTCACATCCCGTCGCGTCAAATCTTATAATCCTAATCAGTAAATGAAGCTTCAACGTCTCGCCCCGAGTCTTAACACTAATAGAATTTCAGAGCCTCCTCCGATTTAGCAAATTAATAGCAATTTCCCTGTTTAAACAAGTGTACTACCTACCGTCTGCCAAGTTGTCTGATGCGTTCAAAAGCCATCTATCCAAAAGTTATTTAATTTTCGACGAACGCACAACGCACCCACCGGAAAATCACACCCGGAATCGAATTCTACGATGATTTTCCTCTCTTGCCGTAAATGGAGTGCCCCAGGACCTTTAATACTTTCTTTCTTATTAGATTCCAAATTGTTTACGAGGCCGGGAAATGGACCGAAACATCGGATGAACGATTTTCGATTTTTAATTACGATTCCTTTCGTTTTTATTGGGTCTCTTGCTTGCTTTCTGATTCCGTCGTCTAACGAAATTGTTTTACAGAATGAGTTTAACTTTTCTGTCTTAAAAATTCGTTCTACGGTTGAATTATATGAAATAGAAAAGATTTGTAATGTTTTAAAACCAAAGTTATAAATGAAGGAACCCTTAGAGATATAAAAAAATGTTGGTTGGTTAACGGCGAAAAAAAATACATCTTTAATAAATGAGGCAAAGAAAATTACCTCTCGAAAATGTAGAGCGAAAACTGTTACGATTTTACAGAGACAATGAAAAAAATTACGTGAATAAAATATGCGCCGAAAAAGTGCATTGAAAACTATTACAGTTACCAAAGTTCACTAAAAAAAATATATATTTCAGAACATTACGATGAAGAGAATAACGCTTTAAAAATTGTGACGAAAACTATTACAACAATAAAAGTGCGGTGGAAAAAATCATAGTAAAAATATTGCGATAAAGAAAATGACACTTCAAAAAATACAATGAAAAGTACAGAGCTATAGAAGAGCAATGAAAAAAATACATTTAAAAACATTGCGACGAAAAAAATTATACTTCAAAAAATGCGACGAGAACTATTTTCCACCTTTTAAATTTTTTTTTTTCATCATTTTTCAGCATTTTTCATCAATTTTACACTATTTTTAATCATTTAAAGGTGCGTTGAAAAAAATTATAATTTTTAAAAATAATATGAAATACCGAGTGTCAACGAATTTATTAGACAAGTCATAGTTTCTAGAGTATTATGTGTATCAAAATGAAAATTGGTACAGGTAAATGGTATGTGAAGGGGAGAGTTTTCGCATATTTTCCACTTTCCGGCTACTTCCGGTTTCACCGGATATGGCCCCGGTTTTGAATTTTTAAATGGAACATCCTGTATATTTCAACATTTTTGGATTTCTGAGACAATTCTAGATCAGAATGTGACATTTTAAAAACTTTTTACGTCTACTTCATTTTTTTAGAGCCACTTTTAAAATTGCATCTAGGTGGCCATGATCGGACGCAAACTAATCTAAGGGCCTTAGGTAATGTCAAAAAAATACAATCGCAAAGTTTTAGTTACTAGTATGAAAGACAGGAATAAGACAAGTTGACAAAATTATGTTTTCATTTCTAACTATTAATTTTCAAATGGCGACCCCTTTTTGACAACTACTTTTCGAAAGAAGCATTCTTTGACGAATCTAACGGTACTAATTTATTTGCGATTGGATTAGACATAAGAACAGAAATTAAATATTATTAAGCAAAATACTGGATAATTTATTTACTTATGACAAGTGCGCCATGGACAGCCATGATGCATAATAATTTGCAACTGTTTTTATCAAGTCTTCTTTGGAAAACAAAGCACTCACTTAAGTAGATAATGACAGTGACATACGCTCTAAGAACAGACATAAAAATTTCTTAATTTTCGTTAAGTTTAGTTTAAATTTTCGTTAAAATAGTGTATACTAAAAGTGAAAAAGTGGATATATTATTAATATTTGGAGAGTGTCATAGAAATTCAAGGAATGCTGCCGAGTTGTATGCTCATAGATATCCGAATCGGCAACATCCAGCCCATCAGTATTTTCCGTATGTCGAGACTCGTTTTAGGCAAATAGGAAATCAAGAGGCGAAACAGAGGTTTATCATAAATGAAGAGACTGAGATTAACGTACTTGCTATGGTTGAGGTTGATAAAACAGTTTCGTTAAGAAAAATTAGTCAAGAACTGCAGATAAGTTATGAATCAGCAAGAAAAATACTGAAAAAGCATGGATATCGAGCATTTAAATATCAGTTACATCAACATTTGTATACTGAGGATGGCGATAGACGGGTTTCGGGTATATTGGCAGCTTCAAAATCATAGAGTTAACCCAAATTTTATCGATTTTATTCTATTTTCCGACGAATCCCGATTTACAAATAATGGTATCTTCAATAAGCAAAATACTCGGTACTGGGCCCAACAAAATCAACATGAAATGAGACAGGGCAATTTTCAAGAAAGATTTGGCACCAATGTCTGGGCTGGTATCGTTGGAAACAGAATAATTGGGCCAATATTGTTTCAAGATCAGTTAACAGGGGTTATATACTTAGGTTTTCTTCAAAATGAAATCGAAAATCATCTCAATGATATACCTTTAGCAGTTTTACGGCGAATTTACTTTCAACAAGATGGAGCACCGCCTCACAATACTAGAGAAATTCTTAATTATTTAATAGAGCATTTTAATAATCGAATTATTGCAACCAATGGTCCAGTACGGTGGTCAGCCCGCTCACCAGATCTTACTGTGCTCGATTTCTTTGTCTGGGGAAATGTTAAAGAAAGGGTTTACTATGGAGCAGCCCCAGCTACTCTTGAAATATTAGAAGAAAGAATTTTACGGGCATTTAGAAGTATAACGCCCCAAATGCTACTAAACGTGTTGAGAGAAACAATTGAACGAGCTGAAATGTGTCGTGAAAAAAAGGGAATGCACTTTGAACATTTACTACACTAAACTTTTTAACAAATTCAGCTACTGTACTTTCAAATATTTTAAGTGCGTCGACTAAGTTATTAGTTTATTTTGTTAGTTTTTTGTTAATTTTGTTAAATTTTTAATCCAATTCCTGTCTTTCGTACTAGTCACTAAAACTTTGCGATTGTATTTTTTTGACATCACCTAAGGCCATTTTAGATTAGTTTGCGTCCGATCATGGCCACCTAGATGCAATTTTAAAAGTGGCTCTAAAAAAATGAAGTAGACGTAAAAAGTTTTTAAAATGTCACATTCTGATTTAGAATTGTCTCAGAAATCCAAAAATGTTAAAATATACAGGGTATTCTATTTAAAAATTCAAAACCGGGGCCATTTCCGGTGAAACCGGAAGTAGCCGGAAAGTGGAAAATATGCGAAAACTCTCCCCTTCACATACCATTTACCTGTACCAATTCTCATTTTGATACACATAATACTCTAGAAATTATGACTTGTCTAATAGATTCGTTGACACCCGGTATACATAAAAAAATGCAATTTTTTTTTAACACTACATCGATGGTGCCCACAAAGTCAATGACAGCAACAAAAATAGTACCTAAATGTTCGCGGTGAAAAAAAAATACATTTATAAAACCATATGTTATGAAAACTAGAGTGCCAAACAGCATAATGGTGAAACAATTGCATCTTAAATAAATGCGGCGGAAAAAATAACATCTTTAAAATGTGCGATGGAGAAATTTACATCTTTAAAATGTGCGGTAGATTATCTTCACCATATTTTAAAAATTATAATAGTTTTCGATGCAAGAATCATTTTTTCCGTCGCATTTTTAAAATTATAATAGTTTTCGCCGTTGTTTGGATGCGTAATTTTTTTTCGTCGCATTTTTTAATTCGTAATAGTTTTCAGCGAAGTTTTGTAACCGTAATTATTTTCTTAAACGTTACAAAAATGTAATTCTTTACACCGAAAATTTGATAAAATCGTGGTTTACGTCGCCCATTTTGAAACGTAATTTTTGTCACCACATACTGATTAGTTGTCATTGTTTTCGTAGACACCATCGATATGTAAATTGTAGGAGTTAGTTAGCTAGCACCCGATAAAATTGGCCTACACAACTAAACTTGGGGTTAAAACTACCTTTAAATAATACCCTACCATGCTATAGGTTCTAAGACTGAAAAGTAGTTATAAACTTCTGGGTTTTATTAACAAAAGACAGTAAGAAAGGATTTTTGGCGTAGTCTTTGAAACCCATTCCTCGAGGGGTAGTATTTTGATGCGAACAGTATTGTAAAGTTGATATCTTTAACTGGATCATTTCTGCATATAATTCATGTCAAATACGATTCTTAAGAATAGTGCTGTTTCTCAGTTTTTTAGATATTGACTTTTTTAATTATTTTCAAATCTTAACAAGGGATGGTTTTGGGCTTATTTCGAAAAACGAAAGGTTTGCTCATCGTAGAATTGCCCAAGGATTAATATGATATTAACAGAATTCTGACTGCGTCTTTCCTGTAACCATAATAGACGACCGAAAAGGAGGGGGAGGAGAGGGACTTAGTTTGCGGTTACTCTTTGGCGCCGATTTCAATTACAAATACAAATTTATAGAATTGTTTTTTACTTTTTACCCATTTTTAGTATTTTTGAAATTTTGATTGTTATGTTTTTAGTTTAAGTTATAATAAAACCTATCTTGATATCTGTAAATTTTTTTAATATATGATGTTTCCAAAATCGCAAAAAAGTACCCATTTTGTCTAAGGTCGCAAAAAAATACCTGCTTTGTCACAAATTAAGCTACAAAAAAAATTTTGGTTCTGAAAAACCATCTGTTTTCATTACTTTTTAGTTCAGTTTTACTCGCGTTTACACGTGACACATTTTACTGGCCCTCGCGCATTTGGACAAATGTAAAAAGGGACAGAAGTAGTAGTACCATAGTCGTGTAGTAGTACAGTAACTGTTGTAGTGTAGTACTCGACGTCTTGCACGTCCCTCGCCTTATCGAAAAGGTTTATCGTTTATCTCACAAACATATTAACTCTCGCCTCAAAAACTACTCCAAAATACAGTGACAGTGTCCCCGATTCCTGGTTCCTGTATGGTGAAGCTTGGGATTATTCTGGTGGCCACCAAGAAAAAATTAATGAAGTGATTTCCACTACAAGGTAGGCCATTTTAGTATTTGTGTCAAGCTGTCGCCGTATTTTGTATTTGCTCATTATTTGTATAATTTCTCATCTCCGCAACCAACCTATATACAGTCCACTAATTACTCTTTGTCTCAATCCCCTACACCATCAATTATCAATTTAAAAAAAAATTGAACCGAACAACAATAATTTATTCGTAATCTACGACTCCGATAAACCCGTAATACCAATTTCTTAAAAATCCGAGAATTGTAAATTTTTTATCCACCATCGGATCCACTATTTTGAATTGAAAAATAATACGATCGTAATCTAGGTAGTCAAAAACCCTTTTACACCAATTGTGGAGGAAATAAACACTATTAATTTTTCCGCCATACTATAAACGCCATCTTGGATATTCATACATCAATTTTGTCTAAAATAATATGAAAATACCGTAACAACTTCCTAAAGCGTTATTTTACAATTTTTTTGCAACCTGAAAAATGAGGGAGTAAAATAAGCATAAAATATTTTATTTCAAAAATCAAAAATATAATTGTGTCATGGGAACCCTATTAAACATTCCCGTTTTGATACAATAATCAAGTCTGAGGCGAGGGTGGGGACATACAGTCTGTAACAAAACAAGTCTGGTGGACTGGGCCTTCCCTCGGACACACTATCATTAAAGGCGTGACTACGAACTTATTGTTGACGATAAGCAATGACATCATTCCACGAGCCTATAACTTTGACAGGCCTTCCCTATTCAAACTGACTGGAAGGCTACTTCTGAACGAACACTAAGTTAGCAAAGAAACCTCGTCTGGTTTGTACACGGAGCTACGTTCAGACGCAACCTAAGTGAGTCACTGAAGCAGCACATTACGGTATTCCAGGGAGAGAGAATTTGATCGGATGCCAGGCAGCAATGAAAACTCTTACATATCATCAGATAATATCGAAACTGTTCTGCAGTTGTTTTCAAATCTTGTCACTCTATCAAAAGATAACTAAGTTACTCTTGCGTAGGTATCAGAACACAAGGGCATCCAAGGCAATGAAAAAGCAGACCAAAGACAAGAGTCTGGTAACACATTTATTGGATTGGAACCAGTATTTGGCATTACTAAAACTACTATTCGTGTGTGGTTATTCTGGAGACTAAACCTCCAACACCAAATCCACTGAAACAACATTGCAGGTCACAGACATAGCAAACTATGGCTGAGCAAACCGTGCAGCAAACTGTACCACGAAATTATGCGTTTAAGCAAATGACATTTTAGGCTGATGACAGAACAAATAACCAGCCAATGCAGCTTATGGAAACATCTACACATAATGGTATCTATAATGAAGAACTTACATGTAGTATATGTGACAACGAGGACGAAACAGCCTCATACATCAACTTCGAATGAAAAGCTCGAACCTACTGGAGATACCTTCAAAGATGGATCAATCTGGCGGACTTATACCCAGACGACAAACTAGTGAACAGACTGTTAAACTTGATTAAGGCACTCAAACTATTCATATAGAACAGATATAACAGGCAACACAAATTAATAGACTTCAGTGTAAGGAGTTCTCAACACTAGCCTGCAAAATCATTCAATAAAGCAATAAGTCATTGTTTATTTAGTGTTTTCAAATTGTTCTTTTGAGCTAAAGTTACTAGATTATTGTCATCACGAAATTTAAGATTTCTCGTACTAAAAATGGCTCGAGACAGCAATATTGAAGGCTAAGACAGGGAGTAATTTATTTCACGTCTCGAAGCTTCGTGACGAAATAAGAATAAGGCCAGATTCTCACTATAGGGCCGTTCTCGATACGATCTCGATACGCTCTCGGTCCGGTAAAATATTCTTATGAACCTATTCATACTATCAGTTTCGCGGAGATTTCGATATCGTTAACTCTTTTTCATTTAAAAAAAAAATGTATAGAACCGAGAGTGAACCGAGATCGTATTGAGAGCGGCAATATAATGAGAATCAAGCCTAACGCTACTTATCGTCTCCGCTTTTCAACCATCCAAACTATTTAAAGAGAACAAATTTATTACACTTTAATATTAACTAAGGAGCGCCGAACCGATTTCCTCCGAACCCAATTAATTAAAAATAAAAAGTTTGTCGATACGAGGAAATGCATCATTTGCGTTTCTAATTGGCACCGCCAGGCGGCGCGGCGCGACGCAAAAGTGCCGACCCAATTAGATAATTGGTAAATTGGACGATGTTAAGTTAAATTTCCTTGTTCGTTAAGATGTGGCTGTTTTAGACGGTTTAGTTCTGAAAAGAAACTTGATATTAAGTAGATTGAAAAACTGATTCTTCTAGAAGTTATACGAGGATTGTGTTAAAATTTATTATACCTTTAACATTGCAGTTACTAAAGGAAAAATGTTAAACAGTGATGTGGCGAGAAACAACAAAAAAGTTCATTAAAAATATGGATTAGGCAATCGACAAAAACTCTTTATCCATAATTTACTCGATGCACTGTTGCATCAAACAAGTGCCTTTTTCGGGTATATCGATTGCTTGATATAAAATTAAGATAGTTAAGAAGCTATTCATAAATAATCAAACTTTTGAACATCACATAAAAAAAATGGTAGTTTTTCCTTCATATTTCCAAACTTGGAAGACCTACCAATAATAAACAAATTTCATGCGCCAAAATCTCATACAGGAACAAGAAATATTTAATAAATCTTGACTTTATTCCGTCAAGTTGATTCATATGGTACTGATGCATATATGCCCAGAATACTACACATTAGGCTCTTATAAAGTATTTGGATAGCTCTTTTATTTTCGACATCTCTTCAATTTCTTTCTATAAAAACCCAACATCTTAAAATTCTTGAGTACAATGTTGTCAGTATGTATATTAAATTTAGACCCCTGAGGAATCCCAGTTAACACAACGATATTTTCTGATATTTCACTGCAGAATTTAACACACATCGAGACACTCGAGCTTGTGCACCAGCAACTTATATCAAGCACTGTCAAAGGCTTTAATCAAATCCGCATATATAAAGTCCACTTGATACCCTGCGTTTACACCTCAAACACCAACAAATCTTCACACATAGCTAAATTGGTAACCGAGAACATCCCTTGAAAAAAAAATATGTTTTTCTGAACCGATATAAGTTTGAAAAGCATTGATCAACTCTTCAGTTATTACTGACTGAATTATTTCTCCCATAACACACAGAAATGATATGTCAAGATAGTTTTCGACAAGATTGTAGTCACCAGATTTGAAAATGAGAAACTAGGTGGACTGTGTCCATATCGAAGAAAAAATTCTATTATTACAAGATTCTTAGTAACTGTGGCATAGCTTAGGTGCAACGGAAATCATGCACTCTTGTTACAGTTTAACGAATCAATCTTGTTCTGAACTTCGCACAAAGTAAATATCTGGGTTAGCAAATGTGCAATTTCATTTGCTGAATTGACTTCAAAAGAGTTTATGTTAGTATAATCAGAATAGCATGACTGAAAATGTTTGACAGAAGTTACGACTATATCACGTGGAATATTCAGCTGCCTATTATCATATTTCGTTACCCGTGAAAAGCCACTGTCTTAGGTAAATTATTAACGTAAGACCACAACTATTTATTGTTATTTGGGATAATTATTTAACTATTAGAAGCTTCAAAAACAAATGTCTATCTGAACTTTGGTCTCGCGACGCACAGTTATACTTAGGAATAGGTATTTAAATGTATATTATAAGAATTTAATAAAGATATTTTAACGATAATTATGAACTTTACATTTTTACCGTAATCAGCATCAATAATAACGAGATATGATAACTTAGGAATAAGCAAAGATTTAAAGACCTTGATTTGAAAGGAGACCACACAAGTTGGAATTTGTAATAGGTACTCACGATTTAATTGTTTGTTTAGTACCGATTGCTCAGTTGGTGCTAATTCAGGGAGGTCTGCGGAATCGGACATAAATCGTAAATGTTTAATAGATACGTGCATTGAACTTTTAAAGTTAATAAATATCCAGATAATAAACGAGCTTTTACCATGATTAACAAACATGCGGTGATCGACAGAGTACCGTTTACCGGACTAGGACTAATACTTGATTTTTTTATTAGGAGTATTTCAGTTTAAAATAGACAGAATTATCAAGAAAAGTTGTTTAGAGTTGATTACGTTTAAATATAAAATTTTAATTACCTAGAGACAATAAAAAAATGCTGGTTTTGATGCTTCAGGCAATTTTTAATAAGTATAAATAGAATTCTTATGTGCTATCCTTAAATAAAACTTGCACTTTATAGTCAAGTATTTCCACCTTGGCAAATATCAGCAAAAACTCCAAAATTTTGAATATATTTTGTAAATCAAACTGAAACAACCACTTTCTATATTTAAAAATTAGGATTTCAGTAAGACATAAATAAATCTATGCTGTATTTTAATAGTTCCCACTATATATATATATATATATATATATATATATATATATATATATATATGGGATTTTTTTTTATTAAAAGCTTTATTAGAAATTTGCCTTTGGCAAAAATTTCTGCTTCGATCGGGATAAAAATTAACCAAAAAAATAGTAGTCATGTGATTAGCATTATCTATCAAATTTTAATTTTTTTCCAAAAGAAAATTCAAAAGTGGCGTTATATCTCAAAATATCGAAAATAATTATTAGAAAAATAACTAAAATATGCAAAATATCAGCTATATAAGATAATTTAGATTTTTTGCCCATTTTTTGTATATTGCACCACTGTTGTAAAATAAGACTCAATGCAACCTATGCAAAATTTCTTAGTTTTGACAGTGGTTCATTTCAGACATATTATCTTTTAAATAGCGCCATATTAAATGTGTGTTTTTCTACAAAATCCAAATAGGGCTATTAATATTTGGTCACATGTGATGCAAAGTTTATTTGTTTTTGACCATGTATAAGGTAATTTCATAAAATAACTATTTTTGGGAAAGTAGTTTATGAAGAAATATACATCAATATTAAGAAAATAGTTTAATTGAAAAGACTCAAATTTTCTAATAAAAAAATCATAATATAAAAACTAAATGCATTTAAAATTTATTTTCCACCTAATGCAGACTTTACTGATGACACTGTGTACTTGTTTGTCTTAATTATAATGTGTATTACTTCTAGACACAAACTAGGTTTTTAAAAATTGGTATTTTATGAAGTTACCGTATACAGAGTCAAAAACAAATAAACTTTGCATCACATGTGACCAAATTTCAATAGCCCTGTTTGGATCTTGTAGAAAAACACACATTTAATATGGCGATACTTTAAACAAAATATATCTGGGATGAAGCATTGTCAAAATTAAGAAGTTTTTTTGCAGACTGTGTTAAATTTTATTTTGCAACAGTGGTGCAATTTACAAAAAAGATGGGCAAAAAATCTAAATTATCTTATACAGCTGAAATTTTGTATATGGGCTAAAAATAGCACTTAAAAAAACTTCTAATAACTTTTTTCGATATTTTGAGATATAAATAAAATTTGACAAATAATGCTAATCACGTGACTACTATTTTTTGTTTGGTTAATTTTCATGTTTATTGAAGCAGAAATTGATGCCAAGGTCAAATTTCCAATAAACCTATTTTTTGTTATTTTTTTCATGGACCTTCAATGATATATTTTTATTTGTTTGTTTTCCTAAAAAAAGACATAGTTAACTTAAATCTGAAACACCAAAAAATAAACGGACATAAATACGACAAAAAAAAAATAAAACGGCATTAACAACACATGGCATGAAACATCACCATTCCTCTGATTTTGAGAGAGTCAATAATTTAAAAACTTAAAACCACACAAAAAAAAAAGAGAAATTTCGAATATTATAGCGATATAAAAAATAAACATGCAGTAAATGCTAAGGGAGATAGCAAGCAACTTAGCAGAATATATAACAATATTATAAAATAACTATTAAAAAACGTAATTTTAAAATCAAAAACCCATAGCACTTTCGAACTAGACCCCTTCAATCCTCAATAGCCAAAACAATCTTTATTACCTTACAAAAAATCCTATCTGGTTCTTTCAGTACTACTCTATCTTCAAGACGACCCACATGGTCATCTTTATACTGTCAATTTATGAAAACTAATTTCTTAACATAATATTATATTAAATTTAACTAATGTGTACACAGTGTGTAGTGTTGTCAGTGAATTTTTGTTCAAGGTAAATATACAATATGTTTTAAATAATTTAAATTCAGAGACCTCAAAAACATATAGATACGGCGATTTAGTTCATAAAATACTGACTTTATGTTTTTATCTGTCAATAATTCTCATTAAACGGAATTTTCTATTCCTGCAAACGTCATATTAGAATCGCCATGGTGTTTTTTTGGAATCACCAGACGGTAAAGTTTTAAAATATGAACATTTTAAGACGCCCAATATTCGCATTCTAGTTTTGGGCAGCTCACTGTGCCCTTTCACGTTAAACGTCTATATATATATATATATATATATATATATATATATATATATATATATATATATATATATATATATATATATATATATTCGACGTGGATTTAGTACGATAGATCATATCCAAGCCCTACGAACAGTCCTAGAAAAAACCGAGGAATATAACATTCTTATACACCTGGCATTTGTACATTTTCACAAGGCCTTTGACTCTATAGAAACATAGGCGATCTTGAAATCACTTAATAATGCTAGAATTGACTCCAGGTATACCACTATCATACAGAACATATATAAAAACGCAACTATACTGGTTAAAATCGACGAAGACACAAAAACCGAAAAAATAAACGTTATGAGAAGTGTGCGTCAGGGAGACGCCATCCCTCCGAAACTATTTACCCTAGCTTTGGAAGATTTCTTTAAAAAACTAAATTGGGATGAAAAAGGTTTGAGAGTCGATGGTTCTTATCTTAGTCATCTTCGTTTCGCCGACGATATTGTCATGTTTAGCAATCCAGAAGAGCTAAAACAAATGTTTCAAGATTTCAATGAAGAGGCGAAAAAAGTGGGACTTAAGATGAACTAAGTTAATGAGCCCTGACGCAAATGAAACTGGGCAAAGAAAATCAAACGGCGGAAATAACAAGGAGAATAGGGCTGACATGGGCTGCCTTTGGAAAGTTGCAGTACGTATTAAGAGATAGAAGCACACCAATCAACCTTAAACGGAAAGTGTATAATACGTGTGTCTTGTCTGTTGTTACTTACAGCATGGAAACGATAACACTAACCAAACAAAACGCAAATAGGCTCCGAGTCACTCAACGCTCCATGGAGAGACAAATGTTAGGAATCTCCTTACGGGATAAAATACGAAATCAAGTAATAAGATCAAGAACCAAAGTAGTTGACGTCATTGAACGCATATCACGACTAAAGCATAGCTAGACAACAGCCCGATAGGTGGACGAGTAAATTATTGCAATGGCGACCGCGAGAAACGAACCGAAATCGTGGCAGGCCACAACGCAGATGGGTAGATGATATAAGATAGTTTGCTGGAAAAGACTGGCTCCAAAAGGCGAGAGACAGATCCCAGTGGAGGACCATCGGAGAGGCTTATGTCCAGGAGAAGAAGAAGAAGAAGAATATATATATATATATATATATATATATATATATATATATATATATATATATATATATATATATATATAAGCAACACTTTTACGAAGACGTTTATCTATCCCAAAAACTTTAGTTTTAACATCAGAAACACACACGCGCACAAGTCAAGAATTTTCTATAACATCAATATTTAAAGTCACTGCAAAAAAAAATTTAAAAACTCGTAAAATTTTTACATAGAAACAAATCTGATTTTAAAACACGAAGTAAAATATTCTTAAACTTGAAAATTGTTCAGTATTTATAATAAAATACGGATCAACGATAAAATTCAGTACTTACTATTTCATGGAGCGGTTCGTTTGATGTAATTTTGGTACTAACCTGAAAGAAAGAAAAAAAATTAGATAGTTTTTATAAAATTAATGTAAATTATTTTAGAATGGTTATCCATTGTGCATTTTATTGTTTTTAAGTACAAAAAATTACTTCTTAGAGCCAAATTTATTAAAATATGTAGACTTAGATGTAGATTTCCAAAATTCAAAATAGCGGCTTTTAAAAGTGCAAGAATTTGCATTAATTCTCCCAATATTCCTTAATTATTATATTTTTGATGATGAAATTAACCTTTCAGTGAAGTAACAAAGTATTTATGGGATTGCGAACTGCGAATATGAAGTTAAATTTTCGAAACTTTAAATGATGCCCCAAACATGGTTCCCAAAACTACTTAAAACCACTTTTTTTCTTAATATCTCCTGTCTATGAGCCTGTAAAAATTTGACTGGTCTCAAGAACATCCAGCAAGTGATTTCGGAGGTCACTGATAACAATTCTGAAGTTAAAATACTGATATACAATATGATATGGTGGATCTAATATAATGCTTTAAAACAGGGGTCGGCAATTAATTTCTAGTGGAGTCCGGATGATTAAAATGTTTCATTCGAGAGTACAGAAAAAAAATTATTACAGGTATTACATCACACATATTGTACAATAGAAATAAATGGATAGACGTAGCCGGTCCAGATTTATATCCTTCACGGTCCGGATCCGGACCGCGGTCCCCCACTTGCCGACCCCTGCTTTAAAGTGTTAAAAATAGCAGGAATTTCGCAACAATCCTGGTAGTTTCAAAAATTTTTTAAACTCATTAATGCTGACTATATATTTATTGTGCATAGTCACCTTAAAGAGTAATGATCAACCTTTAACTTTAATGTATAATTATACTAAAATTTAATGGAATAAATTAATTTAGCCTAATGTAAATCAACAAATTTAATGCATTACATTAAATGCATTTAATAAAGGTTTGTGAAATTTTATTTCAGTACATTTCCATTAAATTTAATGCATTTCTTTTTTACAGTGCATATATGCGACTGATCGGTAATTTTACCGTAAAAACTCAATTTTGAAGAATTTAAATGCAAGTAGTTTTTTGCAATTCAGTCAGTTTTAGCTGGAATTGTGACAAATAAATTTTCTCTACAACTACATATTAAAAGTTTAGTTAAAAGTAAGTTTATAAAAGCAATTATTTTTTACACCGATCGAACACTACGGCTTCCTAAATAGTTAAAAGCAAATAGGAAATCCTGCCCTCGCCAAACTCATCAACAAAGTTTAAAGAAAAACCCGAGGTGCTGGGAACTCGCTTCTCGCTCCCGAGAAAATAAGTTCAATTAAGGAATACTTAGAAATGTAAGATTTATTTCTAAACATTTATTGACATAATGAAAAGCTATTATCTAAAACGATATTGTTTTCTCTTCCAATTACGCCAAAACATTACTTGTGTGATTGATATTTATGGCTGTGTTACTGGTAAATTTAACTTTGGAAACTGCTTCGGCTCCATCGATTTCCCAGAGTCAAGAAGACGGTGCGATAATTGACCTGCAAGAGTTATAACTAGGAACGACGCTAAGTTAGAAATATCGATACTCATTGTCGAAATTCGTCGAAGTTCATGCGTCACAATAGAAAGGAAAAAGGTAAAATTATGTTTTGTTGGATCGTTTTTTTTTTGCAACCGGATTTTTTTAGTTAAAAAAAAAGGAAATATATATATATATATATATATATATATATATATATATATATATATATATATATTGTGGCATTTAAATTTACAAGTTTGCTTCAATGTAGTAATATGAAATAGTTTTTATATCTTTACCTGATTAAAAGTTGATTATTTGTCCTCTAATTTAAAGTTTGTAAACATCGAATTTGTTTTTCATTTTCAACTCTTTATGGTCTTATATTTTATCACTCTTTGTTCTTAACAGAGTTTGTAAAATACTGTAGTTAATATATCATATTATTTGGTTTGAATTAGAAGGTAATAACTGAACAAAACATTTTATTTTTTATAAAGGGTGTTTTTTATAGAGGTATAAAACTTTAAGTTGGCAACACTTTTTTAACTGGCGGCCATTTTGTCAGCTGTTAAGTGATTTATGTTTAGTTTGGTTTGGCATTTCCACATGAATAGACTGACGCCTGAACAACGCTTCCAAATTGTGCAAATTTATTTTGAAAATCATGGTTCTGTTCGAAATACGTATCGCGCACTACGTCCATTTTACGGTCAACATAATCGTCCTTCAGAGCAATTAATTCGATTAACTATGGAACGTTTTCGCACCACGTTTACTCTAAATGATAATATGCATCCACAGAGACGTCGTACAGTGCGTACAGAAGAAGTCATTGCTGCTGTAGAGCATAGCGTAGAGGAAGCCCCGAGTCAGTCTATCCGCCATTGTGCACAGGAATTGGATATGTGTCCATTCACTTCATGGAAGATTTTGCGAAAAGATCTTGGTTTGCGTGCTTACAAAATCCAACTCGTGGAAGAATTGAAGCCACACGATCACCTAGCAAGGCATAGATTCGGTGAATGGGCCCAAAACAAAATTGCCGTTGATCCCGATTTTCATAAGCGAATTTTGCTTAGCGATGAAGCTCACTTTTGTTTGAATGGATACGTCAATAAACAAAACTGCCGTATTTGGAGTGATGATAATCCTCAAGTGTATGTTGAGACACCGTTACATCCAGAAAAACTGACTGTTTGGTGTGCTTTATGGGCTGGTGGAATCATTGGTCCGTACTTCTTTAAAAACGATGCTGGTCAGAACGTCACAGTCAATGGTGACCCCTATAGAGCCATGATTACTGACTTTTTCGTTCATCAATTGAACAACCATGATGTGCAGGAGCTGTGGTTTCAACAAGACGGCGCAACATGTCACACAACTCGTGCCACAATTGATTTATTAACGGAGACGTTTGGTAACCACATACGTATCGCGCACTACGTCCATTTTACGGTCAACATAATCGTCCTTCAGAGCAATTAATTCGATTAACTATGGAACGTTTTCGCACCACGTTTACTCTAAATGATAATATGCATCCACAGAGACGTCGTACAGTGCGTACAGAAGAAGTCATTGCTGCTGTAGAGCATAGCGTAGAGGAAGCCCCGAGTCAGTCTATCCGCCATTGTGCACAGGAATTGGATATGTGTCCATTCACTTCATGGAAGATTTTGCGAAAAGATCTTGGTTTGCGTGCTTACAAAATCCAACTCGTGGAAGAATTGAAGCCACACGATCACCTAGCAAGGCATAGATTCGGTGAATGGGCCCAAAACAAAATTGCCGTTGATCCCGATTTTCATAAGCGAATTTTGCTTAGCGATGAAGCTCACTTTTGTTTGAATGGATACGTCAATAAACAAAACTGCCGTATTTGGAGTGATGATAATCCTCAAGTGTATGTTGAGACACCGTTACATCCAGAAAAACTGACTGTTTGGTGTGCTTTATGGGCTGGTGGAATCATTGGTCCGTACTTCTTTAAAAACGATGCTGGTCAGAACGTCACAGTCAATGGTGACCCCTATAGAGCCATGATTACTGACTTTTTCGTTCATCAATTGAACAACCATGATGTGCAGGAGCTGTGGTTTCAACAAGATGGCGCAACATGTCACACAACTCGTGCCACAATTGATTTATTAACGGAGACGTTTGGTAACCACATAGTTTCACGTTTCGGACCCATGAATTGGCCTCCAAGATCGTGCGACTTAACGCCGCTAGACTATTTTCTATGGGGATATGTGAAGTCGCTAGTCTACGCCGATAAGCCCGAAACGATTGATCACTTGGAGGACAACATTCGCCGCGTTATTGTCGATATACGGCCACAAATGTTGGAAAAAGTCATCGAAAATTAGACCTCCAGATTAGACTACGTCCGAGCCAGCCGTGGCGGTCATATGCCAGAAGTCATATTTAAATTATAATGCCAGAAGGTTATCTTTCGAATAAAGTAAATTTCATGTCAATTTAAAAAAGTCATCTTTGTTTTATTCTATTTAAAAGTTCTATACCTCTATAAAAAACACCCTTTATATTAAAAAATGTAAGGTTATAGTTAATAATAGTTCAGTTAGCATTGGTTGTGGATGTATATCCGATTCGTTTGATACGAGCCCAGCATGTAGAGTCTGATTATTTATGGTTGAGTATATATTATGGAATTTGTAACATTTTTCGAAGTTTGTTTTAATTATAATTAGTAACTGGCTGTGTTGATTATAATTTTCTTCTTGATAATTTCCATGGCTTGTCGATATTTAATTTATTATCTGCTAATCTATGTAAGTTCAGAGCTAGGTAAGAATGCTCCAGGTTGAGAATAAGGTTGGCAAAAACGAACATCAAATATCCCTAAAATTTGCCATGTAAAACTGTGATGAAAATTTTCATTTTCATTTCTTTTACAATTAAACCATCGTAAGAAGTTCTCGTTTTTTTTGAATAGTCACTAATCAGTGAGGCAAAATTTTGCCCTCATAACTTTACAAACTTATTAATATAAAACCGAAAATGTTTCAGGACTTTTTTCTGATTTTTTCTGGCTTTTCAAGTTTTTCTGTTTTCTTACTTCTCTGGCTTTATTGGGCTTACTTTGCATTTAATCACTGAGTTGGGATGAACCTTATGATGCTCCACTTAACCACAAATAAGCACCATCAAGGATTCAGTTACCAGCATTAGATCAAATAAATAGAAGGGAGATGTATCGTGTACAGAGAGAAACAAACACAAAGTAGGAGAAAAACCTCAATTAAAAGAATAGGGACCTGGACATCGGAGATTTTTTTTAATACATTCAGATAGAATATGATATAAACCTATTCACATATAATATGATATCAATCTATTCACATATAATATGATATAAATTGAAAAAATATCTTGGTATTTTTTTTT
Source organism: Diaprepes abbreviatus (assembly GCA_034092305.1). NCBI lineage: Eukaryota > Metazoa > Arthropoda > Insecta > Coleoptera > Curculionidae > Diaprepes > Diaprepes abbreviatus. Next base: position 1,413,594 of record JASJET010000268.1, on the reverse strand, counting down.
CTAAAAACTACTTTCCATACTTGTGGCAATTAAAAAGGTTCTAGAACGTTTTACGACCAATTTTCTACATAACCTTTAAAAATTAAATAACATCTATAGTTACCAACAAAGTGTATTAAAAAATTGTAGGTACCACCCTTCTTTATGTATATATATATTTTTACTCGAAATAAAATGGAATTATTATTGTGTCGTTTTATTATAGAGCTATGCAACAGCAGTCAGTAAACTAACATCATTCCTGAAACCTATGTGCTTTCCTGTTTTATCACTAGGTAAGTATCACAGACAATGTAAAGCAGGTGGCACAACTATCTCTAAAAGAGATACGGATCTAGCCTCCGACATATTGAACTGCCGTACACATCCGTTGCTGTACCCTATAAGAAAGTAAACCGTGACAATATATACGATTTGATTCCTGCAAATTTGTATAATGGGGTTTTCGGTCAGATGAAGTAACAGTGATCTTGTGCGACTTCCGGTTGTACTGGAAGTTATGCGAAACTTAGTTAGTTTGCATTGAAAATGTAGATAAACAACTTACGGTCCCAATAACTTTCATTACCCACAATAACAGCAATTTCTTGGCCTTATTCATACACAGAACTCAACATTTCTGTTGTATATTTTCAAACCACGTTTTATTATTTTAAAATTAATATAACATTAACTTTCATTGCATAAATAAACATTAAAAATGCTAAGAAAATGATATAAAAGGAAAATCGATAAAAAATGGTAAATTGGAAATGACTATATCTCAGCCAAATTTGACCGAAAAAATGTTTTAAAAAACTTATTTTAACTGGTGAATATCAGCTTTATTTTCTCTGCAGCAATGCCTATACCTATATCTCCTAAAAAATATTTATGGAGGAAAGTTTGAAAAATAAAATTACGAATTTTTTATTTTTTTCCCCTTTGTTTTTTGCATATATTTTGCATTTTCGGGTATCAGAAGTTCGAAAAGCGACGGCGTACTTCTCGTATACAGGCGCCATCTATAAGTAGATTGAGCTACGGGGCCGAGTCAAATTTGGAATTATTAGATGGGTTTAAACGTTATTTTAAGCCCTAAAGGTTGAGATTTCTTGGTTGACTTGTTATCCCTAGAGACCCCACGTGGTGTTGCCAAATTATACACAATTTCTCTAACTTATGGGAAACGTAAATTTGGCAACGTTGCGAGCCAGTACAAATAACTTTTTAAAGTAATCTATGTAAAATACTTATTCATTTTTGCTGAAAAAATCATAACTCAAAAATTTTCCGTGTTTGAAAGTTTTTACCATCATTTTCGCATTTAGAGACCAAAAATTAACCAAAAACTGTCTTTCACGTTACAGTCGAAAATTGTCTGTAAAATAATGTTATTAGGAATTTTCTTCTTCTTTTTTATATTACATGAAACCACAGAAAAAGTATTTTTTTGCACTCAACTCAATCTCAGAATGTAACAAAAAAAAAAATAAAAAACAAAAAACTGAAAAAATATCTGAATGGAGCAAGTCTATACAAAAGGAGGGAGTGTTAATTTTCTAAATTCACATGCATTTCAATTCTGTTTAAAAAGAAGCCCATGAAGGGTCAATTATTAAACACAATGCTTTCTGTTGTATATTTATTTCGATGATTGCGGTGTACTTTACCAATCAAAGTGCCTTTTTCCGGAAATCAAGCGTTATTCAAAATTGTAATGTAATTACATAGCGCAGTCCATTCGAAACGAACATGAATACAAGGTAATTTCAATTAGCAAAGGAAGGAGTTCACAATTTGTTTCTTTCATCGTGACTAACGACATAATGGGACAACCAACCATACAGTGGTTTGAAATTGTTGAGAGTGGAGGTAAAAATGCAAAATTTGAAAATTTTATATAATATTTACAAGAAAATTTATTAAAAAACTTTTAAATGATCGGTTATTAATGAAATGTGGAAAGAATATTGTTTCCACAAAAAATAAACTCTTTGCCTTAATGACTTCCCATCATGTTTTTGGCATTGAATCGACCAGATTTTGATATACATCAACAGGAATCTTCCGCAATTTACCCTGTAAAACTTTCCATCGATGATTTTCATTATGAATTATTCTTCCTCTAATTTTTCGCTCCCAGTATTCCCATAGGTGCTTAATCGCATTCAGTGCCGGCGTTTGAGAAGGCCACTCCAGTAAATCAATGTTAGAAATTAATTTTTCACTAAAACGGAATGAGTGTTTGGGGTCATTATCTTGTTGATATCTCCATAAAAGCGACATTTTTTCTTCGATATAGGCCAACAAAGTATTCTCTAATATGTGGCGGTACATAAATCGATCCTTTTTCCCGGTTATTTTCACTATCAAGCCCGCTCCAGACCTGGAGAAGTCTCCCAGACCATAATATTTCCATTCCCATATTTCACAGTAGGTTTCTGATACTTAAAATCAAATTTTTTCCCACAGGCCTTCGAACAAACGAACTTCCATCTAAACCAAATACTTTAAATTTACTTTCGTCACTCCAAAGCCCGTGCCCCAGTTTTGAGGAGTCCAATATAAAGACCTCAGAGCAAACTGAAGTCTGGCCTTGACAGTAGCTTTTCCAAATAATCCAACCTCACAAAGAAGTCTTCTCACAGTTCGAGCCGTTATGCCTGTGTTGAAATGTTCGCGAATTTCTGCACTAATTTGGACATATGACTTATTCGGATCAAGGACAGATCCAGCCCCCTCCTTAGAGGGGGGGGATGATATCACAAAAGTACAGTATAGCAAGCGAAAGCACGTTGTCGTTGAGAGAGAGGGGAGACGCCAGCAATATTTCTAGTGTAAAAGGCAGGGTCGGGCCTATTTTTTTAGTTCGAAGCTCTTTGGGGGTAGGGTGATCGTAGGCGAAAACGAGTTGTCGACGGTGGCGGAGACGCCAGCAGCATTCACATTTCTAGTGTAGCAAACAGGGTCGGATCTATTTTTCTGAAGTCGATGCTCTTGGAAGGGGCGATCGCAAAAAAAAACAAGTTGTCGACGGGGGCAGAGATGCTAGCAGTATACACATCCCTAGTATAAGAGGCAGAATCGAGTCTATTATCCTGAAATCAAAGCTCCTGAGGATGCGATAGCAAAAAAAACAACTCGACGGGGAGAAGATACCAGTAGCAAACACATTCCTAGTATAAGAGGCAGAATCGGATCTGTTTTTCTGAACTCCAAGCTCTTGGAGGTGGGCGATTGCCCCAACCGCCCCCTTCGTAGATCCGCGCCTGATTCAGATGAGTTATCGAAATGCACTTTTCAACATAGGGGTAGTTTTTCTAGGACGACGTGACTTTGCAGATTATTAACATTTCGCAGTCACCGAAAATTTTTAAGAATTTTCGAAACAACGTCCTCATTTAAACCTAAATTTTTTCCTATAGTGCATTGCTTTACGCCTTGTCTTTTTAACTTAACAACTCAAAGTTGCAACTCTTTCGACAAATACTTATTTTTGCCCATTCTTAATACGGTGCTGGTGACAACAGTGGCACAACAATACTAATCCAATGATTTTGAATTTTAAAAATGCCCAGAAAAAATAATGTTTCCATACATATATCCTAGACACAAACAAAAAAGGCTGATAAGAGAGAAATGTGTATAGACCAAAATGTAAACATGTGAAAATATTCAATACCTTAACAAATATATAAAATAAAGGGCACACATTATTGTTTGAATACTAGGCGTGCTGAAAAAAATAGGCGAAATAAAAATGTTTCTATACTTTTGTCTATGATTGTGTATATATATATATATATATATATATATATATATATATATATAGACCGGCTATAAAATAGTGTGAGTGATATAAAAGTGACGTCACTTGTAAACATCACTTCGAATTTTTTATATCGTCAACCTTATGACGCCCATTTCATTCAGAAAACTCATACACCAGAAGCATGTTAACCTTCTCGGAGTGCGTGTAGTTGTCCATGTTTAATGGTAAAATAGGCTCAGAAATTTAAAATGTTGATCTTACTTAAGTAGACTTCTTAGACAGGGATGGCAATTTGTCAAGTCACTCAAAAAATCATTGTTCCAGGTATTTTTTATTATTACAGTTAATTGGTGTATGCATGTAATTGAATATATTTTTTTTGGTGAAAGTAAAAAAGCTTTCAAACACATGCGATTATTTCATAGAAATATCTAGGTTGTCATAAAGTTGATGATATAAAAAATCAGAAGCGATGTTTACAAGTGACGTCATTACACCACTAGAAAATGTCCATCAAAAATCATTAAATTTGAAGAAAAAAATCAATATTTTCTTAAAAATTTGACGTCTTCTACTGTCTAAGGCAAGGAGTTTCAGATATATATTGGCTTTTACAAGTATTTTCGGGATATACTGTATATATGTATATATATATATATATATATATATATATATATATATATATATATATATATATAAAACATACGAATTTCTTCCATTGAACTACGTCAGAAACTTGGAAGTAGGTTAAGACCGACGACTGGAAATTTGTTCATGATTTCTAGAAATGTTACGATGTTTGATTCGTCTTTTTGTCCCTTCCTACAATTTCAAGAATAGTTAAATATCTCAAGAACGGCTTGTGATTCGCGATATCAAAAATTGCAATAATATACAGGGTGTTCCATTTAACTTTTGACAACTCTGATATATATATATATATATTATCGTAGTACTACGGATAAAATTAAAATCACGATGTCTGGTCGATAAAGAGAAATGCCACAAATAATCAATATCCTACCGACACGTTCCGCCCGAAAATAAGTACAAATATCAGTTTCAACTATTTATAAGTACGTCAACACAGGGTGTCTGGGAAAGATGCTAGCGGACCTAGTGATGAGTCCAACCGCTGGTATCGTGGACGAAACGCCGCTGTAAAATTTTAGGTCAGTTTCTCAGATTGTATATCGTGGTTACGAATACAACAATTTATATATATATATATATATATATATATATATATATATATATATATATATATATATATATATATATATATATATATATATATATACGGGTTAACCTTATAATACTGTAGAGGTAAATTTTACCTAAAAGACTTCAGCCAATCGTTGACTTTATATAAAATTTTCAATTTTGCGTTCACCTCACATTTTCTGATATTTCACACAACTTAAATTATTTCAAACTTTTAACCATTTTATTTTAATGTGATGGTTCCGAGTTGTGTACGACGGACATATCCTTCGCTTCCGTAAATCATTACACCGGTCGGGCCCGTTCCACCCGTAGATGTCAAGCCCTTGAGCAGTAGACCTCAAACTAGCAAAGTAATTTATGTGTGTAAAATCGTAAATTTGTTAATGCTCGAGTTACTAAGTGTATATGGTGATTTATAATACCATGATGGTTTTAGAAACTTATCTTGCTAATTAGCCTAAAATCGGCAAGGAAACCGTTATATTTTTTTTATATTATGAATTGTAACAATTGCGTTTTTGTTGATTCTCATGAGGGGTAGTCTCAAAAGTACCAGACATAACAAGAGAAATATAAAAAATTTGAGAAAATATATATTTATTTCTTTTAGATCGATACACTCCTCCCATGGTCTTGTTTTTTCGTCAAGCGTCAAGTTCAAGGTTAATCAAAAAATATTAATCATAACCAAAATTATTACAAAAATACTATTAAAAAAAATGGAAAATTACGAGATATTCACGCCGTTTCACTAATAACTTAACTTATAATCATTGAAATATGCTCTTCAAAATTAGACTTTATAAATGACGCTTTATAACAAAGTTATATTAGTTTAAAGTTGAAATTTTCCTTTAAAAAATGCTGCGTAATTTGTTTATGGGCATTTTAAGCTCAAATGCGCTGCGTTATCTCGAAAACCGCCAGTTTTATAGAAATAAATTAAGAGTATCTTTTTTAAAGAGGTATATACAGGTGTGGAAAGTCGAGAACAGAACCTCTTAAAAAAAAGAAACGTAACAAAAAGCGACGGACAACCCGTTTAGCCATGTTGAAGAAGTGAAATAAAGCATACTGTTGTATCGTAGCTTGCTTCCTGATTTCTAGCAAAAATGGCATCGGGCAAGGACTTTTCGCTGGTTTCGGGTCGTCAAAATACAGTGGGTCGAAAGCACGGATTTGATATTAAAAATAAAAATCGCAGACTGAAACTTTAAAATCATGAAAATAAATTCGAAAAATGTCTAATGTGGTTCAACGCTTTAAAAATAAAATAAAAAGAATAATTGTATTTCCATGAATAAAATATTGCGCTTGACTTCAAGGTACATTTTAAATATAATACTATAATAATAAATATATGCATATCGATAATCGTCAAAAAGGCGAAAGTACTTTTTCCTCTAGGCTTAAGACTTCTTAACAAATACCAATGCAAATAATTTGTAAGTAATATAATATTTATTGATTCACATAAATGAATAAATAATACGACTGTAATAAAAATAATAAAAAGAACTTTTTAATCACTGCTTTCTTTATTAACAGCTCTTTTCTCGTTCTCCAATACGTATGAATTGTTATCCGAATCCTTACTATGTCAAAAACAGTGTAAGGAGCTATCGACGCCAAAAGTTTTGGAAGACATCCTCCATATTTTTTTTCGAGAAGATTTTTGGGCAAAGTCTAGACGATAGTTTTTTATCAACTTGTCCGTTGATTTTTGTGCATCTTTCGATAATTTACCTATCGGTAATATTGCAAATGCTATGATGTCTGGTCAATGAAGTAAGTCATTTGTGAATTCCTGTTGGAATGTTGTACCAAGAATATCCTTTGAAGAATAATCTTGCTGTTTGAAGTTTGTATTCCCAAAACTTCTCTATTGCAGTTTAATGTCCGCTTCCAATAGTTTGCAAAATGACGGGAAACCGGAGGATCAGTTTTCGCTTTACTCTTGTTATAATGGCTGTAGCTTGAAATACTTTGTATTTACTGAGACACAGTATCAATGTTGTTGAACTGAGATGTTGTTTGGCAGAGGTAACAACGTTGGACCGATTTCACTCCAGCCAAAGCTTTCATCTAGCCATCTATCATCGTCATTGATAAGTTGTACTGTACTGAAGCTCGGGTGGCAAAGAAAACTTTATTATATGGCTCGAGTTCATAATTTTCTATTTTCGTTAAAGACTTTTGTTCTGTTTTCTTAATAAATTCAAATTTCAAAGGCCCGCAATTCATAGTAGACGAGGGTTTGGAATTGTACAACACAATCTGTTCTTGTTGAGTTTGCGTGTTAATACCTGCTAATTGAAGTGGAATAAGAGAGATTAGGAATAAGTTTGTATCAGAAATAGTCGGATCAGTGAATTTCATTTTGTACTGGCTCTGACCTGACGATCCATCGAAGCCCCATTTGCAAATGAAACTCAATATCTACAAATCTAATTTATTAATTTGTTCAAGGGCGTCTAATTTTAAGCAATATAATTCGATCCACTGTATGATCCAGTAAGCCTTGGAATTTAACCTCGGCTTTTGATTTAATAAAAGTTAGATACTCGTCATGTGGATAACATGATTTTTTTTGTATTTTACACACCAGAGTACGGCGAAAATATATTACTGCCTTTCTGTTTAGCCCAATTTTGTAATCGTTGATATTTGTTTCTCGACAATCCAATGTCAAATAGAAGAGCGGCGCACAAATATAACTGGGTGCGACGCAATCACAACACTGTTGCCTTTAACCTGAGACGAAACTTTAGAAAGAAAAGACTGGCCGTTCATATTACTGAGGTTTAATAGAAAACTTACTATAGCCAAATTTCTATTTTAAATTTCTTAACTAGAAATTATTTTGGCCGTTTCTCAAATTCTAACCCACTAAACCCGTCTAACTTCTTTCAGATAGTTTGGACAGAAGATCGTAGGGAACGCCTACCGCAATATTACCCCCGCTAAATTCCGTGCGACACGAAAACGAGCAGTACCTTGAAACGAATGAGAGGGTGTATTTACTTTTCGTCTTAACTTATAACGTAATAGACGGAATTTGGAATATTTAATGACTATTTGATACACTGACTGTTTTAAATACATCAAATAGTCGAAATACAAAAAATTAGTTTTTGTTGGGCGTTGAGCGTAAAGAAAATTGATATTTCTGTTACAAAATACACATTTATTCTAATAAAAATACTAGTGAAACGCAACGGTAATTTCTATGTAAATAAGCTAATAGACCACTTTAAAATTAAAAATCATTCTCAAAAATTAACTTTGATTCTGGTAAAAAATAAAAGTAACACGTTCAGTAATTGTAAATAAATAAACAAATAATTAAATTCAATTTAAATCAACAAAAACACCTAAAAGTCTACAAGAGTTGTTCAAACAGGCCTCCACTTTGAGCGAGACAATAACCCAGTTTATTGTAAAATATGGTTCGCGTATTTGCCAAAACTTCAGGGGTTATATCTCTATTAGCTTTAAAATATTCCGAATTGCTCGAGCGTTCATATCAAGTTCTTAGGCAATTACGGTACTATTGCAAGGAAAATTAATTTCTTCTAAGCTACCAATGTCAGTCTCCCCGATTTGCTCGTTCTTAAGTAATTTGAGGAACCGTTTGCTCCTCATTATTATCAGTGCATTTTTTACAAATTTTTAGACAACCGGTTGTCTCAAATTTTTTAATAATTTCCGAAATTCTAGTCATCAAGTCATTAATGGAACACCACACACCAGGTACCTGGGTATTGTAATCGATTCTTACCTTAAATGGCAACCACACATTGACTATATTTCAAAAAAGAATCGTGGCTTAGTGCATAAATTTTATTTATTAAGAAACTTTCTGGACCGAAAAACCTTGATTATGGTCAATAAAGCCTTGATCCAATCGATTTTGAGGTACGGTATTTTAGAGTGGGGAGGATTATACAATAATGCTTTGTATAAATTAAATTTAATTCAAAAATATCTGTTAAAAATTATATTTCACAAAAATAAATTATACCCCACTCATTTACACTTCGATAAAAATATACAAAATGTAAGATCGATTTATGTTTCATCTGTCTGTGATTATATATATATATCGACATCCAAACTTACAAACTTTTATTGATCACGATTATAACACAAAAATAAAAACTGACAAGCATATACAGATCTCCATTAGTAATAACAATCTTAACCTAAAGTACATAAATTATATTGGACCAAAGATATACAACTTATTGTCCAGTGAGATTAAAAATTCGCAAAGTGTGAAACAATTTAAAGCACATAGTAAAGAGTTAGTTTTTCTTATGTGGAATCGGTTTGAAAAGATATTTTTTTGTAAGTTAATGTAGTCTGGATTTAGGAATTTTTTACTTTTTGTTTTGTACATGAAACCAGACTTTGTTTGTATTCATTAGAATATAGAATCACATTTTAGCACATACAGATGTTTAATCATCTAGGTGCTATTATTCCGTTCTTGTAAATATGTTATATGTTATGTTGTATGTTATAGGAAAATCTGTTGGGTTTGTGAAAATGAATTAATTAAATAATAAAAGTGAATTGAATGAAAATTAAATTAAATAAATCAAAATTGAATTGAACAACTCAAGAGTAAATTAAAACATTTCCTCATTTCTCAGTGTATTTATTCTTTGGATGTGTACAAGTGTGTATTCACTGAGATGTAGTGTGTTAGTTTGTTCAACATATCTTCTGTAATATATGTGTTCATTTCGTTATTTTTTTTTTGATTTGTTTCTTAATTAGTTTAGTTATTTTAATTTATTTTGTAAGATTTTATAATTGTGACTATTCCTATACAATTTGTTATTGTCGTACAGGAAGATGAATAAATAAATAAAAATAAAAAATAAAATATATAAATAATAATAATGGTTTATTAACGGCAATAAATCATACAAATTTCATTTTATATAATACATCAAATAAGAATAAAAAATCTAAAACGAAACAATCACAAAATATCACAAGTCACATCAGTAATAAAAGAATAACAATTAACTAAAACAATAATACTGTCACTACAGTCTATTATGTATAAAATTCAATTATCTAAAAATTCTTTAATACAACCCTTAAATGAGTTCAGAAAGAGTATAAATGGGTCAACATTCCTAGGCAGTGAATTCATTTCCCTACTCATTCTGGACATTGGGGTGTTAAACGCATAGTTTGTCCTATGGTATGGTTCATTAAAAAGACTATGGGCCCGAAGCACCCTCTGAGGTACAGCGAATCCAACAGCCCCCAACAATTCAGGAGCATCAACCATAGAGTTTATGATCTTATAAAATAATATTAGATCAAGATAGATGTGTCTATTATATAATGATAACAAGCTCATATAATCCCGTATTACACTGAATGGCACATCTTGCTTAAAAGCAACAAATTTCAAGAAACGGACCTGTACCTTTTCAATTTTATTTCTGTATATTTCATAGTTTGGTGCCCAGACTGGAGATGCATACTCCAAGACAGATCGAACCATTGAGCAGTATACAGATTTAAAACACTGCACACTGCTGAAATCAGCTAATGTGCGTTTAATAAAGCCAACAAGCCTCAAACCACGGCTCGAAATACTATTAACGTGCAGGTCAAAAGAAAGACCCTCATCAAATATCACCCCAAGATCCTTTATATGATCTGAGCGAGTCAGCATTGTATTGTGCAATGTGTAATTATAAACTATACTTTTTTCTTTGAGAAAGTAATGGCAGAACATTTTGTTAAATTAAGTTGCATGAAATTGCGGTCACACCACTTAGTAAAACTATCCAGGTCACCTTGCAAGGCCACACAGTCCTCTATCTCTCCAACAACCTTAAATATCTTTAAGTCGTTAGCATATAAAAGACATCTGCTTGAGATTATAGAATCCTCTATGTCATTCACGAAACAATTAAAAAGAAGGGGTGCCAAATGTGCACCCTGTGGGACTCCAGAAGTGACAGGTATATCAGCAGATTTGTATTTTGTATAAATATATATATATATATATATATATATATATATATATATATATATATATATATTCTGTATGGATATGTGTATAAAAGGGAAAATTATTTCTATTTAGTGAATTTTCTGTAAGTCCTCTTGGCATGTTAAAAATAAAATCTTTTTATTTATTCATTAGTACAGATTGTGCATATATCCAAATACATATATTGTCATTTCCTATGAAAACACTTTATTTTAAATGCCGTTACATTTGCTCAATTTATTACTAAAACCTAATTTAAAGATAAATCCCTTATTATAAAGTTTAAAATCGCGCAATTTTCAGTACAATTCTGTCAACTACTCTCGAACACGAGGAAGCTCCTTTTTCGGGAATGAAAAGAAATCATGCGGATGCGTCGTTTGCAGACTTGAATACGTTAAGCCGTGTGATTGATGAACTCGTCTTCTCTAATGGTCTTTAGGGGCTTCAATACGCGTCTAGGGAGATTTTATTTAGATACACACTTACAAAAATCAATGTCAATTTACGGTTATTTTAAGACGTTCTGCTTTTCGAGTGAAGTTTAATAGTTGATCTTTTTCTCCTTATTTTCTATGGAGTTTTATTCGTAATGTTTTAACATTATTGAATTTGTCATAAATTTTAACGATAATAAGATTAAAAGCTGATTTTACTGATAAAATAGGTGACGCGCGGTGAAAGCGGTATAAAATTTAAAATCTGTCGGTGTACAATGTTGGTATTTTCAATTAGAATCTTGTCTTTTTTGAAATAGAAACAAAATAATGCGAGGATTATTTTTGAAAAATTTTTTAGGTGCGAGGAAATCACTTTTAAATTCACATTCTTGGAGTCTGTGACGTGAAAATTTACGTCTATGATTCGCAGTAATTTATTGTTGTTGTCAATACAATTATGAACCTATTAACCAAAATTCATTTCTATCAGTAAATGACTGTCAAAGTTTAACATAACCTCATATTTTTTTTAAAAGTTGTAGATAGTATTAAAGATTGACTACAATATTGTTGCCCTTCTTGCATTGTCATTATTTTTGATTAGATTGTATCTCTAGTCATTATCAAATATGAACCAAATGTTTGGTCTAAAGGCTACGAGTATACATATGAACTCTGTCAATGAAGCATAAAGTTTCACTTCACTGTACACATTTCATTGATTTAATATTAATAACTAAGCCAAATATTAGGTATCTTAACACTGGGTTCACTAAAGATTCCATTATTATTTTCAATGTAAGCTACTTCTATAAGTTTACTCTATTTTGTTTTGGGTTCTATATATTCTGCAGCTTCAAACCATTTTATATAGTGCTGTTTATCACAACTGTGTTTTGCAATACCGAGTCTCGACATTTTCTCTTTTTGTATATGAGTTTTGTTTTCCTTAACTTCTAATGGAAGCTTGGTTTCTCCACATCCTTTCTTGTTAGTGATTTTAGCTTCGTTTTTGTTAAATGAGCTTTAAACACATTTCCCGGTTGTAACAGCTAACAATTCGTCTTAATATAAAGAATTGTGAAGAAGAAATGTGTTTCTTGTTGTCTAGTGGTCTTTGTTCTAAGATTAGTTGTAAAGGATATGGCTGGAACGCAGTTTGCATTTACTGTTCTGTTTTACTTCATTCATACACGGAGCTGCATATAGTTGTACGTTTGCTGAATGTGATTTCAGCACTACAACAGCATAATGTGGATATATCCATTGCTATTGCATCTCACACAGAGGAATCCGTGAAAGCCACATAAACATATATACGCCATCCGGCGGGAGGTCGGAGAAGCCGCGTTCAATATTTGCATGCTTCATTTCGATCTGTCCTTTGCCAGGTGTATGTCGGTACCCTGATAAGTCTAGTAGAAACGAAACATCTACCTCTGCCGTATCACTGTGGCTGGGAGGGTAAGTTTTGACTTTCTTCTCGGTATGGTGGTACAGGTAGGCCATCTCGAAGGTGGTGGAATAAGATAAATTGCGTTCCTTAGCAATTTGTTCTAACTGTGCAACCTCTAACACAGAAAGGATATGGTTGGAACGCAATTTGCATTTACTGTTCGCATTTTACTTCATATATATATATATATATATATATATATATATATATATATATATATATATATATATATATATATATATATATATATCTTAATCTTTTTCTTATGCCACTTTTGAAGTTTATCGAGTATTTGAATAGTAGACAATTTTGTTCCGTTGTTAATGACAGCAATCAAAACAATTCGTTTAGATTTAGTTTTAAAGAATTTTTGAAGATAAATAATTTTGTGCAATTCTTGCTTTTTTGGAAGTAATACGTTTTAATGGTAGATTGATTTATTTGTGACTCCGGAAAATTGGGAAGATGAATCGAAAACGGAATTTAACTGAGCAGGAGGTAGTGCGAGTATCAGTTTCATTGGACGTGAGCGAGTTTAGCGAAGGCCAGGAGAGAGGTTTGCTATTTGCAAATATTTCTGTAAGAATTCCATTTGGCAGTGGTTCTGTTATGTTCTGGGGTGACATCTGCTTTGACGCTCGCAAGGAATTAGTTTCTATCCTTACGAGATCTATGCATGCTGATTACTATCTTGTTGTAGTGATACCTTTCGGCCATTTTGCGGGACCCAATTTCTTGTTTATGCAAAATAACGTACGACCTCACGTGGCTAGGGAGGTATTTGATTATCTTAATCAAGTTGGTAGACCAATTATGCAATGGCCACCAAAAAGCCCGGACCTAAATCCGATCGAACATATATGAGATTACCTTAAAAGAAATGTGAAATGTCATATAGCTGCACCTAGAAACATGAGGGAACTTGAAAATTATCACCGAATGGAAATAAGTTCCTCAAGATTTTATCCAAAATTTAATCAGAAACATGCCTAGGCGCATAAATGCTTAAATCCAAAGTAGAAAAGGCAACACATGCTACTAGTGTCTCAGTTGAACCATTAATTTATTTTTTCATCATTTCATAATTTTAACGATTTTGTTATTAGGTCTTAAGAACAATTTTAATTTAGATCTTAACAGACATATTGTAGGAAATTTACTTTTAACGTATTCAAAAATGTTTTTTTCTAGAATTTAATGACACCAATGTCCATAAAGTATTGTGGTCTTTCAGTTTTTCGTTTTAAAAAATAAGGCTGTATCATTAGCACAAATTATATATTATGCAACTATTTTCATTAAATTAAACTACACAATTGTAAAACATAATATTCCCTAAAAAGTCCTAATGCTAGTAAACAAAACACAATGATATTTCAAACAGTTTTATTTTATATTATCTTCAACCTTTGAGAAGACTACTTTACAAGGAAAAGCGAGCGTATCATGCACGTTCCTAAACTATTTAAATTTTCCATTTCCCATATAACGAACCATCCTTTCTGTTCGAAAATGGAAATAGAAATGCCACCGAACACAAAAAGCCACTTTTCCCACACATATGCGGGATAGCGACGTTGTCGTTTCTTTATTCTCTATTTATTTCGTTTTATACACAGAACGTTAAAGGTCTTGTGTGAAAAAGCGTAGCCAAATCCCATTGTCACTATCTATTATACATATTAGATTGCATGGAGTGGAAATAAATAGCTTTAAGCTTGGCACAAACAGGCTCTTTTTAATCAACTAATCAAATAAACTAAAAAAGTGAGAGCTGTGATCGATAAACATTCCACACTTCATGTTGATATTATGAATATCTTTTAGCATTATTATTGTTATTACTTGAGAAAATATCAACAACCGCTTAAAGGTATTGCGGTTGTAAAGGTAGACAGCAGCGTTTTGAAGAATAAACACAACATTTTTCACTAAATTACTTCCAAAACTGTATTAACTATTAACACTTTTACAGCTAAATTAAAACCAAACTTACTAAGTTCAACCTATCCATATTTATGTACTTATAGAATCTACTAGAATATACGAGAATACAAGTTCAGAACTCTACTTCTATATTTCTATAAGGATCCGTTAAAATAATATTTGTATAGTGTGACCAGTCTGCATCATTTTATTAATAGCTTTATTCTAAATTTAACTTTGGCATCAATTTCTGCTCCGATCGAGATGAAACTTAACCAAAAACACAGTAGTCACGTGATTAGCATTATCTGTGAAATTTAAATTTTTTTCCAAAAAAAATCAGAAGTGTGGTTATATCTCAAAATATCGAAAAAAGTTATTAGAGAAAGTTTTTCTAAATGCAATTATGGGACTTTTTTTACTAATAGCTTAATTCTAAAATTGACTTTGGCAACAACTTCTGCATCGATCGAGATGAAAATTAACAAAAAAAAAATAGTAGTCACATAATTAGCATTATCTGTCAAATTTTAATTTTTTTCCAAAAAAAAATTAAAAGTGGGGTTATATCTCAAAATATCGAAAAAAGTTATAAGAAAATGTTTTTCTAAATGCAATTTTAGCCCAGCTGTATAGGATAATTTAGATTTTTTTGACCATTTTTTTATAAATTGCACCACTGTTGCAAAATAAGACTTAACGCAACCTACATAAAGCTTCTTAGTTTTGACAATGCTTCATCCCAGATACATTTTGTTTAAGATAACACCATATTAAATATGTTTTTCAACAAAATCCAAATAAGGCTAGTAAAATTTGGTCACATGTGATGCCAAGTTTATTTGTTTTTGACCCTGTATAAGGTAAATTCATAAAGTAATTATTTTTAAAAACGTAGTTTGTATCTAAAATTAATACACATTATAATTAAGACAAACAAGTACACAGTGTCATCAGTAAAGTCTGCATTAGGTGGAAAATAAATTGTTATTTCACTTTACATAAAGTTTATGATTTTTTTTATTAGAAAATTTGAGTATTTTCAATTAAACTATTTTCCTGATATTAATGTGTATTACTTTTAGACACCAACTACTTTTTTAGAAATAGTTACTTTATGAAGCTACCTTAAACAGGATCAAAAACAAATAAACTTTGCATCACATGTGACCAAATTTTAATTGCTCTATTCGGATTTTGAAGAAAAACATATATTTACTTTGACGCTACTTTAAACAAAATATGTCTGGAATGAAGCATTGTCAAAACTAAGAAGTTTTATATAGGTTGCGTCGAGTCTAATCTTGCAACAGTGGTGCAATTTACAAAAAATGGGCAAAAAATCTAAATTATCTTATTCAGCTGAAATTTTGCATATGGGCTAAAAATTGCATTTATAAAAATATTTTCTAATAACTTTTTTCGATATTTGGAGATATAACCTCACTTTTAAATTTTTTTTGAAAAAAAAAATTTGACAGATAAAGCTAATCACGTGACTACTATTTTTTTGGTTAATTTTCATCTCGATCGATGCAGAAATTGTTGCCAAAGTCAAATTTCGAATTAAGCTTTTGGTAAAAAAAAAAGTCCCATATAATGCGGACTTTACTGGTCACACTGTATAAGAACGCTTCAAAAAATTCTCTTAGTCCTTCGTACCACTGCCCCCTCCTAATTCTGATAGTCCCGATCAGCTTCGATACTTCCGTGGTATAACTTCAACACGTGGAGATGTACTACTTTCATTTTGGCCTAGGAACTTCGGTGAATTCTATAACTAACGTTATTGATTCTCTTGAAGACAGTATATGGTCCTAAACAACTTGGGTAATTTTCCATTATTTCTCTGTAGATTCCATAAACGAACTCTGTCACCTTGCTGGAACTCTATCGAGTTTGCCTTGATGTCGTGTCTTTATTCTATCTGTGACCAGACCCATGTGTTCCCAACTAGTTCAAGAACTTCTCGCCACTTCTCTTTACAAGAGTCTATCAGGTCTTTAGTCTCCATACTTTTATCATTTGACGAACCGAACATTATATCTCAAGGTAATCCAAGTTCCTTGTCAAATACGACCTTGGCTGATGTAACTCCGCTAATTTCATGAACTGCGGATAAGTAGACCATTAAGAAGACTGGTAAATATTTGTCTCCACCTTTTTGATGTCTGTCCACAACCTTTCAGAGGTGTCCATCAATGATTCTATTAAATCGTTCAACCATACCATCTGACTGAGGATGTAAAGCTGTTGTCCTGGTTGTTTCCATTTTACCATCTATTTTACTGGCTCGTATAATGCTACTTACGAAGAATATTGGCTACTCTGATAGGTATGATGCCATCTGAATTGACTAATGCCTTCGCTACCAGGTATTTACAGTGGTGAGGTGTTGAACTAATCCGATGTGGCTTCCAGAACCATTATACAGTCTTCCGTAAATAACCTTCTCTGTGCTTCTCTTTATTCTGGTTGTTCGATCGGCTATGACTCTGGTTGGTTCGGTAGATCGGTTCTTTGACAGAATAAATTCTTCGGTGCCAAACGTTAGGATGTTAAGCTTGTTGTAGGAAAAAATCCATGTTGACGAATCAAATCAATTCCCAGAATAAACTCATCTTTTATGTTGGCAAGTAACATCAACTAGTCTAATTTTAGCATTCCAAATGGAAGCTCCACTTGCATTTCTCAAATCACATCAGCTGCCTATCCAGTTACAGTTCTCAACGTTACTTTTCTGGAAAATGATAGAATTTTTATGTTTACTGTTTTAAGGATTTCAGAAAAAATTGTCTCTGTTGTTTAGTTCGGTAAATCCTGATTTTCTTCTATAGTAGCGGCTCTTATTTTTGACACAGTATAAGCTGTTTCTATTTCTAAAGCTATGTCCATCGCTTCACTACAATTACTAAACTTGGTTATACGTAATATATGCTGTATTTTTTGATCTCTGATCTCATCAAGAAAATACTAGATCGTAAGTTTTTCTCGGAATTCTTCTGTAGCTCCTGGGCAAGCCAGATAATAAGGCGTCGGACATCTGCTTCACATTTTTGTATACTTTCTTCATTTCTCTGATGTCTTAACTGAAGTTGTAATTGATATAACTGGCACCGATATTGATCCCCAAATCTTTTTTCCAATGCCGGTTATAAAAATTATTTGCAATAATTACAGAGCTGGTACAGCAAGTGCAATTACTAATGCAATAGCCATCTTTTCGTAATTGCAGTTACTTTGCACTAGCAACAGCTTCAATTTGGCATTTGTGTGAATTTAGAAAGAGTGCAAAAATACAAATACTTGGGCACATGGATAACAGCAAATAATGAACAAACAACAGAAATAAGAACGAGAATAGAAATGGCAAGAGGTGCGTTTGTAAAACTGAAAACCATTCTGTGCGGCAGAGGCATCACTCTAGAACTAAGAATGAGAATTTTAAGATGTTATGTATTTTCAGTGCTGCAGTATAGGTTGGAAGGCTGGACACTAAAACAGGAACACGTAAATAAACTGCAACGTTTGAAATGTGGTGTTACAGAAGGATGTTGAGAATATCTTGGACGGAGAGAAAAACAAACGTAGAAGTATTGCTAGCGATGGAGAAAAACTATGAAATAATTAACAACATAAAAATAAGGAAACTGCAATATCTTGGACATATAATGAGAGGCCAGCGATACAAGTTGCTTACATTGATCATGCAGGGTAAAATAGAAGGAAGAAGAAATATCGGAAGAAGAAGAATTTCATGGTTGAGAAATTTGAGAGAGTGGTTCGATTGTAGCTCAGTAGAACTTTTTCGAGTAGCGGCAAAGAGAGTGAGAGTGGCAATGATGATATCCAACCTTCGATAGGAGATGGCACCTGAAGAAGAATATATACGAGAACAAGATGCATAGAAATCAACTGTCAAACAAGTTTTGTGAAATTATGTATTATAAATGACAGTTGTAGTAATTTAAACTTCCCATGGTGCCATTAACGTTGACCTTGATGTGACCCTTGAAACCTTTTTAAAGTCAGTTTTTTAGAATAGTTGCAGAAATGAAACATATGTGAAATTCCAGGTTTAACCATATAAAATTCATATAGATTCTGGGGCAAAACATCAATGACCTCTAAATGACACCAGAGCCATCACTCTTAAAGTCAAACTTAATGTTTAACTTCCTACAACTTTTATACTGGAAAAAATTACTTCCAAGTGACATTTCACTACCCATGATTTTTATGTGGTAGAATGTGAAAGTTTCTGCACTTTTCATATCTGTAATAAAAATTGTGGTTTCCATTTATAATGAAAACAAAGAGAAGACATGATAACATTTTTTTCTGCCTTCTATACTTAGTTCTAGTAATATTTTTCTTTCAAATACTTAAGGATAAATATTGCGGGTCTCAAATTCTAGTTAAATTAAGCAACTTAAACTTCACCTAAAATCAACGGTTATCATGAAATATAATCCACTTGCTACTAACACTGCTTGAGTATAACTATACGACACTGCACGTAAACGTGCACGTTTTAATAACGTAAACATATATATCTTTTATGTTGAATTATCAGTGCATGTACTGAGGTCTATCTAGTGCCGCGAAAGCCATAAACATCACCCAGTTGGCTTTGGACTAAATTGCGAAACAATAGAAGAACGACGATAAAAGCCGAGTGTGGGACATTCAAAATGGCGATGGTTTTTGTGTTCGTAGGGAAGATTAAATCCTAATTTAGATAACTACGTATATAACAGGGTTCTTTTCCAATGACGTATCGACTACGTCGATGGAGTTGTACGCTAAAAATTAAAGATTGAAAGCGATTGGATTTTTTGAAATTGTGTGATATATAGAATGATTTTACCATATAAATAAAGCCTAAAAAAGCTGAATTTGATCCTACCCATACATATAAAGACCATTTCACAAGCTCAACTCATACCATTTAAATTGTCATACACGTTGACTCACACAGAAACAAAAAATTATTAGCTGCCGTATTTTATTATTCATATAGAACACTGTTCACAGAGGAAAGGTCATGTGGAATACGAAAATAACACTACGCAATAAATTTCGCTCACTGTTTTTCTTGATCCCCAATATTACAACCGAAATAAAGCTGATATGCCTTTTTTATTAACAGGATAATAGATCGGTTCTCAGACGCAAAAGTCACCTCACAACAAACATAACAGAAGTAATCTGGATGTTTCGAGACATCTTACAATCTCAAGTATTCGATTCTACTCACTAACTTCGATTGACTAACCTCCGCTTTGTAGCTGCCTATTTACCCAAATACGGCTTCTACATTTTCAGAGTATATACGAGAATATTCTATTCAATTCCATAATATTCGCATTAGTGGCGTTTGACATTTGTTTTTATACAGTGGGTATTCAGTACAAAGCAGACATAAAAGTCGATTTCTTCTTCTTCTTCAGGTGCCATCTCCTATCGGAGGTTGGATATCATCATTGCCACTCTCACTCTATTTGCCGCTACTCGAAAAAGTTCTGCTGAGCTACAATTGAACCACTCTCTCAAATTTCTCAGCCATGAAATTCTTCTTCTTCCGATATTTCTTCTTCTTTCTATTTTACTCTGCATGATCAATCTAAGCAACTCGTATCGCTGGCCTCTCATTATATGTCCAAGATATTGCAGTTTCTTTATTTTTATGTAGTTAATTATTTCATAGTTTTTGTCCATCGCTAGCAATACTTCTACGTTTGTTTTTCTTTCCGTCCAAGGTATTCTCAACGTCCTTCTGTAACACCACATTTCAAACGCTTGCAGTTTATTTATGTGGCCTTGTTTTAGTATCCAGCCTTCCAACCCATACTGCAGCACTGAAAATACATAACATGTTAAAATTCTCATTTTTAGTTCTAGAGTGATGTCTCTGCTGCACAGAATGGTTTTCAGTTTTACAAACGCACTTCTTGCCATTTCTATTCTCGTTCTTATTTCCGTTGTTTGTTCATTATTTGTTGTTATACATGTGCCCAAGTATTTGTATTTTTGCACTTTTTCTAAATTCACACCTCGCAACTTTATGCTTGTTTGCATGTTTTATTTTTTAGTTATTACCATATATTTAGTCTTTTTGGTGTTCAATTTAAACCCTGTTGCTCGCAAACGTTATTTGTTTCGTTCACTAGTTCTTGGAGTTCTTCAGCGGAGCTAGCTATGATAGCAGTGTCGTCTGCAAATCTTATGTTGTTTACAGCTCTTCCGCTTATTATTATTCCCTTACTTTTCATTAACAGTGCTTCTTCGAAAATCGATTCACTGTACACATTGAATAGTAGGGGTAACAAATTGAATCCTTGTCTCACTCCTCTTCCTATTTCAATTTCCGGACTTGTTTCGTTATCTACTATTATTTGTGCGCATTGATTCCAATATAGGTTAGTTATTATTCTTAAATCTTTATTGTCTATGTTTTTTCTTCTTAGAATCTCGACTAGTTTTTCAGGTCTAATTTTATCAAAAGCCTTCTCGAAGTCAACATAACAAATGTGTATATCGGTGTTCATATCCATACACCTTTGTGAAATCACATTAAGTGCAAACAACGCGTCTCTGGTGCCTATACCATTTCTGAATCCAAACTGACTATCATCTATCCCCTTTTCAAATTCGTTATAAATGCGTCCGTGTATTACTTTTAAAAACACCTTGAGTACAAGGCTTATCAAAGATATTGTTCTATATTCGCTGCAGTATTTTGCATTTTTGTTCTTTGGAATAGCGCAAAAGGTGGAGAGTAACCATTCTCTGGGTATATTCCCCGTTTTATATACTGTGTTGAACAGATCTAACAATGTATCCATGGTATCATCATTCATGCATTTTAAGATTTCTACTGGGATTTGATCTACACCTAGTGTTTTTCCATTTTTGTTGTTTCTTATAGCTGCTTTTATTTCATCTTTCAGTATCGTTAATGCCTCGTTATCTTCTACTTCAATCTCCATCTGCTCTACTCTATTATCTTTAAACAGGTCTTTGATATATTCTGTCCATTTTTTAAGTTTCTTTTGGGTGTCTAAGATTAGCTTGCCTTTTGCATTCTTAAGCAGTGTCGGGTCTCTCTTTCTGTTACTATGAGTTATCTTTTTTATATTTTATATAAAACTATCATGTTTTCTCTGATACTCTTCTATTTCTTCACATTCTTCTTGCAGCCATTTATTTTTCGCTAGACTAATCTTGTATTTGATTTGCTTGTTTATTTCTTTATACTTTTGCGTATCTCTGTTTTTGAATTGTCGTCTCTCATCCATTAGGTCCAGTATCTCCTCTGTCATCCATTGCTGCTGTCTATATCTTGTTAGAGTTGGTATTTCTCTTTGACTTTCCTCTATTTCTGTTTTCATTGAAAGCCATTTGTTTTCTGGTTCTGCGTTTTGGAGAATCACCTCTTTGACGTTCATTAATCTTTTATTGATATCTTCCTTAAAGAGTTGTTTTATGTTTGTATCCTTGAGTCAGGAAATTTTACTTTTTGCAGTATCTGTTCTTCTTTTAATTTTAAATCTGATTTTGGCGACTAGGAGATTATGGTCTGATCCAATGTCAGCACTTGAATAAGTTTTTACTGACATAATTGCATTTTTATATCTTTGTCCAATCAGAATGTAGTCGATTTGGTTTCTTGTGATCCGCCCTTCTCTATCCGCCGGTGACTTCCATGGATACAGTCTGCGTTTGGGTAATTTAAACCATGTGTTTGTTACAATCAACCTATTATTTTGGCAGATTTGATTAGTTTATCTCCTCATTCGTTTCTAGTTCCAAGTCCGTAACTACAGGTACATTCTTGTGTTTTTTGGTCTCCCACTTTTGCATTTAAGTCTCCCATTATAATTGTTATATCCTGTTTTTTAGTGGACTTTATCACGTTTTCCACATCTTCGTAGAAGTTTTCTATGTCGTTATCGGGCTTATCAGCGGTTGGAGCATAGATCTGTGTAATGTTTAATTTTTGTTTAGTTGTGCCCAATTGTATCATCACAATCCTATTTGAAAATGCAGTGAAGCTTGTTACTGTTTGACTGATGGTTCTACTCAGTACAATTCCTACTCCATATCCGTGCGAGCCATCCTTGCTTCCTGAATAATATACAGTTTTGTTATTTACTAGTGTAACTCCTGCATCCGGCCACTGCATGTCACTCACTCCCAGTATGTCCATATTGAGTCGTTCCATTTCTCTAATCAGGTTACATACTTTTCCAGGCTGATATAGGCTTCTGGCATTCCATGTCCCTATGCTACAAGGTTTTCGCAGGTTGACGACCGAGGAGGCCTTGCAGTTTTGACATTTTCCTACCCTGCCGGATCTTGGTATCCGATTTCCATGATCAGTAGCTTTTTTATCTAGTTTTGTTGTAGCCATGATGACTTTACTAGTCGATTTACATGGGTTTAAATCTCTCTTATTTTAAGTCCTAGGGGGTTGGGACGTTGGGAAGTCATGCCTAAAGATCCCCAAATTGTGCAAAATTTCCTTAATTTGGGGAAAACGTATATTTGGCACATCTATATTATTATAACAATACAAATCTACCACATGTATTTTTGCGGTTACATTGTTAATATATAAGGAGACCTGATATCAGGTATTTCTAAAACTTGAACTAATATTAAAAATAGAATTTTAGTTTCGGCTTTAGCACACCAAAAATAGTGAGATTTAGTTTATTGTATTTTAGATATATATTGGCTGTTGTCTAGTGTAATTAACATTTGAAATCATGTGATCTTGAGGATGATATTTAGTTTAAAAACAAAAAAAAACAGTTAAAAAAATTATATAATATATTATTATATTTTTTCTTCTTTAGTCTTTAGGGTGATATTCAAAAAGGGACTCTAAAGGGTCCAAGGTGCCTCTAGAAGAAACTACCTAAAGTACAGATGCAGTTAATTGGTCTGTTTATAAACATTTTTATAAATCTAAATATACGCCTTAGAAATTACACTTAAATTAATGCAATCTTCCTCTACTCAGCGCTAACACAATTGCAGCATCCCTCGGGCGGTTTTATACGTTAATCAGGTTTGAAGGATTCTTTGAGGAATTTTCGAATCATCGGGTTTGTACTTCTAGAAATTCCTAGAGTTACGATCTCTCTATCTACCTATATAAAAAAGAATGATTTTATATAACGCACGACTCTGCTGAATGCAGAGAAAATGGCCTATCGCAGGTATATCCTTTGATTTCAATGCTTCTAAATCCAAATTACATAACAATACTCTTTCTACCACAAGTGTTCCCTCCTAACGCCCTCCAGTCAGCATGAAATCCCGTTTTCACCACCAAAGATCCTAATCACATTTTATTCATAAAACTTTCTTTAAATAAAAAATTTAAAAACCTAAACCATTGCAATCAAGCATTTAAATTTTGACAAATAAACGTCAAAAAAATTCATGCGATTTTGCAGTATAAATAAAATTCATTTTATTTTTAAAAGTTACCTAAGTTGCATTGAATAAAGTGTTATTTTTGGTTATCACTTTAGGAAGGACTAATTTTGGGAAATATTTATTTGTTTCGTTATCTTCCTATAAATCAGCAAGCTTTATTGTTACGGCAGAAATTTGAATTCTTCTTTTTGTTAATTAAAACTATAGATACTTTTTTACTTTCCATGTTTACTGTTTATTTACTGATCATTCTCATTACTTCATACAATAGCCAATAAAAATAATTAAATAACATGTTTATCTATATGTTAATAATGATCAACACGACTACAGTTTTTGTATGAAACTAGTGTAATTATTGCTCGATTTCGTCGTATATTACAGTAAAGTGTTGCGGATTTTACGCCCATAATGTGGGAAATTCACATATTACTACATTAATGCCAGTGGTGTAGCATTTAACACAGTTTGATGAAATGTAAATTTTCAGCCTTTTAAATCAATTTTTTTGAAGATACTAAAACTTTGCCATGTACAATTAACGCATAGAACAAGGCTCAATTTTTGGTAATCACAATTACTCTAAAAAGTCTTAGAGTCAACTGGGTAAGAGACACAAAACATTTCTTTCATTGTTTACAAAATTAACATAAAGTAAAGAAAAGATAAAAGGATTTGTTTTTATTATATAATTATCATTACTTTAACAAAAGGTGGCAAAACTTTTGTAAAATCCACAATAAGCAATTTAAATTTTGTTTAAGAAAATTATGTAGACGTGCACAGAAACACTTGCCTGGAACTTGGCCAATTGTATCATCTTTGTCCCATTCCAATAATTTTTTCTTTCTTACACATATATTTTGCACAAGCTACTATATATATATATATATATATATATATATATATATATATATATATATATATATATATATATATATATATATATATATAAAATACATGTTTCATGGAGTCATTTCACAAAGTCTGGGCATCCAGTGCAATAGTTATCAGAGTTTTCATTTAATTTCATTGATTTATTTTTTTAATCTAATTTGTGACTCTTCGGTTGTTTTTTTTTCTTATTTCTATCAACTTTATTGTTTGCTGTTTTTGTAGTTTGATTTAATTTAATACTATCATATCTTTTCTATTTTGAGGATTTGTTAAAATTTCTACATTTTTTCTTTCTGCTTTAGGTGTTGCAGCAATCGGAATAAACGAATTAATTATATGTGATTTAGCAATTTTTTTTTATGTTTATATATAGAAAATAAAGTCAATTGTTATGGGGTTGACCAATACCGGTAAGAAATTAGAATAATTCATCAGATTGCGTGTATTTGAAAACCGCATTCACTCACAAAATAACAGAAAAAATTAGACTACTCACATATTTTTAAACAATTTCTAATCTGACTAGAATCCTCCGATTTGCAATATTCAAAATGCATTATTTTCAAAAATCAATGCTCTTTGAAATATTCACCCTGTTATTGATTACACAGGCCCACAAAATTTGACTGATTTTTAGTAACCAAAACTCTAATAAACTTTTCTGAAGAATTTTGATGCGCTAAGAACAAGCCTGGCTTCAGAATTGCTCCATCACGTCAGGTTTTTGAGATATCCTAACCTGAAAGTGCAAAAAATACTATTTTTCGATATATTTTAAGTTATGTAAAACTACAAGGTAACTGTATAAACATTCTAGGGGCCGCTAATTACAAATCTGTTGAATTTTAAAAATTCAAAATGGCGAATCCAATATGGCAATCGAAAATTTTAAAAAGTTTTTAATTGTAGTGAAAATGTATGTAAATAGGTATTCTCGAGATACATAAATTTTCTTTAAAATTTAAAATTTTTTGAAATTTTTGTCCGTTATATTGGATCCGCCATTTTGAATTTTCAAAATCTAACGTTGGACGACCTCTAGAATACCCATAGGGTAATTTTCATCAAAATAATAGAATTTAGAAAAGTACACTCAAAGAGGTAGGTTGTACTCTGTTTTTGGCTTGCATTCGAGTAGTTCGGTGAAACGGAAATTTCAAATTAGCATATCTCGGTGAAAAAAAAAAGATATCTAGATATTTCAAAATTGATTTTAAAGAGAAAGGATCATACTTATAGAAATTTCTACTAGTTTTATGAAAAAAAAAATTACCTTTACATAATCTCAAATATGGCGAAAACAGAATTTTTTGGATTTATTATTAAAAAATTGCAGAAGGTAATAAACTATATTTCATCTATTTGCGCTAAGACTATTAAAACAACGGTATTTTACTGGAACATATGCACAAAAAGGAACTTAAGAATGGAGTTTAATAAAATTTCATTCGGGTTATTTCTTAAAAACCCCATGGATCTTAAGTGCTGGTTAGCCGCGACGGTTATATCTGCTAGTTAATACATAAAACTACATCAAAACTAAGTGATTCGTTATTAAATTACAGTTCACAAAAATATTTAGCATAAAATTGGCCATATGCACTAACAGTAAAAAATATATCATCATCTCACATTATTATGATGCACTAATGTCACTAGTAAAAGAATGTGTACGAGTGTAGCAATAAAATTTCTTCTTCTTCTTATTCTTAGTATAGGACTTTGATACGGGAGTATTGACTGTCAATGCATCTCGTTTATTCTTGTTCCTGTGACACCGATGTCCAGCTCTCTTTCCATCTTTTAGGCGGTCGACCAGGAAGCCTTGAGGAGTTTGGTATTCCTTCTTTTGCAATTTTTGCCACTCGGTCGTCGCTCATCCTGTCGACATGATCCCTCCATGCTCTCCTTCTTCCTCTGCCCCATCTTACGACGTCCTGTATTTCACATCTTTTTCTGATTTCATCGTTTCTTAGTCTGTCGCGTAATGTATGACCCGTGATACTTCTTAGCGTTCTCATCTCAGTTGTCCGGAGTAGTCTTTTGGTTGCTGATGTGTCTGCTCTTGTTTCGATGGCATAAGTCATTATGGGTCGTATGCAGGTCTTATATATTCTGATCTTACTTTGTGTCGTCATATGTCATATATATATATATATATATATATATATATATATATATATATATATATATATATATATATATATATATATATAGACTTAAAAATTTTTTAGAATAACTAATATTGTAAGTTTCTTCAACTTCCTATAAAATCTGAATAATGCCCTTATCTACGCTTCCTTTATTTTTTTGTATAAGTAAGTCTAGCATCAAATAGTTAGTAAGAACACCTAATAACTAAAATGTGGTTGTCGGACTTGCATTGTCTTTATTTTTGTTTGTTTTTACGACGTTTCGATCAGATTGTATCTCTAATCGTTATTAAGTATAAACTAAGCTTATAACTTGATAACGATTAGAAATACAACCTAATTGAAACCTCATAAAAACAACAAAAATAAAAACAATGCAAGTCCGACAATCACATTTTAGTCAATCTTCAACACTATCTACCACCTTCAAACCTTCTAATAAGTCTTAATGGATTGTCAATTCAGCAAACTTCATTCTGTCATCAAGTTCTGTAATAGTGATTTTACAATAACTTGTTTCATGTAAAATATCCTTTTTATTTTGTATATCTCCACTGATTAGACAAGGAGGTAGTAAAGATAGAAGTCACAGAGAATAGGTATCCTTATTTTTAACAGAAGAAACTTTTTAAGTCAGTTTAAGCCGCGTCAAGGTTATTATGCCTATACAAGAATATCAGATGTAATGTAAATAAGTTCGTTCTACGCCAATGAATTGTTCTCTATTTTTAGAACCTCTCGACATTCTGTTGGGTGCAATACCGTGCAGACACTTGACCTTCTATGCATAATGTAACAATATGAGCGAATTGCTAATATACATAGATACAATAATGTCTAATTATTACTAATTAGAAATTCCCTAAATGGTTCAATTGTTACATCTTGTCATGGCTATAATTGCGTATGGTAATAATAAGAGATGATACTTTGGTAGTATAATATATTCAATTTTAACAGCAGATAACAAATAGTAAGTACACAGCACCGTAATGCTACCCTATTATTTGTTAACTTTGGCATCAAATTAAGTTAAAATTCTTTAAGCCATCTTCTATTGCTCATGGTTATTCATTAACAACCTACTATCACTTAAAACTAGTTAATTTTTTATGGAAAAATACAAGTTCAAACTTTTTTGTACAATATTTCCGAAAACCAATAAAATTTTAAGACAATTCTATCTTTATTTAAAAAAACTTGAATGCAAAAAATACGTGTACTGTGTACTCCACGGAAATTAGCGAAAAAATGTAACATGCGATTTTATTATTAGAAAGTATATATTTCGACATCCTAAATAAATATACCTCGATGTTAGCGTTGGCAACCCTGTAATAACCAAATGGCGTACCAAAAATGGTCACTTTTTTCAATTTATCTTGAAAACTAAAGATTAAATGGAAAAAGTTTCAAACAAAAGTTATACCTATTGTCTCGAACTTCACGGTATTTACAAATATTCTTACTGAACTTAAAATGTTTTTAAATTTCTCATTAAATTTAGATGCATAATTCCCGATATCTGAAAAAAAAATTTGTCATTCGATGAAAAACAGATTTTTTTAATCCGAAACGTCGCGGCTAACGAATATTAAGGGCTAAAACTTAGAGAAGATATTGCTGAATACTTGTAGTTTCCCTGCGAAATTTTTCGTTGCATGAGAGACACCCCTCTAAGACCTGTGGACTACGAAAAGCGCCCAGAATCTATCCGACTATGGTATCCGAGATCACGGGTTCACGTAGTGAGCATGTTGCCGCTCTACACGCGCAATGGCCTCATGCACTTACCGATTTGCGCTGCAGCAGCGTCATTTCGGAGCAAATATGGTTAATAAATAACAATAAGTAGTTTATTATTGTGTTAATCATTCATTATTTTATTAAAACCAATGTTTTTACAAAAAGTTGGATGTATAAAAAAATATAATAGACATACATTAATCATTATTTAATCTTCTCTTTTTTGCAATCAGTATCATTTCTCATTTCAGCATCACTTTGATAATTTGCATCATTATCATTAACATCACTGTCATTTTCATCAGTGTCACAATCATGACGCTGTTTCTTTTTGTGTTGTTTGTACTTGCTGGGGCAAGTATATTTGTAACATGATTAGAAATAAAGATGATTATTATTATTATTATTAATGATTCCAAGCCAAACGACTTTCCACTCCCTCCAGGGAATATTGACTCGTACCAGGAATACAAAGATACCAAAGATATGAAACTCTGTGGGAACCCTGTCCATGTTTTCGTGTCCTAGGTGATATGGTCTGTTGTATTTCCTATGAACTTTTGGACGGTTCACGAGGTTGCAAGGAGAACTGCTTTCTGAATCGGCTTATACAGATACTCACTAAGGCCCAGTTCCTTGATGTTCTGCAGGAGGTTCTTTGATATCAATCAAGTTGTTGCTAAAATTATGGGAATCATTTGGACGCTGTTCATTGCCCATTGTCTTTGGATTTGCACCTCCAGATCTCTGTATTTGGCGATCTTCTCGTTGTATTTTGGGCTTAGATTGTTGTTGTTAGGTACAGAAATGTCGATTAGTGTAATTCGCCTAGAAATTTTATCTCTTAGTATAATGTCTGGTCTATTATGAGCAACCGTCTGATCCGTCAGAATCTTTCGATCCCAATATAACTTGAACTAATTGTTCTCAAGAATAGGCTCCGGAGTGTATTTGTAATAAGGGACTTTTTCTACCTACAACAGTTTGAACTTATCTGCTAACTCTTGGTGGAGTATCTTAGCGGCTGAGTCGTGTCTTTCCTTATACTCGGTTGCGGCAATCGCTAGGCATCATCCAGTTATGTGCTGGATTGTTCGACAGCCATATCTACATTGGTCATTTTCTATTGAGGGATCTCTGATGATGAACTTCCAATAGTTCTTCGTCGGGACAACCTGGTCTTAGATAGCGCACAAGAAGCCCTCCGTTTCCGGAAACATCTGTTCTGAAATCAACCGGTAGTTCGACGCTGAATTGTCGACATTGTCCTAATTGACCTGATTTGGATGCCGTCCATGAAGTGGTTTCTGTAACGAGGTTTGCAACTTCTCTTGGTCTGCTTGGTGGTGAGAAGCAATATCCTGTTCCCTTAACTGTAGCGGCGTTGAATCGTCTGCCTCGCATTTGCTCGATGTAGTATGGAAGAGTCCGCTAACTTGTGGAAATATGAATGTAAGTTTATTATCAGTTAGTCGAGCTGCTTACCAATATCGACCAATCCTCTTCCTCCTTGATGTCTTGGAAACATTGTACGTTCAAAAGCACTGCGAAGGTGGTGTTTTCGTGCTTTTGCTAGGAGTATTCTTATTTTTCTTTGCAGGCTTTGGATGTCCGTCCTGCCCTATTTTACAAATCCAAAAAAGTAGCTAAGTGTAGAGCAAGCGTACGTGTTGAGCGCCTTAAATAAATTTGTACTATTTAGATATATCCAAATTTTCTCAGCCCAAAATTAAAAACAAATTTTTGAAAAAATAGATCTTTAAAATATACGTCATTTGTAATAATTTGTTGTAAGAATGGTTACTTTATCATAATTAGGAAAGCAAAAAATTGTCTGTCACATATATTAATCAAACACATTCCGGGTTTAGCATATTTTATATATATATATATATATATATATATATATATATATATATATATATATATATATATATATATATATATATATATATATATTGTAAATATATAATTTGTAAATAAATAGGGTAATATTTTAAACAAAGGAAAACGCAATTTTTTACGAAAACAATAATATCTTGTTATAATACTATATACGAATCAATAGATAATCCAATTATCTACATCTTTTGTTTGAAACTTTTTTTCACATAACTTTTAGTTTCCGAGATAAACTGGAAAATCCAAAAAAAGTGACCACCTTTGGTCCGCCATTTTGTTAGAGATGCTAATCGAGATATGCCTTTTAGGAAGCCAAAATATATGCTTTCCAATAATGAAATCGTAGGTTACATTTTTTATCTAATTTCTATGGACTATTAACATTATGATGATTAAATCGTCTGCAAAAAACTGAAAATCATTCGGATCTAATAAAATTTCAAATGAGATACGGAGGCGATGACTTCAGGGGTAACCCCAACGTAGCAGGTTTTTTTTTCTATAAATTTGACACCCTGTATTTCAAAAGGAAGCAAGTTAAGACACATGCTTATAGGAAAGAAAAATTTTATTATTACCTTAAAAATCGTTCCTAAACGTTTGGCGGTTTAACCCTGGGTCACCCTGTAGAGTACCGTAATTTGGGTGTGGGAATAAACCAATACTCTATTTTCCCAGAATTTGATGTCGTTCTTAAGGAGCTACAAAGTAGATCAGCGATTAGATTTTAAAGTGTATCACATTAAATCATATTTTGGCGACACGTTTCTACCCATTCCAAAAGATAAAATAATTATCTAAATAAAAAAAAATAACATAGGACGTTTTTAAAACGGACTAAAAAGTTTAAAATAATTTCTCCTAGCCCCATACAAACTTATACTCCCATACAGATTCCTAACCATACACACATTGTCCTGGAATTTTTATTTCTTGTATTATCCCATGCATTAGTTTGTTTAGTTATTTTTTTCTTTTTTCTCCCATATACTTTATCATTTCGGGTATTACGCTATCTCTAGATACATTTCGTAATTTCAGCTTTCATATATATTCTATAATTTATTTTTCCTGTATTGGTCTTATATTCTTTACCACCCTTTTCTCAAACCTTCCTTCATGTCTGTATCTGTCAGTTTTAAAAAATGATGTCGCAATCTGTCCATTGTTTTCTCATTCTTTGTTTTTATGTATCTATTCTTTTGTCTTACTTTTTTAAGTGTACCATAAAATAGCTTTTGTTTTTTTTTATTGTATCTAAAAAATTAAAAGGCATACAATGCGTTTTATTAAATAAATCTGAGTTGGTACATGTAGCACATTTCTAGTCCACCCTGTATAGCACTGTTTTTCTAAATAAATACATTTAAAAAAAATTCAATCGATTTGTCTGAGCGATATTTTTTCATATAAGCAGTCTTCCATATAAAAGTTTGATCCATTTCTTTATCACAACCCTGTATACATAAATCATACTTTTTTTATTATAAAATTTTCCCATGCATGTCCTTTACAGCTCTTTCGTGCACCAAACAAAAAAAATTCCATCTATTATTTTTTCGCTCACTATTTATTGCAAATAACTTCAATTAATTAAATTTCATTGTCATTTTAATTTAGCAATTTAGATTAATTTACAAATAATTTATTTCCTATTGAACGAATACCTAGTCCAATACAATATTAATGTTTTTAAAAGCAAAATTTTCGTTGTGTATAATTTTGTATTTAAATAATAATTTTACAAATGGTTTTTACATTATAATCTAAATATATGAGAGAAAATAGCATAATAGAATTAATTAAATATCCTTTAATTGTTTTTATATTTCAGTGTTTGGTGATAATGTATAAATAAACAAAATGACAGTTGTAATAACAATAATACTAACAATAGATTTTTATACAAACACCACCCTCGGAGGGCTATTGAACGTACAATGCTTCCAAGGAGGAAGAGGATTGGTGGATATTGGTAAGCAGCTCGACTAACAAATAATAAACTTACGTTCTTATTTTCACATGTTAGCGGGCTCTTCCACTCTACATCGAGCAACATGCAACGCAGACGATTCAACGCCGCTACAGCTGAGGAAACGGGATATTGCTTCTCACCACCGAACAGACCAAAAAACTTACAAGCCTGGCTACAGAAACCACTTCAATGACGGCAATCCAGGACAATGTCGACAACTCAGCGTAGAGCAACTAGTTGATTTCAGGACAGATGTTTCCGGAAACGCAAGGTTTCTTGTCAGCTATTTAAGACTAGGTTATCCCGATGAAGAACTATCGAAAGTTCATCATCAAAAATCCCTTAATAGAAAATAATCAAGGTAGATATGGCAACGAGTTCAAGTTATATTGGGACCAACGGTTCTAACAGATCAAACAGTTGCTCATAATAAGCCAGACATTATACTAACAGATACAATTTCTAGGCGAGCTACACGATTGACATTGCTATACCTAATAACAACTAAGACCAAAATACAATAAGAAGATCGCCAAATACAAAGATCTGGACGTGCAAATCCGCAGACAGTGGGCAATGAACAACGTCTACACGATTCCCATAATACTATTAACAACTGGAGAGATACTAAAGAATCTCCTGCAGAACATCAAGGGACTGGACCTTAGTAAACATCTGCATAAACCCATTCAGAAAGCAGTTCTTCTTGCAACCGCGCGGACCGTCCGAAAGTTTATAGAAAGTACATAAGACCACGCCAATTAGGACAATATAACATGAAAAGAGTCCCTACATAGCTTCATACTTTTGGTGTCTTTGTATATCTGGTATTGATCAATAATCCCAGGAGGGAGTGCGAAGCTGGTTGGCTTGTAAATCAAATATAATATTTTAATAATAATAACAATAGAAGTTCATTATCACAGATCCCTCAATAGAAAACAACCAATGTAGATATGGCTGTCGAACATCAAAGACAGTCCAGTACATAATTAGAAAATGCCAAGCATTTGCCGCAACGGAGTATAAGGAAAGACACGACTCAGCCGCTAAGATACTCCACCAAGGATTAGCAGATAAGTTAAATCTATTGCAAGTAGAAAAAGTGTCTTACTACAAAAACAGCTCGGAGCGTATTCTTGAGAACAAGGAGTTCAAGCCATATAGAGACCCAACGGTTCTGGCGGATCAGACAGTTGTTCATAATAGACCAGACACTATAATAACAGATAAAATTTCTAGGCGAACTATACTAATTGACATTGCTATACCAAACAACCACAATCTAAGGCCAAAATACAACGAGAAGACCCGCAAATACAGGGCTCTGCAAGTGGAAATCCGACGACAGTGGACAATAAACAGCGTCCACACGATTCCCAGAATTTTATCAACAATTAGAGTGATACCAAAAAACCTCCTGCAGAACATCAAGGGACTGGGACTTAGTGACCATCTGTATAAACTGATTCAGAAAGCAGTTCACTTTGCAACCGCGCGGACCGTCCGAAAGTTGGTAGGAAATACAGCAGATCACGTCACCTAGGACCCGATAACATGGAAAGGGTTCCCACAGAGCTTCATATTTTTGGTATTTTTGTATACCTGGTATGAGTCAATAATTCCTGGAGGGAGAGCATAGCAGTTTGGCTTATAAATCTTTAGTAAAAATATATTTTTATAGGTTAGTATAATCTTCCATACTACACCATGTGATTGAGGATAGACGGAATAGTTTCTCATCACCAAACAGGCTAAGCGGAGCTCTGAGCCTGGCTGCGAAAACACCTTCAGAGAAGACATGCAGGAAATTATCGACAAATTAGCACCAAACTATTCAGAACCATTTTTTTTTAGATCGGCCTTATTTGTTAGTCAAGATCAGGTTATTCCAACAAAAATCATCGGAAATACATCATCAGATATAAGCAGAGACACGATTCGACAATCAAGATGGGCAAATACAATTTGCGTATAATGAAATTTACTAGCTGCAAAAATATACAATATTCGCTTCAACCAAAAACATGTCAAAAATGAGAGATAGAATATGTGCCTCGGGTAATAAAACACAGATCTATTCACTTAAAATTTTATTTAAAAATGATATATAAAATACCTATAATTTATATGAATGCGCTACGTCTAGAATCGAGCAATGGAATAAAAAAGAAAAGAACCTAAAATATTCTGTGTTCACGAAAATTTAAGTGTGTTAAAATATGAAACGACTTTTAGAAATTGCATTCGACTAAGTTTTTTAATTTTTATATTTATTTATAAGACATTTTAAAGTATCTTGTTCTTTCTTCAATTTATTATCTATATGTTTTGGTTCTCTTCCCAAACTTTGAATTTGTATATATGTTTCAATTTGAAAATCTTTCAAAACTTCTAAAATGTTGTACAAGTTCGGATGGAAATGATAAAATTCTGAATTAAGTTTAAATGGAAAGATTTGCATAAATTTGTAGTACTAAATATTGTTCCAAAATTTTCTACCCGCAATGGGAAGGAAAGGAAAAATTCTCTTCAATGTAATTGACAACTATATAATCATAATATTTTAACAGACTATCATATTCGGGTATATTTTCAAAAATATTATAAGCCAAGCAGACTCAAATAGCCTCTGGATTCCAATACGTTAAGCCGAAAGAATATCTTAACCATTCACTTACTTCAGAATTTTTTTTTATACTCTGTAGAAATCCCAGTTTTTGATTTGTTCTTCAAAAAAAATGTCCAAGATGAACACTGCAACTTGAAATGATTGTGTGTATATACTACTAACGGCCGAAAGAATAGCCATTTTGAAATCAATTATAATGTATTCCGGATTTCAAGATTTATGAAATAACCCTAAACATTTTTGACTTAATAATTGAAACAATTTTTTAACCGTATCTTTCTCCTTATTGGATAAGAGGCAGAAAACAATAATAACATAATAACCCTTTTTTACCATGAATAATAAATAGTTGGGCATAAAATTTGGCACAGTAGGAAAATGTTCCATCCAGAAGACCCGTTGCACAGAACATAACAAATTTAAATTTGTGTTACAGGAGAATAATATAACTTTATTGACCTTATCATTACTAATTAAGAACGTTTTTTATGGTTTTTATATTTATTTCATCCAGAGTCGCTTGTACCTCGTCTAGAAAATTTGGAAGCGGTAGTAACACTTTTCTTAGAGCGGTATATATAATTCCTCTTGAAGAAGTTATGGCTGAAGAATTTAGATTTTTTATGGAAACTTCTTTTTTATAAATTTATCTTGTTTTTCACACAAATCGTCTATGGATTTCATGTTCACGGGTTAAATTTTCCGCACCTATAATATAACACGCAGCATTACAACTTTTGCGGAAATCCATTTAATTTATTGCTCAATACCAAAGAATACAAATGGGAGAACCCAAAATAGATATGCAGGTAGATTTTAGACGTGGAAGCGCAAAATGTATATTTTAGATTTTACGTTTTGATCAAGATATGTTTCAGACAGAAAAAATGCCGCAATACCTACTACTTAATATCGACGGTCTGGGTTTTAGTAAATACCTGGATGATCACAATGTTACATAGGGCCAGATCACATGGAAAAGGCACCCAGAGAGCTCAGCCATTTTGCGTATATATGGGATATCCTGTCAAATGATTACGAAAGTCGATTGACTGAGACCTAAAAATATAATAATGACACGTTTAATGTTTATTTTTCAGATAGAAAAAAAGTTGTTGTATGTGATGGACCTTTAACGATGGTGCTTTAACACATTTTAACAATTGAGTACATCGTCATTTAACAGATATTTTTGTCAATCCTTGGATAAGCCGGACCATACCTGCTTTATGGCCTCCAAGATCTCCTGACCTAAACCCGTAAGATTTCTTTTCTTTTAGAATATTGGATTTAAAAATATTAAGTCAAAATCTTACCTCAGTGATTTAGTGGACTGGATTTTTCATTTGAAGCGATTTTCACATGGCAATATGTCCTCCGAGAATTTATTTCAAGTAAAATGTTTCTTTCTAATTTGAACTAAATAATATAGTATAAAACTACAACATTTTACAAACCCAGTTAATAAGAAAAAGCTGATCAACTATAAGAAAATAATAAGTTGCCAAACTTTATATTACAGCGCAAATAATTGACATTTATTCAAAAAAAATACATATATATTAAGTTAAAATTCAAAAACATCTAGCATTGAAGGAAGCTTGGAAATTTATATGCTTCAGTTGATTTTGAAAATATGGTACAAGAAATAATCAGTCAGCTAACTCTATATAACCTTTTTAATATTTTAAATGTACTTAATAAATAAAATTTTTATGACTTAATAATGACACGATAATTAATCATACCAAAATTAAAAACACCTAATTTCGGCGTGTGTCTATATACATGAATGTAAAAAGTTATAATGACTGCACCAAATCAGTTGCTACCATCTTTACAACTTTATTATGTTCTTTTTTCCTCGCTTTCAATGGTCGGTTTGAAGGTAATAATTAAAACAACATCTCGTCGTTCAATTAAATTCCCATTTGTTTCGGTTTTTAAGATATTAAGTTGTTAATTGAGACTGGCATGAGTAAACTGGTCTTGTCAAAAAACATTTATTTATCATTTTTTTCACACAGTAACTTTTTACATTAATAAACTGAAATGCGGTATTTTCATAAATGTCTATATTTCAATTCAGCAGTTAATAAATATGGCTGACTTAACAAATCACAATCGAACTAAAATTTACTATTGACGATAAAAATTATAACATATGTTTTCGGAAGTTCTCACATAAATTATGCCTTTTTTAAAACCATATCCTTCAGAGAAATCAAAATAATATTTTTGTATGCTCTTCTTAAAGAACGACTAGAAAAGTATCCTATTTCTCTCTCTACAACGTACAATATTCCCTACAAAATTTAATTTACAAATTTCTAAAAAGAAATTTCAAAACTCACTGAATATATATTATCATTGCAAACTTTTTCCGTACTGATGCGTTTTCACATTCAAAAATGTGCAAACTTAAAAGTTAAAGAAAGTAAACTCCGCTCTAAATTGCGACAAATAACAAAAGGAATCATAAATAAAACAGTATTTGTCAGCCAAGGATTTGTGTATATTATGTAAACAGAACGCGGGACGTTCCTACGGACTCTTTTGTAGTAGATTTCTGCATTTTTGTTTTTTTTTTCATTCTTTAGTAGGGGATCTTAAGTAACAGTAATATTTTTTTTTGAGTAATTCCGATTGTTAAAGTACTTATAAACTCGTAACGACGTTAAATATAAATATTTTCAACTGACCCTCGTCAGAACTGTAAATGTGCACTTAGATAGACAGTTACAAATTGTGTATAACCACTTATTACTCAATTATTTATTAACTGAATAGTCTGTAAGTGATTTAAAGTGGATTAGGTAACGATGTTAAATTCCATTCCTTGAAAAATCCAAAAAGCCTGACTCAGCTAGCTCTTATTGTGATAGTAATTACAAATGAGCGTGGTTTTTTAAATTTATTTACTACAAAATTCAAATTTAAGATGCCATCTGTAGCTTAAAACTGAAAAAATGGTACCTCCGGTAAGATTAAGTCTACAAATTATTCGAATAAAACTCAAGATACTAGTATTAAAATATGAAATTTATTTTAATAAAAGTGATAGCTGTGGTTAAAAATAATAGAGTAGAAATTACAACGGTATGTTAGCTGTAACTATAAATAATAAAGCAAAAATATCAAATATGGGTTAATTGTAGCTATAAAGAATAAAGCAAATTTGTCAACGAAAATTGTAATTTCCTTTACACTACGATTTAATGTTACAACTACTTATCTGGATTATGAGTGCTTGCTAACGGGATGTAGTCACTAAAAGGTGGTCTCCGGCTAATTGAGTACTTGCAAACTGGAATGCTCTAGGATGTTCTAATATCCCCTTGTGAGTGATTTTAACTCAACATATTTGCCAACAGAAATAGTTGGTTTCGAGAAAATATGTGGTATTTCTATTAAGAACAACAGAGCTTCAGGATCATGGGATAATGCTCGTAAAACACAAGGAAAAAACTCTGTCATAAAGGTTCAAAACTTGGATAATAGCTTGCAAAAGCTGAAGTATAGCTCGAATATATGTTTTCAATGCTTTAAATGCTGGATAAAGCTTGAAATTACTTTAAAAATTTGTAAATTGCTGGGATACAATTAACAAATACTGGCATAGTTGAGAACTACTGATAGGTTTAAAAAGCTGTTTTATGATTGAAAAACTGTTTAATGGCTTAAAAAGCTGTTTTCAGACTGAAAATACTGGCCCTTCAAATATAAAGAAAAAAAGAGCGGTTCAGTATTCTCTAAATTTTCGTATGAAGGTATGACACGTGTAACATGGAAACTATACCGAAAAATATAGAAAGGGCAAATGTTAAATGACAGAACTTCAAACTAGACTAAATGCATTTTACAGGTACCTTAAGAATGGCAAAAATGCGTATACAGAAAACCGGGTCGAAAGCGTGACTCCAGTTAAGACCAATTGGTATAGATGGCGAAAGGTCTACGATCTTTTGCAAAATTACAATTTAAATAGAACAAGCGTAATAGTAAAAAGGGACTGTTACAAGTGATTGGGCCAGATAGGTTAATACAGAACTGCTAATAAAAAATTTAAGAAAAAATAATTAATTTGGACATTCTTATACAAAAAATTTGAATTAATTTCCTTATTTAGCGACCTCAAAAACTTCTGAGTACAAAGTTTCAGTTGTAGATTAGAATTTTAATTCGCTTCATTTAATTCGGCCCCCTTGGAAATGACAGTTTTGAAATTCTGACTACATTTTCAGATACCTTGAAAATTCTGGAGTAAAATTTGAATCTTGTTTCGAAGTCGCTAACGACCTTGCTTCGAGCTCACTATTTTTGCCTGAGTTTGAAAGTCTGATCAGAAACATTAAAGCCGCTATATTGAGTTTTCCAGGAATTGTACGGAAAAACTGATACCAGATCGGAAGCATCTCTTAAAATAGCCAGGATAGAATATCCTTAAAAAATAAACTAATCTGTCTAAGACTGGAGAGTTTGCAGTTGACAGGTTATTGCATCAGACTAATAAATTTGAACTAACCATATTTTAGAGATGAAAAAAAATATCGATATACATCTAAGTAGGTTTTGAAGGGAAAGATGAACTTTAAACTTGTCCTATTACACATAACCTCAAAAATAGCGAAAAACCATGATTTTCGCACTTTTAGATTAAATATAACACGAAAACCCGAAACATTAGGTCAACTATGACTTCAGATTCAGCATCTCGAAAACATTCGGAAACGTATAGTCTGGTTTCTGGTTCTAAAGATGTAATTATTGAATATAACTGATACTTGACGGGATATACACAATATTACCTTTGGAATTTCAAGCATTTCAAGTTTTTTAAATCAATAAATAGGGCGTTATGTCTGTTACCATATTAATTTCTAAATCAATATGAAGATCACTATTACACACGTACTAAGGCGCATTCATTATACACTGTGATACTTGGTTCTGGAAACGTTGGATCACTTGGTTCTAGAAGTTGGTAGTAATTAACTGTGACATCTAGAAAGACGACAGAGCAGAAACCTTTGTTTTCTAATGTTTTTTTCAAAAACATCTGTAATACGATGCACTTGGCCAATGGTCGAGTGTTTATTTCTAAAACCAAATTGATGAGAAAGTATCAAGTTATTGTACTTCTGATGATTTATTTTCCTCTCATGGGTCCGTCTTGAAGCCGGATGTACGGCGGCCAGTATAGACCTCTTATGTTCACTCTCAACTTACAGCCACTGTGTTATATTAGCTTCCTGAACCAATTTGTACAAGCCGCTAAGGAGTAAGTATGTATTTTATTCAGTTTCAAGTTTGGGGATCCCAACGTTGGTGGACTTTTTCGATTTAATGACTCGCAATCGCATATGACGTGATTTACTGTTTCCTCGGCGTGATCACACAGCCTGCAACTGGGGTCTCCGTTATAAAGGTTTATTTTATTCAGATAGACTTTGACGGGCATGTGTCCCGTCATTATACCTATGATTGCCGTTAATTGGTTTTTGCTAATTTCAGGTCAGAATTCCTAATAAAAAGTTTCTTCTTCTTTCTCAGCCCACTGACGTCCACTCCTGGACATAACCATCTCCGATGGTCCTCCACTGGGATCTGTCTCTCGCTTTCTAGAGCCAGTCTTTTCCAGCAAACTGTCTTATATCATCTACCCATCTGCGTTGTGGCCTACCACGATTTAGATTCGTTTCTCGCGGTCGCCATTGCAGTAATTTACTCGTCCACCTATCGGGCTGTTGTCTAGCTATGTGCCTCGCCCATTGCCACTTTAGTCGTGATATGCGTTCAATGGCGTCAACTACTTTGGTTCTTGATCTTATTACTTGATTTCGTATTTTATCCCGTAACGAGATTCCTAACATTTGTCTCTCCATACGTACTGCAACTCTTCAAAGGCAGCCCATGTCAGTCCTATACTCCTTGTTATTTCCGCCGTTTGATTTTCTTTGCCCAGTTTCATGACGTGGCCTAAATAGATGTACTCTTGGACATTCTCTATGATTTCATTTTGAATCTTTATTTGTACATTTGCATCAGGGCTCATTAACTTAGTTTTCCCCAAGTTCATCTTAAGTCCCACTTTTCTCGCCTCTTCATTGAAATTTTGAAGCATTTGTTTTAGCTCTTCTGGGTTGCTAGACATGACCACAACATCGTCGGCGAAACGAAGATGACTAAGATAAGAACCATCGACTCTCAAACCTTTCTCATCCCAAATATATATAGGTAGCAGGTGGACACTCCTTACGATCCCGGTAAGGTTAGGTCTGCTTCAGGGATGCGCCCCTGCCTACGCGAACTCTGATGACTCTCCCCTCCCCCTTTCTCCTCCCGGGGATATATTCGGATCCATACCCCCCAAAATCCTATCCACCACCCTCAAAACTAGATTGGGATAAATATTTCATTAAATGAAGCTTTTTTTCGAGTACTTTAATCCTATAATTATTTAATAACATAACGTTACATAGTTACAGATTTACTGAATTTTTTAGAAGCAAAAATAAAGATGTATCTGAAAAAATTCAACGCGATTTTGAAGCTTGGATTATTAACTTTTGGACCCAATCTGACTAAATTATAATTAACAATTTCAAAGTGTCATTCATTTTCTGTGCAATTTTTTCAAAATTGGTTTATTTTTTTTAAATATTTTGTTAATAAGCACCAATAATAATACGACCATTATAAATGACCACGTGTCGTGGTAATTCAATAGTATTAACTCGAAAAATTATTAGATGTTCACTCACCTGAACTAACCTGAAGAGCAGGAAACATTTTCCAAAATTTACGGCTTCAATTCTAATAAACTAATTAAAATTAGAGTTTTTTCAAAAGAAACCAATCATATGATTTTGAATACTTCATTTAAATTTAAATTAAGGAATCTTTTACTTAACATGCTCCTATACTACAGCCCCGTATCTAACCCTGCATATGTATAGAAAGAATAGAGGAAAAAAGAAATAAGAGAAACTCTACAGTCGAGTCGGGTCGCTTTGCCAGCGAATATTTACTTCTTTTGTGTGTAGGTACGCAAAAATAGCGTATTTTGTTTACCGTCTAGAAAAGCCAATAAAATCTACGAACTGTTTTAAAATTGCCTGTCTCCCTTTCCCACTGAAGGAAATTTTATTTTCAAGTACAGATAGTTACTGTAGGTTAGAATAAAAACTTGCCTTATCTCGTTAATGTTAAAAATATCTCAACGAGTAAATAAAATTTTACCACTATTTTTCAAGCGAAAATAACTTCCAATAGAAAGTAAATAATCTATTCAGAAAAGTTGTAAATAAAACATTTATCATAAATTAGTGGAGACCAGATTAAATCAAGTAAACCATAATATTAGACATTGGTTCCTTATTTACAAAGCTGCAGTGGTCCCATACTATTTTGACCTTTAAAAGGCATTTGATTTGATTAATTATAATTTGTTACTTTTAAAATTAAATAGCTATTGGGTTAGGAGTATTGCTAATTGTCTGATGCGATCGTATGTCTGCGGCAGAACTCAACGGCTGGAGTGACTATTAAAGAGAATAAGACTTATGGCAGTTTTTTCTTCCGTAGACCAAAAAGGATCAAAGTTTTATTCTTACCTATTCAAATTCTTCTATCTTAATATGGGTGCCAATGTGGTGGAAACCTCAATACAGGGGATAGTGCCATGCAACTGAACTATATTTTTTTTTATTATCAAAAAAAAGGTAGGTTATATAGGTCTGACCACTACTAAGGGCTTGATACCAGCTGCTGCTTTTCTAAAGCCTGCTGCTACTGAAGCCGGTTCTTTACAAACTTTCCTAAATCTCGATTTCTACAGGAATTGAAAATGTGGAGGTTATCATAACAAGAAATTTCAAACTTCCCTTCAACCAACCCGTCAAACACAAGTAAGCATGAAAAAAGATGAATAACAAAACCCAAAACTTGTTAAATGAAAAAAAAAAAGAAAAATGAAGCGTTGTAAAATAAATAAAAAAATGACATAAAAAGAAACAGTTGCAATTCATTATTTATTGATGATTTTCTACCGTGTTTGTCGGGAAAAATATTGCCGAAAAATGAAATATAATACTATACAAATGCTCTTATATATGAAATTTGTTACTTTTCCATATCCCTGTATCTAAAATGTCATTTTTAGATAATTCATTATTGAGCCCAATAATATCTAAAGCCACAACCGATTTTCACTATTTTGTTTTTGAAACGATATTCAATTTTAGACGACACCCTTAAAAAAGTCAACAAATTTTTTCTAAAAATTAGCTGGAGTAGGGCAAAAAAACTTTAGATAAACGTTATCAAAAAAAAAAAAAACAAAGAAAAGGGTAACAAACCATAACATCGCTTTGCGTTTCACCGATGGTATAAACGATGACCCTTAACAGGTTTCTAACGTCTTCGTTGAATATTTCAGCTCTGTTCCCAAGTTGAAATTGTTTGAGGCCTATAGTCGACAAATGTCCTTACCAGCAACAACTAAAGAATCAATTCCTTAAACAATAGTAGTCTTTGCGGTGAGGAAAGGATAGTATTAACTATTAATTCATTAAAGAACAAACGCTCCTCAGGTTCCGATAATATGTCCCCACATTTTAAAATTAATTTCAGAATCGGTCGCACTTTCCTTGACATGTTTAATAAAGAGATCACTTTCAAAGGGCATTTTTTCTCAAATACTAAAGCAGGCGGCAGTTAAGCCAATATATAAAAAGGATGATCCTCACAACCCGGCCAATTACAGGCAGATATCTATACTGAGTGTATTTTCTCAGGTGTTTGAAAAAATATTATACGAAAATTTGGCAAATCTTTTTAACCCGAATTCACTTATTACTCCTTTCCAACATGGTTCCAGACAGAACAAATCCATCGAGACAGCAAGCTGTGATTTACTTAATTTTGTATATACAGAACTCGATAGGGACAAGTATGTGATGTGTCTAATGTTTGACTTAACAAGTGCGTTTGATACTGTGAGTAGAGAGTTCTTATCGAGAAGATTCTTTGCTTCAAGTGTAAAGGAAATATCCTAAATCTCATCGACTCGTATATGTCTGAG
Organism: Diaprepes abbreviatus; assembly: GCA_034092305.1. NCBI lineage: Eukaryota > Metazoa > Arthropoda > Insecta > Coleoptera > Curculionidae > Diaprepes > Diaprepes abbreviatus. The sequence continues at coordinate 1,368,920 of JASJET010000268.1, read as the reverse complement.
AGGAGTGTGTTTGTCCGATACCAAAAAAGTAAATCAGATAACAAAAAAGTCGCCTTGAGTGTGCCGCAGGGGCCCGTTTTGGGGTCTCTCTTGTTTATGATTTATGTTAACGACCACCTAGATTCATCAATAGGGGAAATTTGGTTATGTTTGCTGATGATACCACGATAGTTATATCTGCGACGCACATGGCTTGATGAATTTCTGCACTTCCTTTCCCATATTGAAGATGTGTGTAAAAAGTTAAATTCTGCCTGTTTTGCCATTTTGCATATGAAATCATTTCTGGGCTGCTCACTGTGTATTATTCTCTGGTCTACAGTCATCTGTCAAACAATGTCATATCTTGGGGAAGGGGGTGAGAGGTGGATCGAGTGTTTCTGGCTCAGAAAGAGGTTGATGTTCGGTCTTAAGCCGACGGATTCGTGTAGACCAATTTTTAAAGAAAACGGCATTTTGACTTTTTATTCTATTTATATTCTAAAAGGTGTTTTATATGTTAAACAAAATTACACGAAATAGTGACATCCTTAGTATACCTAAACATAGAACGGCATTCTATCTATTTATATTAAATTAAATTTATTTTACATATTATAATAAGCAGTATCTTGGGATACCAACAAATATAACTGTTATTTGTTTTTTCTAGCTTTAAGGTATGTAATTTATTTTTCACTTATTTAATTGTCTACTATTGTTGAAACCAATGTTGATTACAGTGAGATACCTTGTATTTGTACCGAGGCCTTAAGGACTTGCAGAAAATTTCCTGGAGTGCGTTTTCGTATGTATACTTTGTAGTGAAAGTGAAATATACGAATCAAAAATGTAAAGATAGAGCCTTGATATCAGTAATAGGATTAAATATTTTCAAAAAATCAACAAAATATTCGATTTTTGGTGATTTTGTAAAAAAAATTATTTTTTATCGTTGTATTTTTAGGATTCAAAACTTGCTTGACTTTTTGTTACACATGTCAATTGAAATCCTCTACTATCAATTTAGATGGATTTTAAAATTTGACCATGTTAGTTAATTCGGTGCGAATGGAGTTTTTGCTGATAATATACGTTTTTCAACTTAGGTATTGCCATTTAGTAATACTCACCATATTTTATATTATAATAAATTATTATTAAATAGATGTATAGCAAAAAAAGCTTTAATTTCACCAAACTTAACAATAGAGATTATATCTTTAACAAAGTTAAATCATCCTTTATTAAAATTTTTAAAAAACACTTTTTATTTTTAAACTATAATAAACTTAATTGAATATCTCTTCCAATCAATCTTAATTCTCAATTTCTCGAGAAAATCTTCGAAGAAAATATAACAAATAACGTCGTTTTCAAGAAAAATTGGATAATGATGAAACATATTATTTGCTAATAAATAGCATACGGCCGAAGCGAACCCAAGAGAAATTTAATATTGAGAAGAAAATCCCTTATTCACTCTGATTATAATAGAGTTTTAACAAAATAAGTTTGAGTTTGTTGGAGAAAATATTATTTTACTTAATAAATTGTAAAGGTATTTTGTAAAGTATAATATAATCTCATAATCCGAGTTTCGACGAAAAAAGTTTCTTTGGGAAGTATTTCCGATGTATTTTTAAAAGTTATTGAAAATTGTCTTTAATATTTCGTTATTTTTAATTGATTAAATTTTCTTTACTTAAATCGACCTCAAAACATGCACCAAAAAGTGAAAAGCAAATTAAGAATTGTTATATACAGTATAATTCTCCGGGAAAGTTATCTATCGATTGTAGGAAAACTATAATTAGGAAAAATCTGAGAATTTGACAGTGTACTAAATTGCATGGGAGACAGCCGGCTAAAATATTTTCAAGATGGCGGTACTTCCGGTTATACCGGAAATAGATGTCAACTTGCTTATTTTAAATGGAATGCCCTATATATTATTGCATTTTTGATTTCTACGTAAAATTCTAGAGATATTTTATGTATAATGTTCTATACTTAAGCCTTTCCATTTTTTTTCTTTTATTCTTTTATTATATGGATTTTTCCCAATTTTCTGCAGTAACTTTATTGAAAAAAAATCTTTCAATAGTTCAGCAAAATTACTAATTTTTTAGTTGTGTTATTTCTAGCAACTCGACCTTTAACTTGAGAGAGATATTTCCTTCTCCAACGGACATTTTCCGGAAGATCTATAAGAACAGATTTCCTATCTGGTTTTTCCCAACAAAAATTAAGTTCTCTGAGCAATTTCCACAGGTCAGCTCTTTTATTTTCAGGTAAATCCCAATCTTCATTGATTTTAGTTAGAACTTTGTCGACGGTTGGGATTTGCTTCTCATAATAAACTCCTTTTATTATAGTTTCTAACGAGGTTTTTCGTCTGCCTGTGATCCAATGTGGCTTGGGAGTACTAACAAGTCCAATCTTTTTTTTTTCTTTAGTATTTGGTACATAATAGATTTTCCAACTCCTGTCATGTTGGAATACATCTCAACAGAAGTTTTAACTTTATTATCTAGATATTAATATCTTAAGGCATCACAAACATTCATCATAATAAATTTTTCGTTAAGGAAAAAATGCCCTAGTTTAACGATTTCGGAATACATATAGATGTGGAAGCCATATCTTTTGGGTATCTCACTAATCTCAAGTAATATATAAAAACAAGCGCAAACAAGATAAATCAGTAAGAACAAACTGTAAGGTGTACTTTGCTCATTGACAGAAATCAAATTGAACAATCTGAAATTTTATTGTTACAGTAAATTTATAAATGCTTATAATATTTAAATATAATTAAATATAATTAGATTTACGGCAGTCCTCAGTTACGTTGGAAGTTTCGGTACCAATTTTATTACTCTCTAGTTCCTGAATAGAGTATATGAATGTATATGCTTGCGATCGCCTCTCCCCTTCCCAAGAGCTTTGAGTTCAGGAAAATAGAACCGATTCTGCATTTTATACTAGGAATGTGTATCCTGCGGGCACTCCCCCCGTTGAAAACTTGTTTTTCTTGCGATAGCTCCCCCCCCCTCCAAGAGCTTTGAGTTCAGGAAAATAGACCCGATTCTACTGCTCGCATCCTCCCCCCTGTCGGCAACTTGTTTTTTCTTGTGATCGCCCCCAACTCTCCAAGAGCTTCAAATTTAGAAAAATAGACCTGACACTGCCTTTTACATTAGAAATGGGAATGTTGCTGGTGTCCCCCCTCCCTCCATCAACAACTTGCTTTCGCTTGCCATACTGTACTTTTGTGATATCAGCTGGATCCGCCCCTGGATAGTGTTGATATAAAAAATGTCTGAATTCAATGTCAAGTTACAGCTTTTAAATCAGTTTTAATAGAGACGATTCATCATAATTTCATTTTATTACAACACAGCACAGCCAAAAACCAACCCTCTATAAATTTCTCACATGTAACCGACCGATCCTATACGCATCAAACGTATTTAAAAATTGACGAATGTATACCTAAATCATCCAAAAGCAATATCCACTTTGATATCCTATAGTATACGTCACATAAAACCCTCATTTCGCCTCCTGCGTTACATCCAATCTTATATTAAATTTTCTTTTTTAGTGCCAATAACAAGTTGGTCGTAGATGTCGTACGATCATAAAAATAGGTCAGTTATTTTCTTGACACTTTCCTTGTTTATCAGATACGTCTATCTGTAATCTGTACCGTTCCAATGTGTTTTCGATTCCCTTTCTTAGTTTTCCTTCCCCTGAGCTTTCGATGTCGATTTATTTAGTCCCTTGGTTCATATAGACGTGTTCGTTATATCCTTCTGATAGCATCTATCTCAAGAGGTCACTTTGTCAAGTTTTGATTAAAAAATGTTGTCTCGAATTTTCGACAATGTTAAATTATTAAAACGTAATTTCAATAAGAACATTGTATACAAACCAACAAACAAATAAATAAATAAAAAGACAAATAAATAAATAAATAAATAAATAAATAAATATATATATATATATATATATATATATATATATATATATATATATATATATATATATGTTATTATCACTGTGATGTAAGGTAGTATCTAAAAAATTGATTTTTTTGTTATCTTCTATTTCTATGGAGAATTGAAGTTTTTTATGGAAGCTGTTAAATTGTTTAAAGATATCGTTGCTTTTATCTTTTGGGATTGCAGTGATACAATCATCAACATATCGATAAAAGAAGGGAATTTCATATTCGAGTTTTTTAAATTTTGTTCTTCGAGTTCCGCCATTATTTTTTGTGCTATGATACTTGAAATTGATGACCCCATAGCACATCCTTCAATTTGTTTGTACAGGGTGAGTCAACGATTGGATGAAGTAAGTCTGTGCCTTTTCGGTGAAATTTACAAAGAAACTATATTTATTGTTTGATACAGTTTATTTTTACACAGATTTAAAAAAAATTTAGGACTCTACAGGGTGAGCCAAAAAACTAGGACAGCATAAAGTTGTATTTTTTTTAAATAGAACATCCTATATACGAATCGTATTTTCAATTTAGCTTATAATTTTAAATCTTTTTTATTAAGGGATTACTATAACAAAACTTTATAGTTTCTGAGATAATTAAGTTTAAAGAAAAAAAGTCACATTTTCAAGCATCAATTCAATCCTAAGTAACGTTTTCAATTTTGTGACAAATATATTCAAATTTGGAATTTAGCAAGGCCAAGGACAAGTTAACATAATTTTTACCTAATATTTGCAATAAAAGCTACAGGATGTTGAACACATCGGCTCAAATTTGAACAACTTTAAATGAACAAATATCTTTTTTTTAAATGGTACACCCTGTATATTTTCATGTTGTTTAATAGAGTAATAAAAACCCTAAAAGTTTTGTTCAATATATCCTATACCTATTTATAATAGTTTTTGAGATATTTCAGTTTTTCTTATTTTCCATACTTTTTTACAGAAATAGTCTTCATTATCATAGTAGCCATGTAAAATAATAAAAAGAAACTACAGAAACAAACAGAATGTGGTTAAATATGATGAAATACATTATTCGTTATATTACAATGGCCATAGTTTAATTAAACATAATGTGAAAAAATTAACACAACAATAACGACAAGGCAAATTCATATTTACTTTTATACTAAATTGAAACAAAAAAATTACCTAATAAATACTGAGATTAATTATTTCTTTTTAATAAGTGTTCGAATAAACGACCCTCTTGTGCAATGCACAAATTTAGTCTTTTTTGCAGATTTTCTCGGACCCTGGACAAAATTAGTGGCGTTATTGTTCTACAGGTATCCCTAATCCTGTTTCGCATATCTTCCACTGTTGTTGGTGGATTAACATACACCTTATTTTTAATATAACCCCATAGGAAGAAATCTAATGGGGTGATGTCGCAAGACCTTGGTGGCCACTCAATGAAACCCCCACGTCCAATCCATTTTTGCGGATATCGTTGGTCCAAAAACGCACGAACTTCACGATGGTAATGCAGAGGCGCACCATCGTGCTGAAACCACATACTGTCGAGCTCATCCCTATCGAGACCTTGAAGCAGTTGGGGTAGTTCTTCTTGTAGAAAGTTCAGGTAACTATGGCCATTTAGTGGTTCATTAAAAAAGTGGGGTCCAATAATTCGATTATGATGAATACCACACCAAACATTTAATGACCAGTGGTTTTGATGTTGCACCTCTCTAATCCAAAATGGGTTTTCTGTGGCATAATAATGCATGTTGCGTCTATTTACGGCACCGTTACTTCTAAAAGTAGCTTCATCACTAAACATTACCTTGCATAATAAATTTGGATTTAATTGAATCTCCGCATTTATTGTACGACAAAAGTTTACACAACTTTCAAAATCCTGTTCATCCAATTCTTGGTGTAATTCCATGTGATATGGATGATACCTATATTTCTTGGTAGTACGATTAGCGGTGGATTATGATGTTTCACATAATGCTGCTAACTGACGACTACCAATATAAGGATTTTCCTGAACATTTAACAATACTTGTAGTTCTTTTTCTTCATTAGTTACTGGTTTGTTGACCACTTTACGTTTTGGATAATCAACAGTACCAGAAGAATCAAATCTTTGCATTAAGTTTTGAAAAGTATGGGTATTAGGCTGGCGTCGATCAGGATACTTCATTTTGTAAATTCTTTGAGCAAGAAGGCAATTTTTTTGAGCCTCTCCTATTGTATAATTCATATCTATTAATTCATTCTTTGGAAAATTCATTTTACAATATAAGATGAATGCAAAAAAAACCAAACTACACTACATAAAAACCAAAAGAAGCGATTGCGGTTATAAATTTGACACACAGAAAAATGTTCTTTTACATTGTTTTTGCCATGGCTACTATGATAATGAAGACTATTTCTGTAAAAAAGTATGGAAAGTAAGAAAAACTGAAATATCTCAAAAACTATTATAAATAGGTATAGGATATATTGAACAAAACTTTTAGGGTTTTTATTACTCTATTAAATAACATGAAAATATATAGGGTGTACCATTTAAAAAAAAAAAGATATATATTCATTTAAACTTGTTCAAATTTGAGCCGATGTGTTCAACACCCTGTAGCTTTTATTGCAAATATTAGGTAAAAATTATATTAACTTGTCCTTGGCCTTGCTAAATTCCAAATTTGAATATATTTGTCACAAAATTGAAAACGTTAGGATTGAATTGATGCTTTAAAATGTGACTTTTTTTCTTTAAACTTAATTATCTCAGAAGCTATAAACTTTTGTTATAGTAAACCCTTAATAAAAAAGATTTAAAATTATAAGCTAAATCGAAAATACGATTCGTATATAGGGTGTTCTATTTAAAAAAATACAACTTTATGCTGTCCTAGTTTTTTGGCTCACCCTGTAGAGTCCTAAATATTTTTAAAATTTGCGTAAAAATAAACTGTATCAAACAATAAATATAGTTTCTTTGTAAATTTCACCGAAAAGGCACAAATTAACTTCATCCAATCGTTGACTCACCCTGTATAATTGATTTTCATGTGAGAAATAGATAGAATTTAGTGTAAGTTCTATTGCATTAAGAAATTTATTTTGAGGAATGTTAGAATATTTTTTTATTTCGTTCCATTTTTTTTAATGACTTCTATGGCAAGAGAAATTGGAATGTTTGTATATAGTGAGATTACATCCATTGATATAAGTACATAATCGTTAGGTATAGTTATCTTTTTTATTTTGTCTTTAAAGTGAAATGAATCTTTAATATAGTAGTTATTTGTATGAGCTATGTTCTTAAGTATATTTGACAAATATTTGAAAAGTAGTGCGTATGGAGAATGAATACATGATACATTTGGTCTAAGGGGAATATTTTTTTATGGAGCTTTGGTAATCCGTATATTTTAGGTGGTAAGACATTTCTGATTTTAAGATTTTTAGCTGTGTCGGGTGATATGTATTGTTTTTTCTCCCATAAATCTATAAGTTCATTATTTCTTTTTGTTGTTGATTTGTTGGGTCTAACTTAATTTGTTTGTATGTTTTTTTGTCGTTCAGCAACTCTTTCATTTCGATCATATTCAGTCGATTGCATTATTACAGTTTTATTAGTTTTATCAGCTCTAAGGATTTTAATTTGGGGGTTATAATTTAAGAATTTTATTGTTTCAGTGGAATTTTTTTGTATGTTGGTTATTTTTTTTGTTATTTTGTGAATTAAGTTTATTTTTAAAATTCTGCAATATAATACAAGTTTTATTCAGAATTTCATTCTTTTCATTAGCTGTTAATTGATTTATTCCAGTTTCGATGTAACATAAAAGGGCATGCATAGGTAATTCCTTTTCTTTTTCTAGACCCAATGCAAAATTTGAGCCCAAGCTTAAGGTGTCAAGTACATATTCAGGAATTATCTCATCAGTCAAATTGTCTACCCATAGGGAAACTGTATTTATGTTATTATTTATAGAAAGTTTCTGATTAGGAATTAGGCTCTGTAATTTATTTTGGTTACTATGTTTAATTCTAGTAAAAAGATTTTCATTTTTTTTTGGAGCATCATTCGAAAAAACCATGTATGATATTGTTAGGAAGACATTCCAAAAGAACGTCTTTAGTTTGACTGATCTTACTTTCAATTTTTTTTATATGCAGCGTAGTATCCGTAATTAGTATATTAAGGGTATTTTAAAAAAACAAATTTTTACTGTGCTCATCAAATCTAGACGCCAAGTTTAGATTTTCAAATTTTATATGTGATAATTTTAAATTTAAGAAGATTGCTATTACATTTTCAGTTTTACATCGTAATAAAAATATTCTTCTGTTTTTCTGGTTTATAAGTTTTCTGCTGTTACACTCATATTCTTTCATATAATCCATTATGTCTCTTCCAAAAGATATCTCAATGTTCCTGTATGTTAGCATTTCTTCACCCATGCTTTCTATATTTTTGTATTTCTCTTTTTATTATATATATATATATATATATATATATATATATATATATATATATATATATATATATATGTATATATTCTGTGCTTGACGTTTTGCCCAATGAAGTAGGCTTTTCAAAAGTATAATTTGAAATAAAAAATAAAATACAACTAACATGATGACAAACGCACACACACTTGACTTAAAATTAACATTTAAACGATAAAAATATTGATTAAAAATATTAATCGATAAAACAATATGAATTAAAAAGGATAAATAAAAATTATTCACAGTACGCACCTCAATTTACTTGTGTCGTGTTTCTTAGTGAAATATTTCAAGAATTTCTTGCTTATTTTATATTTGATTTTTTTTTGTTTAGTTTTTTCTGATTTACAAATAAATTTTATCAATATCAACTATACAGTGTGTTGCAAAACAATAAGGGCTTAATAGTTGGTTTAGTTTATTAGGTTAAAATATATTTGGCTTAGATTTTTGATATCTTTTTTGTCATTTATTGCTTGTTTTTCTTTTTTTATATGTAGGATTTCCTTTATTTCAAGTTTATGGTAGTTCCTTTCCTGAGTTTCTTGTGTTCGAAAAATCAAATTCATGTTTAAAATTTGTCTGAAATTTGTGTAATGCTGTCGTTGCGTTTTTGTGTATTTATGTCTGCTCAATCTGCTGTCCACATATTGTGTTGTCATTCCAAGATATTTCTGTGGACAATTTAGACATGGTATGGAATAGATAAGCTAATTTTTTTTGTGGGTTACCTTACTTTTTAACTTTGTAATCAGTGGTGACAAGTGATTGTATGTTTTGTGGCAAACTATAATATCGTGCTGTTGGAGGATGTGTGTAATCTTTTCTGGCAATAAATTAATGTATTGTATTGCAGCATATATTCTGGGATTGTTATTATTATTATTTTGTGTGGGGACGTTTTTATTGTACAGTTTGTAATTTCGTTGTTTCCCCGAAAGACTCACAAACAGGATAATAAAACAACGAATTTACAAATTATACAATCACTTGCCATCAGTGTATACAAAGTTAAAAAGTAAGGTAACCCACAAAAAAAAATCCAACGTTATTTATTCAATACCATGTCTAAATTGTCCACAGAAATATATTGGAATGACAACACAATATCTAGACAGCAGATTGAACGGACATAAATACACAAAAAGCGTAACAACAGCATTGCACACATGAAACAAATTTTAAACATGAATTTGATTTTTTGAACACTAAGATTCTAACCCAGGTAAGAAACTACCATAAACTTCAAATAAAGAAAATGCTGCATATAAGAAAAAACAAGCAATCAATAACAACAAGGTATCAGAAACGTAAGCCAAATATATTTTAACCTAATAAACTAAACCAACTAGGCCTTATTGTTTTGCAACACACTGTATCGTTGATATTGATAAAATCTATTAGCAAATCAGAAAAAACTAAACAAAAGGTTCCCAAATAAAAAATAACGAGGTGATAGTAACCGAGGGAATCTTGAAACACGACATAAGTAAATTAAGGTGCGTACTGCGAATAATTTTTATTTATCCTATTTAATTCATATTGTTTTATCGATTGATATTTTTAATCAATATTGTTATCGTTTAAGTGTTAATTTTAAGTCATATGAGTGTGTGTTTGAGACCATGTTAGTTGTATTCATTCGATTTTTTTTTTGAGGAATTATAGTTTTTCAATCTCTTGCAACCGGTTGAAAAACCTAAAAATATTTGATTTAATTATGTATTCTGTTCTAAAAATTACCTCCTAAATATGGTCAAATTTATTAAAATCAGATAAGGCAATCTAGAGTTATAATATTTTTTCAATTACAAGATTTCTTGCTTTCCCCTGCCTTCATAAAAGTTACAGCAAAAAGTTGAATACAAAAGTTTCGAAACATAAGAACTAGACATCAAAATCAAAAAGGCAACTACTATAATATTTGATTTTTTTGAGAAATTGTTATTTTTCTATTTTATATAACAAGATACACCATCTTAAGGCCTATCAGGAAACTAAAAATTTTAATTCATCTGGACTACTTACGCATATTTTTAATTTCGAAAGCATAGTGACCAATATTCTCCGAGATACAGCAGTCATGTTTCATGCCACGTGTGCTACAGCAAGCTTGATTGGGTGTCGTGAATTTCAAGGTGGATATTTTCTTTAAGTATCGCGATGGACTGGGGGTTGTTACCATAGACTTTGATTTTGACGTATCCCCATAAAAAAGTCCATCGCGGTTAAGTCCAGAGACCTCGGTGGCCAGGGAATATCCCGAAAACGGCTGATGAATTTTTGTGAAAAATGTTCATGGACTTTCTGGCCGTATGAGGAGTCGCATCATCTTGTTGAAACCAGTTGTGTGCTGAGTAAGAGCCTAGTAGTAACAGTTTTGTTGGTTAATATGCCCAATCGGATGGAAATAGGCCTCGTTGCTCCAAAAAATGCAATTTACAATAAGAAGTATTTCTAACATTATTTTACAAAAGTTTCTGCATACACAAAAGTAATTTTCTTTAATTTCTTGCACCAATTGGGTTTAGAAACGATGGAATTTTAAGTCTTTCTTTAAAATTTTATGAACTCTCTTTGGGAGTCCCAATGTCGCCGCTCTTTTTCGCACTATAAAACGTGGATTTTCACGCAAACTTTATGCCACTTCTCAAAGGTTATCAGATCCTTGTTGTCCTGCTAAGCCGATGCTGAGAGGCAGTGACCTAAATAACAACCCCGCAGAATAGTAGGGCGCATGAAAAAACTGCGGGGGGGGGGGGGCATATACTCTTATTTACGCTACTGCTGAGGGGTATTCAGAGCTGAAGATGTTTCACAGAACCGTTGTATCCACGAGCAGATCAAATTAACACTTGGTCCATCGCTCAGTCGCCGTATATTGTAATGAGATTAAAATTGTCCATGCGCACGCACGTAAGAATTGTCACTCTTAAAAAACCTCTCAATAGCGTACGCACAATGCTCCCCTGATCATTGCGGCATTGTAATTAACAAATCCACACTCTTGTTGCTTCTAATGGCGTCACCTTTCCCTGCACCGTTTATATCTTTTCGAGTTATTCACTTTTTAAAACAAATTTTCCACTGGAAACTCTGTACATATATCTGAGGATTTACAATTAAGATCGGCAACATCGTAAGACACAAACTGCAACCCAGTGGCATACGATCCGATGCATCGAACCGACTATAAATAATAAATATGTGGGAATGTAGAACATCTGGCCAAGATTATGTAAATTTTTTAAATAGCGTGGCTACCATCGCGTGGCGCGAGCTGTCGACAACCAGTTTTTTTCGGCGAAGTATAAAGATGTCTCGTTTATTAATTCTGAAGACGATTCATTTATTATTAATATTTGTCTGGTATATTTTATGTTCTTTTTGTGAATATTCATCAAGAATTATGAAACTGGTTGGGGAGCAGTAAATATATAAATTTAATTTGTAGAGTGATGGAAAGACAGCTATTATTATTTATTAATTCAACTTATTAGTAATAAGTAATAAAGAGTAAGCATTTAAGTGTATGTAAATAAGTAATTTACAAACATACAGATATATGATTTTAATTAAAACTGAGTCATAGAATGACTCAGAATGTGTGTGATCTGAATGTAGTAACTCTTTTACGTGGTTAGGATTTCTATAGAAGAGAAGGGAAAGAGACTGTCGTAGTAAGAATTTTGCATCTTTGTTAAGTTTGTAATAACGCCTAAGTCTGTTATTGTTTTGAAAAACATGAGAATAGGCAATGTCAAAAAATAAGCTTCCGGAATCGTATCCCTGCTGTCAAATTTCACGTTGGCTTGTTATCAGTAAATCAAATTTAGCAAAACTTTACTTGCAATGACGCAAAGTTGCGTTTAGGGTTACAGCCAGTTATTTGTGTTGAAGTACCGTAAGAAGAGACGCCAAAAAACAAAATAAAAGCTATACTTTTCTGAGTATATTATCTAAACAAGGATTATTTATACAACTCCATTTTGTGTTTTTTGAATAGATGTTCTAATGTATCTAGTTGCCTATGGCATTTTGAAATGTCAGATAATTCATTTAATCTGTCAGTTTAGTCTGCAAACCCTGTTGCTATAATAGCGGTATTATTTTTTGTAACTGTGAAACATCATTTACTGAATTGAAAATTGAATTATTTGAATATGGTTGTGTTATTTCTTTGTCAAAATGAAGATTTATCCAAAGGAAGAGCGTATTGATATGATTTTTATCCTTGGAGAATGTCATCAAAATTGTTTGTTGGCTTCTCGAGTCTAAGCTCAAAGGTTTCCTGAGAGAAACCATCCTAAACCAGCCGTTTTTGTGATACTATTAAACCAATTTCGGGAAAAAGGAAGTGTCAGTTATAAAAAATATCTTATAAGAGAACCTCTCACTGGGGATAAAGAAAATGTTTTTACTGTACTTGGTTCAGTAATCGAAAATCCCAACATTAGTCAGAATCCGAAAATACTAACGTTAGCCAAGCAAATGTTTCAAAGATTCTTAACAAATACACATTTCATTCTTATAAAATACAGCTTTGTCAAGAACTTCACGGAAATGATTTTGACAAACGGACTCAATTCTGCTTGTGGGTGTTAGATAAAGTGGCAGAAGATGAACACTTTTTTGATAACGTGTTGTTTAGTGATGAATGTACTTTTCATAACAATGATTTCGTGAATATACACAACTCCAATTACTATTCTAATTCAAATCCCCATGACTACAGAGTTATGAGAAACCAGAATAAGTGGTCGGTTAATGTATGGGGAGGAATACTGGGTCCATACTTAATTGGACTCTACTTTTTTGCAGGACTTTTAAATGGTTTGACGTTTCGCGATTTTCCTTGACACCAACTTCCAGTTTTACTAGAAGAAGTCCTCTTAAATATTAGAACAACTATGTGGTTTCAACTGGATGGAGCTCCGCCTGATTATCATCGCGAGGTTCTGCAATTTTTAAATGTCAACTTCCGAAACAGGTAGATTGAGAGAGACGGATTTCAAAATTGGCCCTCGAGGTCTCCGGACTGAACTCCACCAGATTTCTTTTTAGGAGATACATAAAAGGAATTGTCTGCACCCCCGACAACACCAGAAGATATAAAAATACGCATAAGAAACGCTTTTCAAACTGTAACCCCGCAAAATGTTGTCTAGAGTTTTGAAAAAAGAATATGTAAGTGTTTAGAAATGGATGGTCGACATATCAAACATCTACTACAAATATTTTGCTTCTGTTTTGTGTTATCATCAATATTTTATTACCATTATTGCTGTTATAGCTTGTTGGATGACTATAAATCTCGTTCCGAGTTTTGGAACATTTGTAAAGATATGCCTGATTATTATTCTTATAGTTGTAAATTACCTGTCATTTTCAAATGCCATAGGTAACTAGATACATTAGAATATCCACTCAAAACACAGAAAATGGTGCAGAAAACGATTATTTGGCGTATTCTGTGAAAACGCGAAGACTTAGCTATAGAACACCCTTATACCATTCGATAGGTATTTAAAGGGTACATTTTCTGGTAAGTTAAAAAGTATAGCGTTCTATTTAAATTAATCAAGTTATAGTCACTTAAACTTCTTATTTGATTATTTTTAATTTTTGGACACCCTGTAAAATATAGCAATTTTTATAATTTGGATATAAAATATGATTTATTGTTACACTTCACTGTAAATTTCGAGTACATAACTGAAATATTTCTTAAGTATTTAAAACATGAAAATTAGGTTAGATTTTGTCAAAATTTTACTGTTTGATAAATTCTATTTCCTTATTTTGAACTTGGGACGCTTATGACAAAAGGTCCAGAAATCGCTTGATTACTCTTTTTTCTTATTTTTATTGCATCATGTAGTATGAAAACCCTTCTAGAAAAGTCCGTAAGCTTCTGGTATCCGGAAAAAAGGGTATATAAAGAGTCCAGGTCGGCTTTAGTTTGAAAGTTCGTTGAAGTAACTTGAATTGTTTGACAAGTGTCAGAAGCAAAGTTTTAATAAAAGGTTATTAAATAACACAATGTGTGTTTATAAATACCAATATATATATATATATATATATATATATATATATATATATATATATATATATATATATATATATATACCGGGTGTCAACGAATCTATTAGACAAGTCATAATTTCTAGAGTATTATGTGTATCAAAATGAGAATTGGTACAGGTAAATGTTATGAGGAGAGTTTTCGCATATTTTCCACTTTCCGGTCACTTCCGGTTTCACCGGAAATGGCCCCGGTTTTGAATTCTTAAATAGAATAACCTGTATATTTTAACATCTTTGGATTTCTGAGACAATTCTAGATCAGAATGTGACATTTTAAAAACTTTTTACGTCTACTTCATTTTTTTAGAGCCACTTTTAAAATTGCATCTAGGTGGCCATGATCGGACGCAAACTAATCTAAGGGCCTTAGGTGGTGTCAAAAAAATACAATCGCAAAGTTTAAGTGACTAGTATGAAAGATAGGAATTGGATTAAATATTTAACAAAATTAACAAAAAACTAACAAAATAAACTAATAACTTAGACGACGCACTTAAAATATTTGAAAGTACAGTAGCTGAATTTATTAAAAAGTTTAGTGTGGTAAATGTTCGAAGTGCATTCCTTCTTTTTCACGACACATTTCAGCTCGTTCAATTGTTTCTCTCAACACGTTTTGTAGCATTTGAAGCGTTATACTTCTAAATGCCCGTAAAATTCTTTCTTCTAATATTTCAAGAGTAGCTGGGGCTGCTCCATAGTAAACCTTTTCTTTAACATATCCCCAGACAAAGAAATCGAGCACAGTAAGATCCGGTGAACGGGCTGGCCACCGTACCGGACCATTGATTGCAATAATTCGATTATTAAAATGCTCTGTTAAATAATTAAGAACTTCCCTAGTATTGTGAGGCGGTGCTCCATCTTATTGAAAGTAAATTCGCCGTAAAACTGCTAAAGGTATATCATTGAGATGATTTTCGATTTCATTTTGAAGAAAACCTAAGTGTCTAACCCCTGTTAACTGACCTTGAAACAATATTGGCCCAATTATTCTGTTTCCAACGATACCAGCCCAGACATTGACGCCAAATCTTTTTGGAAATTGCCCTCTCTCATTTCATGTTGATTTTGTTGGGCCCAGTACCGAGTATTTTGCTTATTGAACATACCATTATTTGTAAATCGGGATTCGTCGGAAAATAGAATAAAATCGATAAAATTTGGGTTAACTCTATGATTTTGAAGCAGCCAATCACAAAACACTACGCGTCTATCGCCATCCTCAGTATACAAATGTTGATGTAACTGATATTTAAATGCTCGATATCCATGCTTTTTCAGTATTTTTCTTGCTGATTCATAACTTATCTGCAGTTCTTGACTAATTTTTCTTAACGAAACTGTTTTATCAACCTCAACCATAGCAAGTACGTTAATTTCAGTCTCTTCATTTATGATAAACCTCTGTTCCGCGTCTTGATTTCCTATTTGCCTAAAACGAGTCTCAACATAGGGAAAATACTGATGAGCTGGATGTTGCCGATTCGGATATCTATGTGCATACAACTCGGCAGCATTCCTTGAATTTCTATGACACTCTCCAAATATTAATAACATATCCACTTTTTCACTTTGAGTATACATTATTTTAACGAAAATCTAAACTGAACTTAACGAAAATTAAGAAACTTTTACGTCTGTTCTTAGAGCGTATGTCACTGTCATTATCTACTTAAGTGAGTGCTTTGTTTTCCAAAGAAGACTTGATAAAAACAGTTGCAAATTATTATGCATCATGGCTGTCCATGGCGCACTTGTCATAAGTAAATAAATTATCCAGTATTTTGCTTAATAATATTAAATTTCTGTTCTTATATCTAATCCAATCGCAAATAAATTAGTACCGTTAGATTCGTCAAAGAATGCTTTTTTCGAAAAGTAGTTGTCAAAAAGGAGTCGCCATTTGAAAATTAATAGTTAGAAATGAAAACGTAATTTTGTCAACTTGTCTTATTCCTGTCTTTCATACTAGTAACTAAAACTTTGCGATTGTATTTTTTTGACATCACCTAAGGCCCTTAGATTAGTTTGCGTCCGACCATGGCCACCTAGATGCAATTTTAAAAGTGGCTCTAAAAAAATGAAGTAGACGTAAAAAGTTTTTAAAATGTCACATTCTAATCTAGAATTATCTCAGAAATCCAAAAATGTTAAAATATACAGGGTGTTCTATTTAAAAATTCAAAACCAGGGCCATTTCCGGTGAAACCGGAAGTGGCTGAAAAGTGGAAAATATGCGAAAACTCTCACCTTCACATACCATTTACTTGTACCAATTCTCATTTTGATACACATAATACTCTAGAAATTATGACTTGTCTAATAGATTCGTTGATACTTGGTATATATATATATATATATATATATATATATATATATATATATATATATATATATATATATATATACTAACATCAATATAAATATGCTGTAACCAAAACACTACTTTGTACCATCCTCAGAAACCTGAAACTGCTACGAACATTCCGCAGCTCTCAAGATTAATGAGAAAGATACCATAATCCGGGAAATTCAATACAGTGGATCGAATATACCTGGGAACTAACTGCAAATAACCTGAAAGTTAGAAATACCAACGCTGAAATTATAATCCTAATAAAACTATTTATTATAACATTGTTTAGTTTACTACATAATTATATTTTTTTCGAACAAACAAAAGAGGCAGAATAACTAAGAAAACAAAACAAAACAAAGTTCATTAAAGTTTTAGAAAAAGAAATTAACTATGCCTGCCGTCTATTTTCATTTATCTTAATGTTCACACCATTACGAAAAAAAAAATCTCTCGATTATGTCCGGGTCTTTCTAGAAACGAAGCTCAGGTCATCCGACAACATTGCACTTGATGACACACGACCTCCTCGCTACGAGCTGTTTCCAGCTGATTCGAACACATCGAGTTATGTCCTTGATCCTGGGACTCGATTTCTGCTTTTTTACGGCTTTTTAATGTCTTTATTACGCTTCGTATTGTGTAAGCTTCACCGCAGAGATAAATAATGCGAGAAACGCGACAGTGGGACCATAAAATACAGAAATAACTGAAGATGTTGTAGTATATATATTTGGTGTAAAACCTGTGAAATGAACAGTAGCTGTAGATAATGATTAAATAGGTTATACAGGGTGCTGCCAAAAAAGTATATTAGATTTTCATAGATGACATACTGTGACTCACAGAGGCAGTGGTAGCTCGTAGGGTCATGGCGCTACTAAAATTTTTCTAAATTTATTTTTTTTTAATTATTTTTAACCGACTTCTAAAAAAAAGGAGATTCTCAATTCGTCGACTACGTATTTTTTTTATGGATGTACACCAATTACTCAGAAAGGAAGGTACCGATTTGAATGAAATTTTTTACGTTATGTTCAGGAAATTGCTGCGGTGGTCCCATATTTTTGGACCAAATTGGTGCAGTAAAGTCCAAGATGGCGCTGAAAATATGGCGTCCAAATAAATTAATTTTATCCAATTTTCTCCATAATAGGCGTGGAGGAATTTTGAAGGCCGCATATAACGAATCCAACATATTTTTAAAAAATTCAGTATGGCGGATCAAATATGGTGGACAAAAAAATCAATTTTGTTCGATTTTCTCCAAAATTGGTACGGAGGAGTTTTCGGAGTCACACATAACGAATCTGAAATTATTTTTAAAAAATTCAATATGGCGTATCCAATATGGCGGCTAAAAAATAAATTTTATCCGATTTTGGGGATCACACATTAAGAATCTGAAATTATTTAAAAAAAATAAATATGGCGGATACAAGATGGCGAATTAAGGATTTTACATCCCTCGATTTTGTTTAAAATCAGTATTGGGGGAATTTTGTTAGTGTTAATTTCGAATTTAAAATATTTTTTCAAAAAGTCACTCTGGCGGATTCAATATGTCGTCCAAAAAATTTTACACTTTTCTATTTTCCCCAAAATTGATATAGCAGGTTCTTGAGGGTGTAAATTATGAATTTAAAAGTATTTTTTCAGGATTCAGTATGGTAAATCCAATATAGTGGACTAAAAATTTTACATTTTTCGATTTTTATTCAAAGGTGGAACTGAATCGTTTTTAAGGATGTAAATAGCGAATATAAAATTATTTTAAGGAAATCTAATATGTCAGATGCAATAGAACGGTCTAAAAATTTTAAATTTCCGGATTTCACCCAAAATTGGTACTAGGCGCTTTGAAGGGTTTAGA
Source organism: Diaprepes abbreviatus (assembly GCA_034092305.1). Lineage (NCBI taxonomy): Eukaryota > Metazoa > Arthropoda > Insecta > Coleoptera > Curculionidae > Diaprepes > Diaprepes abbreviatus. Next base: position 1,350,120 of record JASJET010000268.1, on the reverse strand, counting down.
TTTAGATTAGATTAAGACGTTAAAATGATTTTTTTGAAAATTTTACCTTATTCGTATTTTTTCATATTTGGTATTAGGGGTTTTTTGGGGTGGTGAATTACGAATATGAAGTTAGTTTTTTACAGTTATGAGGTTGATAGGATACAGTATGAGGGACTGAAAATTTTACTTTTTCCGTGTTTGTCTAAAATTTGTATTGCGGGGTTCTTGGGGCGTATACAAACTCAATATGCAGTATAAAATATATCAGGCTAAGAAATTTACGTCTCAAAGTTCTTTAAATATCGATATTGAAAGGTTTTAGGGCCGATATTACCAGTCTAAAATTAATTTGAAATTTAAGATAGTGGATTTACTATGACAGATTAAATATTGGTTTGACACAATTTCTAACTCTGGATAGAATGAGTACTGTTTGCCCTCTTGGAGTCATTGTGAAGATTAGTACTTAGTTCAAATAATTTATGAATACGATAATGAATTCAAAACTAAAAATCGAAAAATAAAATATTTATAAAAAAAATTGAACCGACTTTTAAAAGTGCGCTAAAAAGTAAAAAATAACTATAAATTTTTATATAAAATTGAAATTTTTGAAGTCGGTGCCAAATTAATTCTAAATGATATAAATAACTACTGATATATAAAAATTATGGCAAGAAAACAATTACAAATAAAGTGTTTGTAATCTGTTTGTGCAAATCACATTTTGTCAGGTATTAATTTGGCGCCGACTTCAAAAATTTCAATTTCATATAAAAATTTAAAGTTATTTATTACTTTTTAGCACACATTTAGAAGTCGGCTCAATGTTTTTATAAAAAAATTTTATTCTAAACCTTTCTGAATATTATTTCGTTCTCTGTATTAATATCCTGGAAGTCAGATTTTCTTTATTCAACATATGATTGTTCATTTATTGATACGGCTTAGTGGAGACAGATGGAAATATGTACTAATATTTGGTGATTATTCGGAATAGTGAAAACATCGAGTTTTCCGAATTCTTCGATGATCTTTTTACATACCTCCTATTTTCGGGTCGCAGAACACGAATATGATTTTTTTTTTCACTATCTCGCATGGTTTTTTCGAAAAAAAATCACTTTCATCTATATAATTTGTATTTTCCGATCACTACCTTTAAATTTTGACCTCTTCTGGTAAAATTTACAAACACAACACAATATATAATCATTTTTTTAACAATACTTACGTAAAAAACCGGAAAAAGGAAATTTTTCATACAAAGTACGAAGACCATTGGCATGTTGAAACTTTTTTTGGGGCATGAACACCATTCAAATCGAAACATGCGATATTGCCACGTTGACGTGCAGAATCGGAATGCCAATTATAAATTGGTCGTTCGGCAAGCTACGTTGGCCTAACCAAGATCAAACCTAAACAGTCCTGAAAACATCTGTTTTGTGAAATCTGGTTTAGTTCAGGTCAGTTCAAGTTTGACCTCGGTTTTTAGACCAATGTAGCTTGCCGAAAGATTTATTTATGTTTGACATTCCGATTATGTATGTTTACCTACATTTTATGCTATAATACTGGAATCACCACAATCAATCGCATTTGAACTACCAAATTTTCCATCCTAATGAAGTTCAAAATCCATATCAACGTGGAATTATCGCATACTAAATTAATTCACACGAATTCCCAGCCTCTAAAATCACATGTTTAGATCTAAATTTTAGATATGCCCAAAAGAAGATTTTGATTTGAGATTCAATATAATCATGCCAGCTCAGTCGTGAATCCAAAATTACTCCCAGTTTCCTTATATTAAAGGACCTTTCCTGACAGAATAATTGTGAGTAGTATCCCCACTTTTCTCTTTTTTGTCAAAAGTAGAACCTCGGCCTTGCCCAGATTTATTTCAAGCTCCTCCATCTGGCACCATTATGAAGAAAAATAACTAATAATTTCAGCATTGCTACTTTTTCAGAATTATATAACATTTGAGAAACAGTCTTATCAAAAGCCCCTTTTAACGAATCTAATGCCGATAATAATAAAAAGAGAATTATTATTTTTTAAATCCTTTTATTTTCTGATTCCGCTTTCCTGTCGTTTTCTTTAATTATAGCGCTTTTCTCCAGGTTTTATACATAACATAAAAATAATCTCTCCCGGTTGGCACAAAAGCACTGGCACTTAAAGTTTGCCTATATCGTTTAGCAAGAATATAAAATGTTCTGCGCGACAAATTTTTCAGTGACGACGATTTAAAACTTGGTAAAATTTTTGTTTTATTAAGTAATGTTAATGTTATATAACATGTTTAATGTTGATTTATTACTCACGATTGCTAACAGCCTGTGAGGAACGAATTTATTTTAAACACCAGATTAATCATGATACTATAACTAAAATCATATTAATATTGAAAACATAAGGTCGATAATCATTTTGTTTCCTCTTTAGAATACATCATGTCTACCTGGAGAACTAGGATGTAATTGCAAGTGTCATCCAGCGACACCATCGAAACTAACACAATTCCAATATGAAGGGGAATATTTCAGGGCGATTCCCTTAGTCCGTTGTGGTTCTGCCTTGCAATCCACTATCACGCCGTTTGACCTCAACCAGATACGACTTTAGTATTAGAAATAACAACGAAGGGATTGTAAGAGTGAATCATCTTCTATACATGGATGTTCTTAAACTGATGGCTGCTACCAGAAACCAGCTGGAGCAAATGCTTAAAATTGTAGAGGAGTTCTCCGGGGATATCGGAATGCAATTTGGACATGACAATTGCCGTATTTTGAACATCGTTAAAGGTAAGACACAACCAGGAACATTTGAAATGCAGAATGGTGAAACTATAGCTGCAGTGGAAGCAGAACAAACATACAAATACCTAAGTATGAAACAGGCTAAAAGACCATCGCACTGTGAAAGCCGAATTGACAACCGAATTTGTCAGGAGGGTAAGGCAGGTATTACGAACTAACTTAAATAGTAGAAATTTATTTAAGACGCTCAATACGTACGCTTGCTCTGCACTTAGCTACTCTTCTGGAATTGTAAAATGGAGCAGGATGGACATCCAAAACCTGCAAAGAAAAATAAGAACACTCCTACAAAAGCACAAAGACATCACCCTCGGAGTGTTATACTCCCAAAATATCAAGAAGGAAGAGGATTAGTAAGCAACTCGACCTAAAAATACGTTCATATTTCTACAGGTTAACGGACTCTTCCACACTACATCTAACAATATGCGAGACAGACGATTCCATGCCGCTACAGCTAAGGGAACAGGATATAGCTTCTCACCACCAAACAGACCAAGAGAAGCTACAAACCTGGCTACAGAAGCCACTCCATGGATGGCATCCAAATGAGATCAATCAAGACAATGTCGACAACTCAGCGTCGAACTACTGGTTGATTTCAGGACAGATGTTTCCGGAAACGGAGGACTTCTTGTTAGCTATCCAAGACTCGGTTATTCCGACGAAGAACTATCGGAGAATAGAAAATGGCCAATGTAGATATGGCTGTTGAACATCAGAGACAATCCAGCACATAACTGGGGGATGCTAAGCGTTTACCGCCACCGAGTATAAGGAAAGACACGACGCAGCCGCTAAGATACTCTACCAAGTGTTAGCAGATAAGTTAAAACTGTTGCAGGTAGAATAGTGCCTTATTACAAATACAATCCGGAGCCTATTCTTCAGAACAACCAGTTCAAGTTATATTGAGACCGACCAGTTCTGACACATCAGACAGTTGCTCATAATAGACCGGACATTATACTAACAGATAAAATTTCTAGACGAACTACATTAATCGACATTGCTGTATCTAACACCAACAACCTGAAGCCAAAATACAACGAGAAGATCGCCAATACAGAGATCTGGAGGTGTAAATCCAAAGCCAATGGGCAATAAACAGCATCCAAACGATTCCCATAATACTGTCAACAACTGGAGTGATACCAAAGAACCTCCTGCAGAACATCCAAGGGACTGAGTCTTAATGAGCACCTGTATAAATCGATGCAGAAAGAAGTTCTCCTTGCAACCGCGCGAACCGTCTGAAAGTTCATAGGAAATACAGCAGACCACGTCACCTAGGACCCGATAACATGGAAAGGGTTTCCACAGATCTTCATACTTTTGGCATCTTTGCATACCTAGTATGAGTCAAGATTCCCTAGAAGGAGCGCGAAGCCGTTTGGTTTGTAAATCATAATAAAAATGAAGATACTGAACGAGAAATTAATTGAAATATATATTCAGAGACCTTTCCATCCAGAATGATTACATAACAGAAGTACAAGGAGAAACACGATTCTGCTGCCAAAAGAATCATCAAGAGTTGGCAGAGAAATTCAAACTGTTGCAAGTAGAGAAAGTACCGTACTATGAACTAGCATAGAATCTGTAATGGGGAACAATAAGTTCAAACTGTACTGGTATCGAACTATGCAATCATGCTAGGAACACTAATAGAAATCGCCACCCCTAACCATAATCTTAGGTATAAGAACAATGGGAAGGTCGCCAAATACAGAGACCTGGAGGTATATATACGCAGACAGTGGGGAATGGGTAGCATCTGGACGAGTCCCTTAATTCGGGCAGAGTTAGCTGGCAGGAATATGGCCCTTGTGTCTACACAATCTAAAATGTATTTTTGTGACGATTATTTTGATTTAAGTTTTGATAATATTTGTTTACTTTTCTTACAGTGAAAGTTATTATTTTTCAAGTTTTCAAAAATGAAAATTGGAATTTTGAGGTTAGAAATAAAGTAATCAACACCAACCAATGTTTTGTGTTTGCTTTATTTTAATTTTGAGCTTAAAAATACCTGTGATTACTATTATGTATTCATTATTGGTTGCGAAAATAAAGTGTTATACCAAGAATTGTCTTGGTATATGATTTACATGGAGGTCTTCACATTTCTAAATTCAGCAGAGCAAATGTTACTGTTTGTTGCGAAAAAATTGGCAACCATAAAACAACTAATTCGCGGCAAATTCGAAATATTTGCCTTAATATATATTTTTTATTGTGAGAAAACTTCATAGAATAATTTTCAAAGCAAATTTTCGAAGAAATTGCACAGAAATCACAACAAAATAATGTTAACCTTTGACAGCGCCGAAGACGTGGCGTCATGAACATTGATTGGTGTTCGTTATCACGTGAGTTAAGAGATGTATTTAATTACATTTAGATTATCAAATAAAAATAAAATTCCTTAAAAATAAAGAAAAATATTGTGTTTTTTAGGATTTCTGTTATGAAAACTATCTTTTCATTTGAATACAGTTAAGATTCCTATTACATATGCAATACTATTTTTCGTTTTCCAAAAAAAAAATATGTCAAATTAGAATTGTGTCATTTTTAATTAAGAATATTATTTTAGTATATCAAAAGTTTGATTCTACAAAAAAAAATCCACAGATAAATCATGTCAAACTAGAATCGTAGAATTTTTAAATAAGAATACTATTTTTAACATCTAAACAGTTTGGTTTTACGAAAAAATTGTTCTACTTAGAGCAAGTTCAAGAGATCAAAATTCGCAAATATAAATTAACGACTCTATCTGAAAGGCATGAAATCACCAGCAGTACTCCACAAGGTTACCTACCTATTTCAATATTTTGAAAAATATCATTATTTTCAGTATGCTAGACGGAGATAGTTTACGCTGACGAAACTTCTGTGATTGTTTATTGTGAAGAAATAAACAGATCAGTGTCTCATATGAAAGCAATATACACTTTAATAAAAATGGTGTAATTTTAAATAAGCAAAATAGATTTATTAAATAAAGTAAAGATGGTACATTTTTCGAAATTTATATTAATCAAAACTTCTCTTAGAATGCTATTTTAGTATATAAATTATCAATTTGCAATTTTGCAAGGTTACTTACTATTCATCATAAGTCATAAGCTTGTGTAAATTCTGAAATATGGAATTATGTTCTAGAATTCAATTTATATAACCATAGAAATGTAAATAAAATATACATTACCCTCTTTTCATTGACATAAATAAGAAAGATTCATTTATTACTTCCTTGTGGACCTATAAACATCGGATTATTTACAAGTACATACTGATAAGGATAAATTCGTGAGGCATTAAGCATAAGTGCAATTATGCGCTGGCCGAATACAATATTTCTCTGATGTATTTTTATTTTCAACGGTTTCTTTTACAATTCATTTAATTATTTAGTTGGAGTTTTATTTTATGAGAATTTCCACACTTGTAATTTCAAGTCTGATCGAGGGGAAGCTTTTTATGTTGAAACACTGCTAGAACCGATTTAAATTCATTTCGTTCTAAAATAACGAGTAACCTGTAATATAAAACTAAAAACGTTCTGAAATGTTGAACTAAAATAACACTTCAAAATAACGTTACTCGAATAACGTCTCATATCTACTAAAAAGCAACTTCATTCCTCATTTAATAACTAAAATTTTATTTTATTCTTTCTACAACATATTGCATACGTCATAATCCATAATAAAACCGCAAGAAACTTTAAAACTTAAAAAGCTATAAAATAGTCGTCTATCAAAACCATTTTAGAAAACTTCTTGACATCTTTCCAATTTACTCTGGGACTACACGGAAGTATCCGAGTAATATAAAATTTTATTTGAAGTACTTCGGACACACGTATATTTGTACGTTTTTCTTTGAAATATACCAGGAATAAATCTTGTTCAGCGAATTGCATTTTGATCGCTTATATTAAAAGTGGGTTTTCCTAGCGTCATTTTGATTTTTATGAGTTTAGAGATGCAAGGAATGAAACAGTGATGTAAATATCTGTAGTAGCGGCAAAAAAATAGAACAACTACTTAAAAATTACAATATAATATATATAATTTGAAGATAAATACTTCTTTTAAAGCTGTTCTCTTTGATGGTATCCATTCCAATGCCCTTTTGGGTTCTGACATTCTTTTAACATGTTCATACCTTACTAGCTATTTTCACCAATTCCCCTATAGTATGGGTTGGCACCTTATCCATCCTTAATTTTTACAAGATCTACGTAACGCATTTAAACTTATTTAAGCCCTTTAGTTGACCTGAATCTATCTAAAATTTGTTTATTATATTATGTTTGGATTGCTCTTATTAATGCAAACGCAAATATTTCTTTTCTTCGATGCTTCTCACAATATCTATATGGCTACGTGATCATAAGCTTTAGAGAGATCGATAAATAACATATCTTCTCCCATTTCCTTTTCTAACATTTTTCTCTTTTTTTTTTGGCTTTAAAACGAGCCCTTTTTATATTCAATCTATACTTCGAACTTAATAAATTAAGTTTAACTTTGTACCTATTATTTGTATGCGGACGACATACCGCTGTATTTTTATTTTAATCTATCCGAGATTTATTTAGCCCTGCAATCTGTAAACAGCAGCCAGAGCTTATTTTGCATGTATTTTAAATAATTTACGGAAAAATTAAATTAACGCACTTAAATCGTCAGTAAAGAACTAACAAAATGTTTTTTAGGTTCTAATCGAGGATTTACGCGAGTTTAACGGTAGCAGAAATTCAAAGTTTGGCCGACTATTTACTAACAGTGAACTAATAAAATAACATGCGTTAGTTATGGCTAAGAAGGTGTGTCTAGATAAAAAAAAAATAAGATATTTGTGTTACTGCCAGATCGCAACATTTTCTATTAGTGATGGTTCCGTTCTTTGTTATACTAACTGCCCCTTAAAATATTTTTCCCATTCACTTCCTGCAATTTGTATTTGCTTTTTTATCTTTTTTGAGGTTGCTAATGAAATTTTATACATCTGTTCACTTTTTCAACTCAGTATATTGTCTCATAACATTTTCTGTCCCAAGATGTCTCCTTTGTTTCTGTTATTAAACGATTGTTTTTTTATGATACACATATTATTGCCTACTACAGAATGTTTTGTTTTACTGTTTCGAATAATATGGCATCTCCATTGCTTCAATTTTCTTATTCGTATTATGCCACCATACGTTGCTGCTTTTTTTTCTATTTTTCCCAATACTTGGTATACGGCTTATTGTAGTACTTTTTTAATAAGTTCGTGTGGAAATTAACTTCTGAATATATCTCTACTTACAGTTTTCCTAGTCTTTCATAACAGAATTTTTGAATACTTTCTTTATCTTTATTGAATTCCTTAGTCATTATTTTCTCCGTGTCTGTATTATAAAAATTCTTTAACTATATTTTTGAGGAGATTTCTTACATAGGAAAAATATTTCTCTTTTTGGGCGATGATGGCCCGAACCATACTTGGCACCTTCATATACCCTGATATCCCATATTTTAAGTGATATTATTTGCTTGACTGTATATTGCGAAAAAATTTCAGATAAGTAATCTGTAACCCGTGAATGTAACGAATACCAAACCAAAGAAATTATAAAGTATTTTTTTTAAATCCATTTTTCACTTAGAATCATTAATTGCGAGAGATATGGATAGTATCTTCCAGGGATGTGAAATAGATTATTAGATATTGGATTGCATGCAAGAAGATAAACCAAAAAATCCATGCCAATTGAATAGAATAAGAAGTGACATTAACAATAAATTAAACTAAAAGTAAGTATTTAAAACAAAATTTCACCAAAATAAAACTTATACTATTTTATCAAACAATACACTATCCATATTTGAATACTTCCTATGCTCAATACTGATATTTATCAAAATTATTCTCAGTGCAGTGTATCTGAAGTTTAACCTAAGTACTATAAAATACCTGAAATATATAAGATTCAAGAATATACTACATACAATGTCACATAAGAATAAATTTTTCGAAAGCCCAACTGGACATCGGACAACTTTCTTATTTATTATTGGTATTAGAGGGAAACTTTCAGCTAACTTTTCTCGGAATTTTGTATTTCCATGGTAATTTGTATTAAATATATTTATACAACAAAACTTAAACAAAATATCTATAAACTTTTTTAATATGTATATATATATATATATATATATATATATATATATATATATATATATATATATATATATATATATATATATATTTATTTTGTACCGGTTCATACGTTTTATATTTATAGCACGGCCCAGTATGAAAAAGTGCAGTAAGCTTACGGAGAGCTGTTGAGAACGTTGTGGTATCTTACAAAAAGTTTTAGTGAAAGCTTCTAGTAATCTTAAAATATCTGCAACAAATCACTAATGGAAAAAATAATTGTTCAGGTATCTATCTATAAATTTCCCGGAATCTTTCATACAATATTACATTGGAATCCTTTATGAAATTTATTCAGAAACTTCCTAGAAGGTTATTGAACGCTGTTATTAAATTTTTTGTGGGAAAGCTTGTAACAGGCTCTTTTTTACTTTTATGCCTGTCTTATTTAAATTTTGGATTTTGCAAAAAATCATACACCTCTCGCCATCTATCGGCATCGGTCTTAACTGGAGTCACGCTTTCAAGTCGATCTTCTGTATAAGTATTTTTGCCATTTTTAGATATCTGTAAATTGTCTATCTGTCTAACTTTTTAAAATATGTATTTTGACAAGTCTAGCTTGAACTTTTATCATTCAGCCATTGGCCTTGTAACTGGTCATCTAGTAAAGTGGTGTGTAGAATTGTTAAAAAGTAAGATCAGTGATCATATGTGTGTTTCATTATTTGTTTAATCAAACAACATTTAAATTACTTTTTATATTTTTCGTTGTAATCGCTGAGTTCAATAAAGTAAATTATTTCCATGTTACGCGTGAAATAACCCGATAAAAAATTTCCAGAATGCTGAATAACGCTTTTTTCTCTTCGTTACAAGAGCCTGCATTTTTAAAATAATTTCAAGTCTTATCCATCATGTAAAGCATTGAAATCATTTATTCAAGTTTTACTTCAGTTTCTGCGAGCTAATATCTTAGTTTTGAAGCTTTATGATAGTTTCTTATTCCTTTTATCCTACATTCCTGAAGCTCTGCCATCTTTACTAGAAATACTAGATGTTTCCTCGAGACCAACTACTTTTGCCGACGAATGGGTTAAGTCTGATTCCCTTTTGGATAAATATATTAAACTACTCATAAAGGGATATTAAAATATCCGATAGCAGTCCACTTTGCAAGTATTCAATTAGCTGAGACTATCTTTTAGTGACTGTAGCCCGATAGCAAGTACTCACAATGAGATAAGTAGCTCTATTTTTTTTTAATTCATGATAAAAAGAAACATATAATCGTACTGTAAAAGAAAATACAATTTTCGTTGACAAACTATGCAAATTTTGTTTTATTATCTATAACTACAGCTAACAGATCTTTGACATTTTTGCTTTGTTATTTAAAGTTATATCTAACGTATCTATTTCATCTTTTCTATGTTATTTTTAACTAGGCCTATCAAGTATTTTTACTAAAATAAAACTTTATAAGTATTTTGAGTTTTATTTGGATGAAATAAAGAGTCTATCTGTAGAGATTAAGTCTTCCGGAGTTACCGTTTTATCAGTTTTTTGCTACAAAAGGTGCCTTAAATCTGAACTTTCGATACGAATAATTTCAGAAAGTGCTATTTTTACATTTTGTAGCTGGTGAATAATATAAACTCCGCCCATATATAATTGCCACGACAAAAAGAACTAGCTGACTCAGGAACTCTGGATTTCTCAAGGAATAGACCATTCAATTAATAAATAATTTAATGATAAAGTGGTTATAAGCTTTCATGCTATGTGGGAGCAGTAAAAATTATCAGAATTATTTTTTTGGTTCACTCCTTACTATCGACACTCCAAATTAAAACCCTTTGTGACTTCCTTAATTTAGTTATGGAGAACTAGCTCTTCTCGTACCACTCATATAAACTTAGTAGAACAAATTTTGACCAAGCAAAATCAAATAAATAGCGGTAAAAACAACGACACACCGTATACACGATATACATAATTCAAAACATTTCCAATTCAAACATACAACAGGAGTTTACACATTAATAAAAACAGATGGAGTTGTATGAGAAACTAAGAAAAAAAATCATTTAAAGACGAAAACTAAACTGACAAAATATTTCTTTATTCCAATGAAAAAATCAACACATTTATCAACTGGGCATGTTATCAAAAAAGAAACTTATCTCTTAAAATAACGTCTGTAGTTATTCTGGTGACAGAGTTATCCTTCGATTTTACGCCACTTGGTTAAAACAACGTTTTATGTTTTTATAGACGATGTCTCTGGAAATAAGAACGGGTAATGGCCAAAAAATGTAAACATGGAAAGCTTCAGTTTTATCTAGAAAAAAATTCATTTTATTTTTTGTTCAGCAAATTTTTTTTTTTTATTTAATATACCATATTAGTTAATTTCATGTGGTATGAAATGAATTTGTATTTAAAAATTTTTATACAAGAACGAATGAATGAATGAATGAAAAAGGGTTGGTGATACTAGATCATCGATGCCTAGGCCTCCATTTTTATACAAGTTCTGACCAGCGACTGATGTATAATCCTCCCTTTCCATTGCGACTGACTATTTCTTTTTGTTGTTTATTATAAACAGAATCGCTACACTAAATTTGAAGAGCTTATTGCTACCCCGATCACCACTGGCATAGTTGATGATCGGATATCTTGTGAAATGTGAAATAGATGGGGACAAACATTGATATGATTATCAACTCTCTCTCTCTCTGTAGCTCTACAACCCTTCGTGGGTCCTCGCTGCATCCACGATCTGCCTCCATTTGCTTCGGTCCATCATGTCGTTACTCCAATCTCGTACTCCCAGTACATTTAAATCTTTTGTGATGTTATCCCTCCATCTTAGTCTGGGCCTACCTAAGGGTCTCTTTCCGGTCGGGTTCTCTTCCCATATTCGTTTGATGAGGCTTTTATTTCGTTAATGATGCCTGGCTGATCATACAAGCTCTTTAATTCTTCATTTGTTCGGATGCGGTATTGTCCCGTTGTTTCATCTACTCTAGGCCCATATATTTTTCTTAATATCTTACGTTCGAAACGTCTTAATAACAATTCGTTCTGTTTTGTGATGGTCCAGGTTTCTGAGCCATATGTTATTACCGGTCTAATAATTGTTCTATATATACGGATTTTGGCTGATCTGGACAGCAGCTTTGATTTTAGTATCTCCTGCAATGCATAAAAGCACATGATTATCAACTGGTAAAAAATAATTGACACATTTGCTACCCCTCATACTAAAATACACGCTTAGAAACAAAAATTTTGTATTGAAATGTACTTTTTAACTACGATTTCACAATAAAAAACAATACTCTAATTTGTCTAAAAAAAAAGGCAAAAAAAATTATTACAGATTCAGGTTTTAAATCATAGAAGCCTACTAGATGATAAATTCGTAAAGAGGTGCTGTCACATCGGCTCTGTTTTTTTTTATAAACAAGAACCAAAGACGGAAAATTCAATTTTCTGCCCGTAGTATTTTCCGATCACATTTTAGAGAAAAGTTATATTGGTGAAAGTTGTAGATATCAAAAATACCTTTAATTTCATGTTTAATATGTCAAAATCGATAAACAATTTAGCGAGATAATGGCGAAAAAAAACTTTTTGCACTATTTTATAAATATTAATAACATTTACAATAATGGCCAAAAGTGACACATTACACCTTGATGATGAGGCCATGAGATATTTTTAAAAGTGAAATGGATGCTTCAGAGGTTACACTATAAGGAAAGTTAAAAAAATAATATATGTATTCTAAAATTGTTATTAAAAAAAAGTGGTTTAAAGAGAAGATGGTTTTTTTGTTTATAAATAATTGGAATTTTTCATAGTATAGATTTGTTATTAAATTGACTGTAAAGATAGTTGAAAACCCCGGATTTTAGGAAAAACAATCACTGTATGACTAATACGAACCAAGATAGACTTTTTCTTTTTAAAATCATATCTCTGTAACATTTATAAAATAGTACAAAATACTTTTAAAGCTTCTCTTAAAATCTCTGAGTGCTGAGTGCCCTTAAAAATGCATAGGGAATTTTAAAATAACAAGAAAATTTCTTTTTTTAACGTCAGTGGATGTACACCTTAAAATAAATTGTTAATTTTATTATTGTTAAAAAATGAATTTTTTACAGATACCTAAAACACTTTTAAAGCTTCTCTTAAAATCCCTGAGTGCTGCGTTTCCTTAAAAATGTATAGTGTATTGTAAAATAACAAGAAAATTTCTTTTTTTAACGTCAGTGGATATACAGCCTTAAAATAAATTGTTAACGTTAAAATTGTTGAACTATGAATTTTTCACAGATACTTAAAACACTTTTAAAGCTTCTCTTAAAATCTTTGAGTGCTGGGTGCCCTTAAAAATGCATAGTGAATTTTAAAATAACAAGAACATTTCTTTTTTTAACGTCAGTGAATGTACACCCTTAAAATAAATTGTTAGCGTTATAATTGTTGAACTATGAATTTTTTACAGATACCTAAGACACTTTTAAAGCTTCTCTTAAAATCCTTGAGTGCTGGGTGCCCTTAAAAATACATAGTGAATTTTAAAATAACAACAAAATTTCTTTTTTTAACGTCAATGGATGTACGCCCTTTAAATAAATTGTTAGCGTTAAAATTGTTGAACTATGAATTTTTCATAGATACCTAAAACACTTTTAAAGCTTCTCTTAAAATCCCTGAGTGCTGGGTGACCTTGAAAATGCATAGTGAATTTTTAAATTAACAAGAAAACTCCTTTTCTTAACGTCAGTGAAAATACACCATTAAGATAAATTGCTAGAGTTATAATTGTTGAACTATGAATGTTTCACAGATACCTGAAACACTTTTAAAGATTTTCTTAAAATCCCTGAGTGCTGGGTGGCCTTAAAAATGCATAGTGACTTTTAAAATTAACAAGAAAATTTCTATTTTTAACGTCAGTGGATGTACACCCTTAAAATAAATTGTTAGCGTTATAATTGTTAAACTATGAATTTTTTACAGATACCTAAGACACTTCTAAAGCTTCTCTTAAAATCCCTGTATGCTGAGTGCCCTTAAAAATGCATAGGGAATTTTAAAATAACAAGAAAATTTCTTTTTTTAACGTCAGTGGATGTACACCCTTAAAATAAATTGTTAGCTTTATAATTGTTGAACAATGAATTTTTTACAGATACCCAAAAACACTTTTAAAGCTTCTCTTAAAATCCCTGAGTACTGGGTGGCTTTAAAAATGTATAGTGAATTTTAAAATAACAAGAAACATTTTTTTTTAACGTCAGTGGATGTACACCCTTAAAATAAATTGTTAGCGTTAAAATTGTTGAACTATGAATTTTTCACAGGCACTTAAAAAACTTTTAAAGCTTTTCTTAAAATCCCTGAGTGCTGGGTGCTCTTAAAAATGCATAGTGAATTTTAAAATAACAAGAAAATTTCTTTTTTCAACTCCAGTGAATGTACACCCTTAAAATAAATTGTTAGCGTTACAATTGTTGAACTATGAATTTTTTACAGATACCTAAAACCCTTTTAAAGCTTCTCTTAAAATCCTTGAGTGCTGGGTGCCCTTGAAAATACATAGTGAATTTTAAAATAACAAGAAAATTTCTTTTTTTAACGTCAATGGATGTACACCCTTAAAATAAATTGTTAGCGTTAAAATTGTTGAACTATGAATTTTTCACAGATACCTAAAACACTTTTAAAGCTTCTCTTAAAATCCCTGAGTGCTGGGTGGCCTTAAAAATGCATAGTGAATTTTTAAATTAACAAGAAAACTTATTTTCTTAATGTCAGTGGAAATACACCCTTAAGATAAATTGTTAGCGTTATAATTGTTGAATTATGAATGTTTCACAGATACCTGAAACACTTTTAAAGATTCTCTTAAAATCCCTGAGTGCTGGGTGGCCTTAAAATGCATAGTGACTTTTAAAATTAACAACAGTGGATGTACACCCTTAAAATAAATTGTTAGCGTTATAACTGTTGAACTATGAATTTTTTAAAGATACCTAAGACACTTCTAAAGCTTCTCTTAAAATCCATGAGTGCTATCATTATCTCGATAATTTGTTTATCGATTTCGACGTATAAAGCATGAAATTAAAGATCTTTTAAATACCTACAACTTTCGCCCATACAACTTTTCTATAAAATGTCATCGGAAAAATCTACGGGCAGATTTTTATAAAACACTCTGCTCCTTAAACTTCGCAAATTAATTTATTAATTATTTACTACATAATTTTTACAATAAAATAAAATCTTCAAGCACATCTGCAGGTAAAATTTGTCATTGCTACATGTTCGTGCCTCGTTTATTTTAAATTCAAGAAAATATGACAAAATTACAAGACATAGGACGTATAACCGGCATTAGTACTCATATTTACATAAATAACAATTGTTTCGTCTGTTTAAATTATAGACTTCAAGTTTGTAATTTAAAGGGACCCTGAGGCGAGACCAGTTTCCTTTTTTAAGTCACAGTGGCAAATAAATTACAAATATTGCAATTTAAATACTATAATGCTTTTTATTAAATAATAAGTTAGAATGAGCAAAAACAAAACAAAACTTTTACATATTTATTTTATTTCAATTTGTTTTTTATTATTTATAGTAGCTATCAAACATGTTAAAGGTGATTTGCTTCGCTTCGGTTACTTTCCAATATTACCCGAGAAATGTTTCATGACTTCTTGTCTCTTTTAACAGAAAAAATGTTCCTTTTTAAAGAAAATAACTTCCGTTTTAAATTGATTACCACATATAGACTATTGACTATACAGGGTGTGCGGGAAAGTATGGGAAATATCCCGGATATGAAAAAACCCCGTGAAAGGAATACTACAAGTACATATACCCTTTTTTCGTATAGGCCTCCTCTTCGAAGATACGGTATCCCAAAGAGCCACAATGGAATCAAATTTCTTACACATAATTATTTAACCACCAGGTATATTTCAATTTTTTTTCAATATGATGTATACTAGGTAAGACCTTTCAAATTACTACTCAAGAACGTGTTTGTTTAAAGGTTATAGACAATGTTAAAGACTGACTAAAATGTGGTCTTTATTTTTATTTTTACGACGTTTCGATTAGGTTGTATTTCTAATCGTTATCAAGTATAAACTGAATGTTTTGTCTTAAGACTATGAGCTTAAATAGAGGAACTGTGTCCATTGAAGCGCAAAGTTTCGCTTCACTGTACACACCTCAATGATTTGATGTTACAAAGTAGTGGTTGCCAAAAATTAGGTATCTCAACACTCGGTTTACTGAACTTGTTTTTAATGTAAGCTGTTTCTATAAATTTTCTTTTTTTCATGTTGGGTTCCATATATATTGCCGCAGCCTCAGACCATTTTATATGGTGTGGTTTATCTCAGACGGGTTTTGTAATACCTGATCTCGATGTTTCTCCTTTTTGTGTATGCGTTTTATGTTCCTTAATTTTAACTTCTAGTGATCGTTTAGTTTCTCCAATATACATTTCACTACACTCACATGGAACTTTGTAAACACATTTTTTCTTATCGGTAGTTTTTGGTTTTGTTTTTGCTAAATGAGCTCTAGGTGTATTTCCTGATTTAAAGGCTGTTTTTATATTATAACTACTGGCAATTGGTCTTATTTTCTCCGAAGTTCCCTTAGTGTATGGAATTGTGAAGAAGGAATATGTTTCTTGCTGTCCAGTGTTCGTTGTTCTAAAGTTATTTATAAAATCGTCAATTAGTTTTAAAGGATAACGATTCTGTTGTAAATCGAATTTAATATTTGCTACCTCTTTTTCAAATGAATCGACATTATTGCATATAGATATAGCGCGATTATAGAGGTTGCGTACAATTCCCCGTTTTGTTACAACAGTGTTGCCTGCTTAGTGCTTATTTTCAAGTAAAGAACAAGTTCTACGCTCAAGACGACGGCCTTCCGATGGGTTCGTTACTCGCTCCAATCGTCGCCAATATATATATGGAATGGTTCGAAGCTCATACCATGGAAACGGCAACAGTAAAACCGAAAGTCGGATTGAGATATGTCGATGATACCTTCATCGTACGGAAGGACAATGATCAAGAACTTAATGATTTCCTGAAACATCTAAATATCATTCGACCTACAATTAAGTTTACCATGGAAAAAGATGTAAATGATCAATTGCCTTTCCTAGATGTCACGGTAAACCGTTCAAACGAAACTATTAAAACTTCAGTATACAGAAAGCCAACACATACTGGACAATATCTTAATTATAGGTCTAATCATTCTGTTGTAACAAAACGGGGAATTATATGCAACCTCTATAATCGCGCTATATTTCTATGCAATAATGCCGATTCATTGGAAAAAGAGGTAGCAAATATTAAATCCGATTTACAACTTAAAAACTAATTGACAATGTTATAAATAATTTTAGAACAACGAACACTGGACAGCAAGAAACACATTCCTTCTTCACAATTCCATACATTAAGGGAACTTCGAAGAAAATAAGAGGAATTGCCAGTAGTTATAATATAAAAACAGCCTTTAAATCAAGAAATACACTTAGAGCTCATTTAACAAAAGCAAAACAAAAAGTACCGATAAGAAAGAATGTGTTTACAAAGTTCCATGTGAGTATGGTGAAATGTATATTGGAGAAACCGCACGACCACTAGAAGTTAGAATTAAGGAACATAAAACTCATACACAAAAAGGGGAAACGTCGAGATCAGGTATTGCAGACCACGCCTGGGATAAACAACACCATATAAAATAGCCTGAGGCTGCGGCAATATATATGGAACCTAACATGAAAAAAAGAAAATTTATAGAAGCAGCTTACATTAAAAACAATAATGGAATTTTCAGTAAACCGAGTATTGAGATACCTAATCTTTGGAAATCACAACATTAAATAATTGAGGTGTGTACAGTGAAGCGAAACTGCGCTTCAGTGGACACAATCCCTATATAAGCTCGTAGTCTTAAAACAAAACATTCAGTTTATACTTGATAACGATTAGAGATACAACCTAATCGAAACGTCGTAAAAATAAATAAAAATAAAGACAATGCAAGTCCGACAACCAAATTTTAGTCAGTCCAAGAAAGCGTTATGAATTACTCACAGTTGCAGGGACGGACTAGCTGTAACACCCATGACCCCATTTTTTACGCTCTGTATGATAATAAATTTGGACAACGTTTTCTACATCCCTATAATTATTGACTAAAAATTAAATGCTCTTCATTCATGTCGCAAATCCTAATCGTTTTCGAAGAAACGTCATTTTATTGACACTGTTAGTCCCCTAACTTATGTCGGGTTGAATATGAAAAAGAGAAATTTTCCCTTGTCACCATAGTTTCAATAAAAAGTTAACTGCTTAGCTAAAAATCTCGTAAGATGATTCATCAGGGGCTCCGTGAAGTCTGATACACTCGCGGGCACGACACATTAACTCAGTATTATTCTATATTTGATCACAATGAAAAGTAGAAGTTCCTCCCTACTATCGACCAGAGTGGAATATACTAAGGTTCTGAGGTGTCCCCACAGGTAAAAATCCAATGGCGTTAAGTCGGGAGATCGAGGGGACCAGCCAATAGGTCCTCCTCTACCTATCCAACGGTTTGAAGAGACACTATTCAAGTGCTCCCTCGTAGCAACGCTGAAATGAGGTAGTGTTCGATCATGCATTTAGTACATGTTTCGGCGAGTTTAAAATGGTAAGTACTCTACTCAATCGTGAAAAGCATTCTGGAGGAGCTCCAAATAAAGTTTTCCATTCAGTCGTGTCGGCAATACGAATGGTCCAATCAAAAAATTACCAATAATTCCTGCCCAGACATTAATTGATTGGAACTGATGTTGATGATGCGAAACAATAGCTGCATGAGAATTTTCATCAACCTATACATGTGAGTTGTATAAATTTATAAAACCATTTTTGGTAAACTCTGCTTCATCCGTGGAGAGAATAGTGCTAATGATGTTTACATTATTTCGTTTCTGTTTCAAAAGCCAGTTTGCAAACTATATTCTGCAGGGAAAATTTTCAGGAATCAGTTCATGCCCTTTTTTTAAATGATATATAACAGTTGTTCTTGAAGACCCACACGTACTATTGTTTCCGACGTATTATGTCCTCGAATTGCGGCGTACGTACTGTTCTCCCCTGATCAGCATCAATACTTCTTTTTCCAAAATTTCCTAAAATAATACAGAAATTTAATAATATCACCTTATTAAATGGAATCACCCACCATTCTCCCTTAGATATTGGTCAACTCGTTGAAATGTTGCCTGATATGGAAGAGTAAGAATTAGGATATCTGTCGTGATATAACCTTCTGACTCCTGAAGCAATACACGATCCAAGACCATACTTTAGATGCATATGTGCATCAGTTAATTAATATCCAAGTAACGAAACAATGTGCCAGCGATCTGAAAGTTGCCAAGTTCTAGACTGCAAGATATTTATTTCTTTCATACCTAGCAACGTTTGCAACAACAATACCTTGTTTTTAGTGCCGATAAAATAAAACGCACATTTTTTGCGAACCTAGGTCGAACTGCAATTCACAAAATTAGACGTTTTTGCGGACTGAGATGTTAAACATGGGTGGAGACAGTCTTGAAAAAGCGATACAAACACTGATAAATAAATGCTTATACGAAGGTAGAATATCAGAACAACGGTATAACGCACAAGTCGTACTTCTCTTCAAAAGAGGGGACACAACAAATATAGAAAATTACCGTCCTATCAGTTTATTAAACCACCTATATAAACTATTCACCCGCATACTGACAAATCGCCTGACTGAAAAGCTTGACTATTACCAGCCTGTGGAGCAAGCCGGCTTTCGACGTGGATTTAGTACGATAGATCATATCCAAGCCCTACGCACAGTCCTAGAAAAAGCCTAGGAATATAACATTCCTATACACCTGGCATTTGTAGATTTTCACAAGGCCTTTGACTCTATAGAAACATGGGCGATCTTGAAATCACTTAATAATGCTAGAATTGACTCCAAGTATACCACTATCATACAGAACATATACAAAACGCAATTATACAGGTTAAAATCGACGAAGACACAAAAACCAAAAAATAAACGTTATGAGAGGTGTGCGTCATGGAGACGTCATTTCTCCGAAACTATTTAAGCTAGCTTTGGAAGATGTCTCTAAAAAAATAAATTGGGATGAGAAAGGTTTGAGAGTCGAGGGTTCTTATCTTAGTCATCTTCGTTTCGCCGACGATGTTGTTGTCATGTCTAGCAACCCAGAAGAGCTAAAACAAATGCTTCAAGATTTCAATGAAGAGGCGAGAAAAGTAGGACTTAAGATGATTTTGGGGAAAACTAAGTTAATGAGCCCTGACGCAAATGTACAAATAGAGATTCAAAATGAAATCATAGAGAATGTCCAAGAGTACATTTATTTAGGCCACGTCATGAAATTGGGCAAAGAAAATCAAACGGCGGAAATAACAAGGAGAATAGGGCTGGCATGGGATGCCTTTGGAAAGTTGCAGTACGTATTAAGAGATAGAAACACACCAACCAACCTTAAAAGGAAAGTGTATAACACGTGTGTCTGTGCCTGTTGCTACTTACAGCATGGAAACGATAACACTAACCAAACAAAACGCAAATAGGCTCCGAGTCACTCAACGCTCCATGGAGAGACAAATGTTAGGAATCTCGTTACGGAATAAAATACGAAATCAAGTAATAAGATCGAGAACCAAAGTAGTTGTCGTCATTGAACGCATATCACGACTAAAGTGGCAATGGGCGGGATACATAGCTAGACAACAGCCCGATAGGTGGACGAGTAAATTACAGCAATGGCGACCGCGAGAAACGAACCGAAATCGTGGCAGGCCACAACGCAGATGGGTAGATGATATAAGACACTTTGCTGGAAAAGACCGGCTCCAGAAGGCGAGAGACAGATCCCAGTGGAGGACCATCGGAGAGGCTTATGTCTAGGAGTGGACGTCATTAATAGTGTTAAAAAGACGTATAACGTATATTTATGCATATTAAATAATTAAATGCGCAAACACAGTATTTTAAAATAAGAAAATTTAAACAAGGAATGTCCTTTATACTTTTAAATTTCTCAACTACACCACTGTTTTTAAGTGCCGAATGCAGGTCCCAGTAACGTGCAAAGTACGACCGAAGAATGATTAATTAGGTGTTATTTTACCATGATTTATTGTAATTTTAATTGTTTAAGACGTGACATAGCGGCATGAAAGAGCATTAGGAAAGGTGATAAACTTCGCCAATATAAATGGTGGTTTTGCTTAAATAGAACCGTATTGCAATACTCTATTAAATTGATGAGCAGAATTTATTGGTTAATTATAATCGATTTTGAAAACGAGGTGAATTTTATGACTTATCACAAGAAAAAAATTATGTTGAAACAAACAAGGGGTGGTGTATGTAGAAGTATAGATTGAGGGTATTCATTTATCAAAGTATTACCGCGTATTACTTATAGTCCAAAAGCCCCGTTGGTTTTCATGGAAAATGAAGAGACATGGTTCCACCCAATATTTTTATATATTTTTTAACCCCCTGATTACGAATATCGATATATATATATATATATATATATATATATATATATATATATATATATATATATATATATATATATATATATATTGGAAACACTGAGGTAATTAAAAACCACAATAAAATATGTAAGTTATGCTTTATTACACTTAAATCTTAATCAAACCCTAGACTAACATTTAGTTAAATATATTTAGTACAAATAAAAAAATAACACGTTTTTTGTTAAATTTTGGCTTCGTCAAAATGGCCACCGTTATTCTTAATTATTTCTTCACAAGTGTTACTCATTCTTCTGATTAATTTATCGAAGTATCCAGTAACTTCCACTCGCTTTGTAAATCTTCCCACAATGTGCTGCGTTTGGTGGATAACGATTCTTCACTTTTCGGTCAAGTTCATCCCATACTAACTCAATAGGAGAAAAATCTGGCGCTTGTGATGACCATTTCGTAATTTTCACAACTTTTTCATTTCGTTTTTGCCCTAGGAACCCGACATAATTTAAATTAATGTTTAGCGTCATTGTCTTGTTGAAAAATGAAGCTTCGGCCAATTAGATTCATTCCAGAGAGAATCGCTTCTTCTTGAAGTATTTTCAGATAGCCTTCTTTCTTCAGTTTTAAGTCAATTTTGATCATATGGCCGGTTTTATTATTACCAAAGCATCCTCAAACCATCACGCTACCACCATCATGCTTAACAGTTTGCATAATACACGCTTCTGAAGCCCGTTCATATTTTGATCGGCGCACATAAATATTCTAAGTCTATTAGATCCAAAAATTTGAAATTTGGACTCATCCGTTCAAAGTTTCTTTTTTTCCAGTCTTCTTTCGTCCAGTTTTATGTGTTTTAGCCCACTCCATTCTATTTTTTTATGAATACTAGTTATTCAGACAGTAAACGTCATTTTGTAGTTGTTATTGAAACTGGCTTTTCTCGTGTTGCATTTAAAGTAGCGGCAATTTGAGGCGCAGTTGTAGATTTGGGACATCCAGATCTCTTTCAGTCTTGATTTCCTTTAGTAGCTGCTTTTCGTACAAGAGTATAATGTGCTCTTTTACATGAAACACTGACCTTTTCTGCAATTTGGCCTATACAATATCTTTCTCTGCTGAAAATACAGATAGCACTCCGCTGTTCAAGAGAAATTTGTTTCATTTTTGCCATTTTATGTACTTATCAACTATTGTAACTTTCACATCACAAAAAACACTGAACTCTAAATTAATAGTTTTTGAAATTATATACCTATATTTCGAAGATAAGACTCTATTCAATACAAGAACAATGACTAAGAAATCAACAACTGGTATTTTTTTTTAAATAAGGGATAATTGATAAGAAAGGAGTAATTTTGTGCATTATTGTTATAAGCACAGTCGTAAAAACTGTAAACTCCAATAACTACATCTCTATTTATAGATTTATTGCAGTATTTTTTTATGTTTATGTTTCAAAACTTTTGTATATATATATATATATATATATATATATATATATATATATATATATATATATATATATATATATATATATACTTCAACTTGTCAAACAATTCAAGTTACATCCACGACTTCTCAAAACAAACTTTCCTCCAAAGCCGATTTAGACTTGGACTGTTTATATACCCTTTTGGACGATACCAGAAGATTCCCGAATCTTCTAGAAGGATTTTCATACTACATGATGTAATAAAAGCAAGAAAAAGGAATAATCTGGCGGTTTCTAGATCTTCTATCATAGGCGTTCCATGTCGAAAATAAGGAAATAGAATTTTCTAAAAAGTTCCAGACCTTCTTTCATAGACGTCTCATGAGGAAATTAATAAAGGTAAAGTTAGTTAAATAAATTGAACTCGTAGATAATAGACCAGTTTTGTTTTTTTGGGGGTAAAATCCGTTTTATTGATTAAAACTGCATTTGTATTAGTTATGATGCCTATTTATTAATACTATATAAAAGAGTCCATGGATTTTAAAAATAAAATTGAAAAACACATTTTTACCAGACAACTACATACTGATAATGTTAGACGTAATTGCAGAGTTTCAATATGCTTAGCAAAAAAAGAATAGATTTTAAAACCGAAAATAGGGTGCTTCAACATCTAATGTTATAGCTCAGCTAGTATTGGAGGAGCTTGAAGAAACTTTTATCCTGAACCTGACCTGAACTAACCTGAATATTAATATACCATTCTTCTATAGCTATGTAGACGATTGTATAACAGTAATTTCTAAAAATCTTTGTAGAGATATCCTCAATAAATTTAATGCATACCATCAAAAATTGCCCTTCACTATAGAAAAAGAAGAAAAAAAAATTGATTTCCTAAACCTTACACTTTACCACCAAAACAATACCATGAAAACTTAATGGTATAAAAAAACAACATGATCCTCTAGGTATTTATGTTATAATTCCCAATATCCTCCATCCCAAAAAAAATCGTTGGTGTTAGGAATTGCAGACCTAGTCATAAAATTATTCAGAATACCGAAACAAAGCAATTAAAAAAAGCAAAAGAAGATTAATTATGGAACTATTAGTACTCCAAAATTATAAGCAATATTTTCACAAAATAAATTCACAAATTTTACAACAGTCAGAACCCACAACACCAAAAAATAAAACAACAAAACCAATATGTACCACAAGTTTTAGAAAAACTTCAGGGAAGTTTAGTATCAAGGGTCAGGACCAGATATTTAACCTCTGACTTCCATTCAGTAACGTTCCCATTCATTTCTTTCAGTTTAAGGTTTATTTTTCTCGTAAAGGCTACTAAAGTGGATTAGGATCCACATAAGCGGGAAGCTACTCTCCCCTACGGACATCCTCTGGTGGTACTATCCTATCTCTGTCTCTCCTATTCTAGTAAAGAGCAGTCGCACCATTCATTTGGAAATCGTTCTGTCTACTCCTCTGTCATTAAGTGCTCTTTTGACTGCCTCATATGGAGTGTTGTCAAAAGCTCTTTCTATATCAAGAAAGGCACATACTACGGTTTCCTTGCTGTTTAGTGCATATTGAGTCTCATCTTTTAATGGTATCAGTGCAGTTTGTGTGTATGTATAGACTCTATTACATTTTTAGTTTGCTCATTTGAATCTCTAACTAAATCTAAAATGAATACATTATTCCCAACATAAATGTTGTGTGCAAATATCAGAAGTTTTTTTTAATATTTTTTTATTAGTAGGTTCCTCAAAGTAAAAAACATCTCCATGTACTATTATTCCCTAATTTTACATCAACATTGAATGCATATATTTATTTCAATAATTAACTTAAACATAATTTATTAACATGGCTATTAAAACGTTGCCACAACTGATCTGCAAAATAAATCGTGTTAAAGTTCATTGAAGTACAGATTTTTCGACGTCCACAACCATAAATAAATGCGTATTTCTATTATATTAAAAATAAATAACATTTTTGTTAAAGCTCCAAAAATGTCTTTATTATTTGAAAATTACGGCACCTTCCCATTCATATTTCAATAAAATAAAAGCAAACCATCACATTTTAACCGGGAACTTTAAAGGTTATCTCCACAAAGCGATCAATGTTTTACACCAAGCGTGTAAAATTCAAACGGCAAACCATTTTGTCACGAATTTTATCGCGAAAATTTCAGCGTTCTGAAAGCAGAAAGTGCCACTTTTTACCCTGAAAACCTGAAAGCCACGTAATGGCTCCTTTACATGAACTGTAATTTAAAATTTTCTAATGTTTTAGAATTTCATGTTTTTACACTTCTCTCTTATTTCTTTATTGTTATGATCATGGATAATTTATTATTTTGATTATTTTCGTATTAACTAATTTTCCTTTGACCGATTCCATTCAAAATCATGCAGTGAAAATGCTTTCTCTGTGAAATATATTACTTCTTCTTCTTCTTAAAGTGCCTATCCTCTTTGGATGTTGGCTATCACATTGGTCCATATTACTTTATTCACTGCTGCTCTGAACAGACCTGTTGATGTCATTCCAGTCCATGTTCGTAGGTTGCGCAGCCATGATATTCGTCTTCGTCCAGCTGATCTCTGGCCTTCCATCTTCCCCTGCAGGATAAGTTGGAGCAGGCGATATTTCTCATTCTGCATGATATGTCCAAAGTACTCCAATTTTCTGCGTTTGACATTTGTAAGGTATTCCAGTTCTCCACCGATACGTTGTAAAATGTTTTCGTTTGATACGTGGTGTATCCAAGGAACCCTAAGCATGCGGCGGTAGCAGCACATCTCAAACGCATCTATACGTTTACATGAAGCATCGGTAAGGGTCCAGGCTTCTGCTCCATATAAGAGAGTTGAGAGTACATAGCATTTCAAAATCCTGATCCGCGTATGTATATTGAGGGATAGGTTGCAGAGTATGTTACGCAGCTTATTAAAAGTACCTCTTGCTTTCTCGATTCGGCTTCTTATTTCTCAAGAGTGGTCCCAGTCCTTATTCAACGTGCAGCCTCGATATGTGATCGTCTCGGCCATTGTGAGAGTTACGTTGTTGGCAGTAAACTGTATATTGCCGACGTCGTTTTTACTGACAATAATCGTTTGCGTCTTCTTGCAGTTTATCTTCATACCATATCAGTTGCAAGCTGTCACTATTCGGTCGATAATTCTTTGAAGTCCCTCTGCAGTATCGGCTATAAGAACGGTATCATCCGCGTATCTTAGATTGTTTATTACTTCTCCATTTACAATAATTCCATTTTCTATGTTGCCCAGTGCTTCTTTAAAGAGATGTTCTGAGTATACGTTGAATAGAAGTGGCGACAGTATACAGCCCTGGCGTACTCCTCTCTTTATATTAAATTCTTCTGTTGTCTCATTCTCAACTCGTACAATAGCATTTTGTTGTGAATATAGCTTTGATATTATCTCTCTGTCTCTGTCGTCGATTCCTGTCTCTTGTAGGATTGAAATCAGTTTACTGTGCTGCACTTTGTCAAATGCCTTTTCAAAATCTATGAAGCATGCAAAGACGTCCGCATTGATGTAGAACTCAAAAAAGTGTATACTTATTTTTGCGAAAAAAATCATTTTCAAGGAAGTCATCGAGATTTTAAAACTGAGCTTGGAGCTTTTGCAGAGAAAAAAATGAAGGTCAGTTTTTATTCAAAATTGTAGTATATTGTAATGACTTATCTATCGACGTAATTCAGTTTTCTCTTTTGACTATAATAATGAAAAAAAAACTGTCGTTAGGTAGGGAATTTAATGAAAGCCAAATTTGTCAAATAAATGAACTTTTTCAAAATAAATAGAGAATTTTTGATATATGAAAAGCTAATTTGTTTTATTTAATCAGGTAGTTCTGGAAAGGTCTCTTCCTTTTAGGGCTTGTCTAGCTAGCTCCAAAAGGGGCGGAGAGTGGTCGGGGTAAATTTAATTCTTTACCGCCACTCGTTTTGGTGCCGTAATAGTTAAGGTCGAGACCGGTATAACTCAAAACAAAACAGGAAATGAACTGAAACCAAAAAAACACTCAAAATCTTAAGATACATTATCTATATATAATATCCCAGTTGCAGTGTAAATTTGACCAAACTCTCGAGTGTAGCTTAGTGGCTCTTTGTTTTAAAAGAAAAGTGCCTGGGACAATCAGCTGTTTATTAAGTATTTTGACAGTTTAATTAGTTCATTTACCCAGAAATTATTATACTCCAAACATTATTTTTGGCTATTATTAAATAATATGTGATATAATGTTAATAAACAAATATATGAACAAAGTGAAATACTGAGTGCACTTTTCTCAAGTAAATAGTCCTGTTCACCAAGTTAACAAGTGCGCCCCTTACATAAGTGAAGAAATCAATTACATATGGTTGCAGGATTTAATTAATTGTCCCATATGAGGAAACACTTAAATGTTCCTAAAAAAGTAAGTACACTAAATATCGACTAATTATAAAGGGTGTTTTTTTTATAGAGGTATAGAACTTTTAAATAGAATAAAACAAAGATGAATTTTTTAAATTGACATGAAATTTACTTTATTCGAAAGATAACCTTCTGGCATTATAATTTAAATATGACTTCTGGCATATGACCGCCACGGCTGGCTCGGACGTAGTCTAATCCGGAGGTCCAATTTTCGATGACTTTTTCCAACATTTGTGGCCGTATATCGGCAATATCGTGGCGAATGTTGTCCTCCAAGTGATCAATCGTTTCGGGCTTATCGGCGTAGACTAGCGACTTCACATATCCCCACAGAAAATAGTCTAGCGGCGTTAAGTCGCACGATCTTGGAGGCCAACTCACGGGTCCGAAACGTGAAACTATGTGGTTACCAAACGTTTCCTTCAATAAATCAATTGAGGCACGAGCTGTGTGACATGTTGCGCCGTCTTGTTGAAACCACATCTCCTGCACATCATGGTTGTTCAATTGATGAACGAAAAAGTCAGTAATCATGGCTCTATAGCGGTCACCATTGACTGTAACGTTCTGACCAACATCGTTATTAAAGAAGTACGGACCAATGATTCCACCAGCCCATAAATTACATCAAACAGTCAGTTTTTCTAGATGTAACGGTGTCTCAACATACACTTGAGGATTATCATCACTGCAAATACGGCAGTTTTGTTTATTGACATATCCATTCAAACAAAAGTGAGCTTCATCGCTAAACAAAATTCGCTTATGAAAATCGGGATCAACGGCAATCTTGTTTTGGGCCCATTCACCGAATCTACGCCTTGCTAGGTGATCGTGTGGCTTCAATTCTTGCACGAGTTGGATTTTGTAAGCACGCAAACCAAGATCTTTCCGCAAAATCTTCCATAAACTGAATGGACACATATCCAATTCCTGTGCACGATGGCGGATAGACTGATTCGGGTCTTCCTCTACGCTACGCTCTACAGCAGCAATGACTTCTTCTGTATGCACTGTACGACGTCTCTGTGGATACGTATTATCTTTTAGAGTAAACGTGGTGCGAAAACGTTCCATAGTTAATCGAATTAATTGCTCTGATAGACGATTATGTTGACCGTAAAATGGACGTAGTGCGCGATACGTATTTCGAACAGAACCATGATTTTCAAAATAAATTTGCACTATTTGAAAGCGTTGTTCAGGCGTCAGTCTATTCATGTTGAAATGCCAAACCAAACTAAACATAAATCACTTGACAGCTGACAAAATGGCCGCCAGTTAAAAAAGTGTTGCCAACTTAAAGTTTTGTACCTCTAAAAAAAACACCCTTTAAATATATATATATATATATATATATATATATATATATATATATATATATACAAAAAGAAAAGAAAAACTACGATGGCTATAAATTTATAAGCTCAACCGAAGGCAAAAATTCTGCGGATTACAAGTCTGTAATTCCCTGAGACGATACAGACACATAAAACCTGATTAACAGAGGTTTCAGTCCTGGCATTGAAGGAAAACTTTGGCAGGTTCGGGATCATTCGATACTAGGATGTGGTCTGATACGTACAGCATATGCAGCAGGTGTCGTATAGTAATCAGCAATAAGCTCGATGATAAGCAAAATGGGGGCAAAACAGCAGGGAAAAAGGAGGAAAAACTGAAAAAAGGTCTATAACAAAAAAATGGACTCAGAACGTATGCTACTTTTGGGATATGAATAAGGTACGTACGTTTAATTATATTTTTTTCCACACATATCTACAATCATTAGTATTGTAATAATGGAAACAAAGACTTAATGATGGCGAAGAAAAAAAAAACAGAAAAACTGAATATCGGATTTATTCTCAGTACTTGACCAAATTAAAATCAATTGAAGACTTTAAAGGTAAAAACAGCTCCCTAAATTTTGGTCTAGGATACGAATTATCTTCAATAAATATAGAAAAAAGGCCGCACGACTTTTCCCTATACAACTCTGCAAGAAAATGTCTTCTTATCACTGTCATTAAATTTTTCTTCTCCCCAGAGAAACGTCTAACGAAATAGAAGGAAAAGATACCGGGATTTTTAGGTCAACACCATGACAAGTGACAAGTCTTCAAAACTATGGAAAAAAGGGTACCAAATTTTAAATTTATTTCAAGAAATTATGCGATTTACTAAGGAAATTGTAGTATGTTCAAAATTTTATACTGGTTAAAAAGGGCTTTATTGCAAAACTCTTTTGCAAGCAAGATCGAGTTAGTTCTAACCTTAAAGTTTGTTGTTGTTTGAAATCAATGTAATTTTTCATTTTTATAATAACAACCCTAATAGTTGAAAAATAACTGGCACGGGGAAGATTAAAGTGCCTAGAAGACTTATGGAAGATCCATCAGGATCCAAAGAACTTTTACTCAGAATTTGTCCAAATGTTTTTTTGCCCACTCAAGATATCTGGATGAAGGTAACAATAAATTATTTAATATGGACAAGGTTATGGGAGGTAATAAAGAAATATGTTCTTCCAAACGAACGCAAAATACAATTTAAATTAAGACTTTCTGCCTAAATATTCTATTCCGAGTTACTGTATAAAACTAATACTTCTATATTTTAGATACAAGGGAAAAAGTCTTACGAACTAAGCATAATAACGACAAGAACTATAAGAACAATTACTATTGCCTTTAATACTATAACTGTGAACGAAATTCCAATAAAAACAAAAATATTGTCAACGTAAATATGCTCCCAAAAACACAATAAAACACATAAACGATGGAGGGGGTAAGCGTAAAGTTATTATTTTTAGATAGATTTCGATTCGGAAAAATAAAAATGTAACATTACTAAGATTACAGAAGTCATAAACTTTCAGACAAAATTTGAAGACCGAAAAATTTCCAAAATTAACAAAATGGCGATCGTTACTTACCTAAACGAATCCCGCTCGTAATCATCATTTCAATATACCGCTAGTAGAAAGTATAATAGACCGAATAGAGTTTACCCCAATTGACGTTACATTTAGCCCCCTCAGTTCTAATAACCACAAGCTGCCACTGGTAAAATGTTTCAGGTAGAGATACTTTTTTTCTGTGCCATGTAATATTTTACCCGATCAAACTATTTATTCGTACGCCTCTGACTCATTTTGATGACTCAGTTCCCTTTCCCATCTTACTGTGAATATATACAACATTCTTTTAACCATAAGGAATAATGTTTACTGCCGCCATTTTAAACAAAGGAGTGGACACGGTCTTTAAATTTAGTCAGATCATCTCTTTAGCTTCAATGTAAACATTTAATTGTTACAACAACTTAATGTCCGTAATCCGCGATTGTTCCGTTCGTGAAACGTGTTTCGTCCATTTTACGATAATTGTAGGAAGTGCAACGTAGAACACAGTGCGGTCTGTTGGAGAATTTAAAATCTTTCTGGCATTTTTAAGGACCATTAAATCTGTTCCCTTAATACTTAAACTTTATATATATATATATATATATATATATATATATATATATATATATATATATATATATATATATATATATATATATATATATATATATATATGAATAGTTTGGTTATTCCGGGTTTCAATCCGTTCGTTCAAAAAATCGTTTTCACGACGTTTCGCCAAAATCTCATTTGGCATTTTCAAGTGCGGTTCGTCTCGTTACTCGCTGAGAACTGATGGTGGCCTCTGATGACTGCCGAGTTTTGTTTAGCTGGCTCGCTTCCTGATTGGATGAGCGATTTCGCAGGCTCCTCCCCTCTGCCGAGTGCGATATATTTTGTTCTTGTATGCTGGTCTCTCGTGTACTAGTTGATTTTTGTTGTTTTCTTTCTTGATTCTTTATTAATGTTTTCCATGTAGTTGGAACATTTATAGCATCGTCTCGTTTATTTAGTTGTCCCGCTTTTTCGATTTCTAGGGCCTCTCTTATGACGCGTACCTTGTAATTCTGTACTGGTGCTATTTCTTTTGTTTTTTCGAAGTCGATGGTGTGTCCGGTTGTTTGGTGATGTTGAAATAGGGCCGAAGTTGTCTGTTTGTTTTTGAGGCTATTTTTATGTTCTTGGATTCTTGCTGATATGCGCCTGTTTGTTTGTCCTATATAAGTTTGATGGCAATCTGCACATGGAATGCTGTAAACGCCATGATTTTCAAGGTTGGTCTTGTCTTTGGGATTTCCCAGGATGTTGGCTATTGTTTTTTGTGGTTTAAATATGGGCTGTATGTTGTGTTTTCTCAAGGTTCTTCCGATTCTGTCTGTTATTCCTTTTATGTATGGTATTATGGCTTTGTTCCTTGTTTGATCTTGGTCTTTGGTCTTTGTTGTAGTCTTCTCTTGTCTTTTTATGGCTTTCTTTATATCTGATTGTGAGAAACCATTCCGTTCTAGAGCTGTTGAAATGTGTCTTATTTCGTCTTGTTTTGTGTCAAGTTCTGTTAGGCGGAGTGATCTTGATACTAGTGTGTTGACTACTGCCTGCTTTTGAGAGGGATGATGGTGTGACGCTGCATTGAGATATCGGTCAGTATGCGTGGGTTTCCGATATACGCCAAAGCCCAGGGTGTTGTTTAGTTTCCTAGTTAATAGCAGGTCCAAAAAAGGAAGTTTCTTTTCTTGTTCGATTTCCAGCGTGAATTGGATTCTGTGGTGGATATTGTTCAGGTATATGAGGAAATCGTCCAGGTGTTCTTTTCCATGTGGCCATATTATAAAAATATCATCAACATAGCGTTTCCAAAATTTCGGTTTTAAAGGTGCCTTTTGCAGTGCTTCTTGTTCGAAGTATATCATGAAAAGGTTGGCTATGACTGGTGAAAGTGAGGATCCCATAGGTGCGCCATCTGTTTGTTTATATATTTGGTTATTGAACATGAAGTATGTGTTCTTTAGGCAGTGTTCTGCAAGTTCAATTGTGTAGGCTGGAAAGTCTTCGTTCATGGCGATTTTGTCCAAGGTCTCATCCAGTGGTATGCTTGGATATAGCGATTTTATGTCGAGGCTTGCTAAGATGTCATTTTCTTCGAGGTGAATGTTTTTGATCATTTTAGTCAGTTGTTCGGAGTTTTTCACGAAGGAATCAGCCAGTTCGACTCTTGGTTGCATGATACTTGCTAGATATTTTTCCAGTTTTTGTGTAGGAGATCCCACGGCGCTCACTATTGGTCTGAGTGGTGCATTTGTCTTGTGTATTTTTGGTAAGCCATACAGTTTTGGACATCTGCTTGATTTTTCTCGTGGTATTATAGATTTTTCAGTTTCTGGGTCTAGTTTTGAGGCCTTAATCTTGGCTTTCGTAGTTTTTTCCAGGTATGTCGTTGGATCTCTGTTGGTTTGTTTGTAAGAGGCGTCTTTGAGAATTTCTGTCATTTTTTGCATGTAGTCGTTGGTGTTCATTACAACCGTGACATTTCCCTTATCTGCTGGTAATATTGTTATTTCTTTATTCTTTTTTAAGGATGAGAGGGCTTGATGTTCAGCTCGCGTTAAGTTTGAGTTGGGAGGCCGGCTTGATTTCAAAATTTGCGTTATGTCTTGTCTGGCTTGTTCGGCATTTTCTTCAGGGATATTCTCTAGGGCAGCTTCTATATTTGAAATTATCTCTTCTAAGGGGACTGTTTTTGGCGTTACGGCAAAATTAAAGCCTTTAGACAGAACTAATTTCTCGCATTCTGTTAATTCGTAGTTGGAGATGTTATGGACAACTTTGTTGCAGTCCAGTGTTTGCTGTGTGTGGACATTATTGCGTTGTTTTAGTGCCTCAAATTTCTTCTGTTGTTTTTTTGCCTTAAGGTGGGTGTCTGATTCCGTTCTCCAACAGGATACTTTTTCGATGTCATTCCACAGAAGATGATGGATTTTCTGGGTTAAAGCTAAGTGGAGATTATAAAGTTCTATTTCAGTCCTTGATAGAATTCTTCGTTTTTCTCGGATTTGTTCTCGAAGGAGAGCTTTTCCCGCGGTCCTAAGGATTGAAATAGTTCTTCTTGTCTTTAGATGGTACGAGAGTTTGGTGCAAGTTGGTTCCAGATTGTTGTTGCGGCATCTTATTAAAAAAGTTATATCGCAGAGGAAGGCTGATTTCTTGGATCTCAGTTTCTCGAAACGTTTAACATTTAAAAAGGTCTCCTCCCCGTAAAGGTGTAAAATGTTATATCGTAGGTTTTCACGGATGGTAGAATGAATAGTTTGGTTATTCCGGGTTTCAATCCGTTCGTTCAAAAAATCGTTTTCACGACGTTTCGCCAAAATCTCATTTGGCATTTTCAAGTGCGGTTCGTCTCGTTACTCGCTGAGAACTGATGGTGGCCTCTGATGACTGCCGAGTTTTGTTTAGCTGGCTCGCTTCCTGATTGGATGAGCGATTTCGCAGGCTCCTCCCCTCTGCCGAGTGCGATATATTTTGTTCTTGTATGCTGGTCTCTCGTGTACTAGTAACTAGGAAACTAAACAACACCCTGGGCTTTGGCGTATATCGGAAACCCACGCATACTGACCGATATCTCAATGCAGCGTCACACCATCATCCCTCTCAAAAGCAGGCAGTAGTCAACACACTAGTATCAAGATCACTCCGCCTAACAGAACTTGACACAAAACAAGACGAAATAAGGCACATTTCAACAGCTCTAGAACGGAATGGTTTCTCACAATCAGATATAAAGAAAGCCATAAAAAGACAAGAGAAGACTACAACAAAGACCAAAGACCAAGATCAAACAAGGAACAAAGCCATAATACCATACATAAAAGGAATAACAGACAGAATCGGAAGAACCTTGAGAAAACACAACATACAGCCCATATTTAAACCACAAAAAACAATAGCCAACATCCTGGGAAATCCCAAAGACAAGACCAACCTTGAAAATCATGGCGTTTACAGCATTCCATGTGCAGATTGCCATCAAACTTATATAGGACAAACAAACAGGCGCATATCAGCAAGAATCCAAGAACATAAAAATAGCCTCAAAAACAAACAGACAACTTCGGCCCTATTTCAACATCACCAAACAACCGGACACACCATCGACTTCGAAAAAACAAAAGAAATAGCACCAGTACAGAATTACAAGGTACGCGTCATAAGAGAGGCCCTAGAAATCGAAAAAGCGGGACAACTAAATAAACGAGACGATGCTATAAATGTTCCAACTACATGGAAAACATTAATAAAGAATCAAGAAAGAAAACAACAAAAATCAACTAGTACACGAGAGACCAGCATACAAGAACAAAATATATCGCACTCGGCAGAGGGGAGGAGCCTGCGAAATCGCTTATCCAATCAGGAAGCGAGCCAGCTAAACAAAACTCGGCAGTCATCAGAGGCCACCATCAGTTCTCAGCGAGTAACGAGACGAACCGCACTTGAAAATGCCAAATGAGATTTTGGCGAAACGTCGTGAAAACGATTTTTTGAACGAACGGATTGAAACCCGGAATAACCAAACTATTCATTCTACCATCCGTGAAAACCTACGATATAACATATATATATATATATATATATATATATATATATATATATATATACACTTCCCGTCAATCACTTTTGCCATGTCTACGCGAAAACAAGTAGAACTTAAAAGTTCTGTATTTGAGTAAGGAATCATTTCATGACAATTCTGAAAAAAGAATTTAAGAGTTCTTTGCAAGTACTTGCAGATGACATAAAGTGTAAGTTGATTTTTAATTTTTTAAAGGTTTTAATTAAAAATAAAAAAATTTAAAAAAATATATTTTTTTCGACTTTATTAAATTCAGCGCCATTTTTATAGAAAACTTTGTGAGAAAATTCTGAACAGACAGTTTTTTAGAGTTTTCTAAGAGGTTAATATTACTTTTTTAAGTTTGATCTAAGTGCATTTTTGACCAAAATACGGCCCTTCTTACGAAAAAAAAAACTTTTTTCGTTTTGTATATTCTTAACTGAACTAGATAGAGAAAAACCTCAAAGAGAAAAAATGCCTGTTTTTATATGCAGAATGACGTTCATTAGTTCCAAAATGTTTTCCGCAAATTTCATTTTTTATTTTTTTTAATTTATAATTTTTTTGAAAATAAAAACGATAATATGCTCAAATGGGCTAAAAGTCATAAACACTTGACCATAGAGGATTGGATGAAGGTACTCTGGTCTGATGAGTCTAAATTTGAACTTTTTGGGTCTAAGAGAAAAAATTTTTTGAAAAGAAGTACAGGTGAAAATTTTATAAGTGACTGTATTATTGTACCTACTGTTAAACACCGTGGAGGTTAGATAATGGCGTGAGGATGCTTTGCAGGGTAAAAGGTTAGCGATCTCATAATAATTGAAAATACTATGAAGAAGGAAGATTATAAACAAAATTTTAAAAGAAAATGTAGTTGCATCTGGCAGACGTTTGCTTCAGTCTAAATTTATATTTCAACACGACAATGATCCGAGACACTCGTCAAAACTGTGTAGAAATTATTTAAAATGATTAGAAAAACGAAAATAATTAAAAGTAATGGAATGGCCATCGCCATCACCTTAATTGAGCTGCCCTGGGAAGAACTTGATAGAGCAGTGAGAAAATTTCGTCCTAAATCTGGTGCATTTTTCAACAGAAATAAAAAAATATGAAAGCTACAACTTTACATTTCCTCATACATAGAATGCCACGATTATGACAAGCTGTGATAAACAATAAAGGTGGTCATTTCGATGAAAAAAAAGTGTAAAAATTGTATATGTATATGTTATTGTTTTTTTACAAAAATTTTTGATTTTACTGTCTACCTCATAATATTTATAAATTTCATAATATATATTCATAATATTTATATTTCTACTTAAATTGTACAGTAGTTCTCAATAAATTGGTTTCTTTACATGATTTCCAATTTTTAATTATTTATCATAGAATTAACTGTTTACAACTAAACTACACATAAAAAATTGAATAAATTGAATATTTTTGCATGTAAAAACATTTGAAAAATTGTCCGAAAATTACGCATTGGTATCATACTGAGTGAACAATCGTAAAAAACATATTATCGTTTTTATTTTCAAAAAAATTGAAAAATCAAAAAAAATTTTAAAAATTAAATTGGCGAAAAACATTTCGGAACTAATGAAAGTCCTTCTGCATGTAGAAACAGGCATTTTTTCTCTTGGAAGGTTTTTCTCTATCTAGTTCAGTTAAGAATATACAAAACATTGAAAAAGTCATTTTTTTTTTTCGTAAGCAGGGCCGTATATTGGTCAAGAATGCACTTAGATCAAACTTTCAAAAAGTAATTTAAACCTCTCGGAAAACTCTAAAAAACTGCCTGATCAGAATTTTCTCACAAACTTTTCTACAAAAATGGCGCTGAATTTAATAAAGTCGAAAATTTTTTTTATTATTTTTTTATACTCGATTAAAATTCTTAAAAAATTAAAAACTTACCCTTTATGTCATCTGCAAGTACTAGCAAAGAGCTTTTAAATGCTTTTTTCAGAATTGTCATGCGATGATTCCTTACTGAAATACAGAACTTTTTCCTTTTTCCTCGTAAACATGGCAAAAGTGATTGACGGGCATTGTATATATATATATATATATATATATATATATATATATATATATATATATATATATATATATATATATATACATTATAACTTATATGATTTATTATATTAAAGTAATTAATATTTGATCGGTCCACCTTTTGATTTAATCACAGCAACCACTCTTTTCGGCATCGACTCTACTAGCTTGAAACATTCATGTACAGATAACTATTTCCACTCATGCCTTAGAGCGGCCAGTAGTGTTTGTTTATTAGTTGCAGACTGTCTTCGGATCTTTTTCTTCAAAATAGACGAAATGTGCTCAATTGGAATAAGATCTGGCGATTGTGTTGGCCAGTCTAAATACCGCTTTTAACAATCCACGTCATAGTGTGAGCCGATTTGTGACAAGTGGCGTGGTATTGCTGAAATCTTATTTCGTCACTATATCACCGAAAATTTGCGTTACCGACGGCGCTTGAGGTGCTTCTAGAACTTTGGTGTATTTCTCACTGTTCATTTGCCCCTCATACAACACCACTTCGCCAACTCCATAGGTAGCCAGGAAATCCCAAATCATAATTGGGCCTCCACGGTGTTTAACAGTGGGCAACACACATTCTGGTTTGTATTCTTCGCCCACCGGGCGC
Organism: Diaprepes abbreviatus; assembly: GCA_034092305.1. Classification (NCBI taxonomy): domain Eukaryota; kingdom Metazoa; phylum Arthropoda; class Insecta; order Coleoptera; family Curculionidae; genus Diaprepes; species Diaprepes abbreviatus. Next base: position 1,312,376 of record JASJET010000268.1, on the reverse strand, counting down.
CTGACATAAGTCACACCGGGAGTTCCAAACTGTATAAAGAGAAAAAACTTGTTTAACTTAAGATTTCATTATTTTTCTTGCAGAATTTGTTTTCAAAAATATTGACTTGTTTTAATGTAAAACATATAAAGTAAATAACAATACCTCGAAGTTAGATTCGTCTGCTCATAGTACGTTGGACCAATCTTCCACTGTCCAATCTTTATATTTGAGGGCCTACTCCAACCGATTTTTCTTATTGTCCTCCGACAGCCACGGCTTCTTCCTTGCCTTGCAACCTTTTAATACACCTTTAAGAAGGTTTCTTCTCACAGTATGCATACTCACAGATTTGCCTTTTGCTTCAGATAAGGTTGCAGCGAGCTCCATAGCTGTTTTTTTGGGGTCTTGTAGAGACTGACTAATCAACAATCGGTCATTACAATCTGTAGTAGCTTTCTTTCTGGTCCTTTTTTCAGGGTATCCAGTCTCTTCGAAACGATTAAATGCATAGTGCACTGCAAAACGCCACCACTTCACTTCTCGGGCTATCTTCACTTGAGTCATGCCTTGTTCATGGAAAATCTTAATTTTTAGGTATTGTTCTGCACTAAGTTCAGTTTTTTTGTCATGATTCACCCTATAAATGCTAGTCTTTAAAAATATGGTAGAAATAATTGTATACATTATAAAAATAGGCGGTTTATTTTTAAAAAAAAATTTCTTTTAACAATTTTTTCAAGTTAATATTTAATGTTAGTTTTTGATCACCATGTATTTATTTATTATCAAAGTATCAACATAGTCCACTAAAATAGATCCTCTTCTAGAAGAAAATCAACCACAATTAAAGATAGATATGCTTAGGTCCGCAAACGCCATTTTTGAAGTAAAATTTAAAATATGTCAAAAACAGTTATACTTAGGTATAGGAAATTATACATGAAATATGTCTATAATTTTGCGTAGAATCTAAAAATGAAATAACATTTAATATAAGGAAGAAGGCATCAACTTCCGATAAAACCGGAGGTGCCACCATCTTGAAAATTTTTTAACGAAATCGACTTTAGTAAACTACCGAGGAATCGGTCGCGGCAGTTCGTCGTGGGACTCCTTGTATAACATAAATATTTTGATACTTACGGGAATTTTTTTGATGAAAACGAAACAGATGTACATATTGGTATTTTTTTTCACTAATCACGTCCCTTCAAATGAGGATTTTCTTAACATACCTGAAACAAAAGGAAAAATTACTTTATTTATTATAACTAAAGCGAAAGAACTTTTGAAAAAAGGAAAATAAAAATGAATGCGTACAATCACCAACTTCTCTAATAAGGACACAAGGCTAAAACTAAATGTCTCGATTAAGTCACAGCCCACCTTCCTTTCATTTTGTTAGAACTACGATAATATGGTCTTGGAATCAGTCTCATAATATATCTGAAGTTAGGGCTCTTAATAACATATAACAACTTTATATTAAAAAATCCGTTAAACCATGACATTTAGAGTATTTTAATTAAATTGTTTACATAAATCAAAATTACATTATTTTGCCACACAAATTACATAAAATATTTCTCATGTGAAAGATTTTTATAATGTATTGGTGTAAATAACCTATCTATTAATTCCTTATACCAATATTTCCTTATCCAAATTCTTCTTTTGCCCTTCCTTGCGAGGTAAAACTATCACTTCCCTTTGTTAATATAATTCTAAATAATAGTAGAATTTACTACAGGCAGTAAGTATATTAGGGTACTTCACTATTTTTGGCTTATTAAGTTAACTGAACTGAATCAAACAAACATGTGCTTCTAACAATAATATCATTACCATCAACTAGCACAACCCCTCGCTTGGACGTTGATAACATAGATCTAAAAGGTTCTGTTGATCCATCACATCAGAAGTTTGAGATATTTGAGGTTATGTACTTGAAAACAAACAAATTTGACTCCTACCAATCTCCAAAACAAGCCGAGTTTCGAGAGGGCTTTAGTACAACAGAGTAGATACAGAACATCAAATTACTGATTGAAAAATGCACCCAATATAATATTCAAATCCATCTAGCATTTGTTGATTATAGCAAGACTTTTGACTCTGTCGAGCTATGGGCCATATTTTAAGCTATGAACAATGCAAGGATCGACTTCAAATACAAAAATCTTCTGAAATATATTTACGATAAGGTCACACTGCAAGTAAAGATAACAAAGGATATAGAGCACAGAAGATAAATATTGGTTGAGGAGTGCGACAAGGAGATACTATTTTCCCCAAACTCTTTACTTTAATACTGGCAGATGTGTTTAAGCAACTAAATTGGAAGCATAATGGCATTAGCATCGATGACAGATATCTGAACCATTTATGTTTCGCGGATGACGTGTTATTAATAAGTGAAGATTTAAACAAATTACAGGAAATGTCCTCTGAGTAGAAAAATGCTTCAGAGAAAGTTGGATTAAGCATGAACTTAGCAAAAACCAAAATAATGTCTCCAGAAGATATGCCACTCGAGAAATATGTGTATTTAGGCCATTTATTTAGACTTGGAAAAAAAAACAAGAACCGGAAATAAATAGAAAAATTAGAATGTCATGGGTAGCGGTTGGAACCTTGGGATACGCTCTTAAAAACCCCGATATTCCCATTAATTTGAAAAGAAGAGTGTTTGACTCGTGCGTTCTCCCAGTAATAACCTATGGAATGGAAACAACCACATTAACAGTTAAAGCAGCCAATAAACTGAGTACTACACAGCGAGCAATAGAAAGAATCATACTGGGAATATCACCACGTGACCGAATCAGGAAAGAATAAGTAAGCAGATGCACGAAGTGGAGGATGTGATAAAACATTGCTACTTTGAAATGGACCTGAGTGGGACAGGTCGCTAGGCAAGACTATATAAGACGGACAAAACATATATTGCAATGGAGACCTAGGAAATCAAAAGAAGTATCGGAATACCCCGAAAAAAATGGACAGACGACATAAAAAGGAAAGCAGGTAGAAACTTGCACCGGATTGCAGAAAATAGGTTCGAATATAAGAACGCAAGAAGAATACTCAGCATACAAAGCCGTGAGAAATAGAATTAATAACGCGATTAAAGGCCTAAAGGAAACATAGTGGGAAAGGTTTCCCACCGAAATGGAAAGGAATTTATACGGAGGGCAAAGGAAAGTTTGGAACGTAATAAATAAGAAATATGAAAAAAGAAGTCAACCAAGAAGTGGTAATCAATTCTATAACAACAGAAAACTGGAAAGAATACGTGCAGAGCCTTTACAATAACCAGGAGTATAATAATGAGGACATCCAAATAGATTTAGATAAGGTAAACCCGATGATGGAAGACGAGAACATAAAAATAGAAGACGTACACGAAATGCTGACCAAACTGAAAAATAGAAAAGCTCCGGGAACCGACGATATTTCCAATGAAATGTTTAAATATGGGGGCCTTGAACTAGAAAAAGCACTAACAATACTATTCGACAAAATTCTATCAACCTGCAGTATTCCAAAACAGTGGAGGAACAGCCTGACTATACCCATCTTCAAAAAGGGAAATAAGAATGACCCCAACAATTATAGAACAATAACACTACTAAACAGTACAAGCAAATTATTAACAAAAATCATGACTTCAAAACTAACGAGTAAAATTGCAATAAGTGAAGAACAACACGGGTTTAGACAGAACAGATCGACAGTTGATGCGATTTTCATTATTCGACACAGTATTGAAAAATCGATAGAATACAATGAACCTCTTTTCATCTGCCTAGTGAATCTTAAAAAAAGCGTTTGATAGAGTTCGACTTAAAGACGTCTTGCAAATTCTTCAGGAAAATGGCGTTAACCACAACCATATTACGGTAATTGAAGAGCTAAATAAAAACAATAAGACACGCATAAAGATACAACAAGGAGTAACAGAAGAAATACCTATCATGACGGGAATACGACAAGGCGACAGTATGAGTCCATTTCTCTTTAATTTAATTATGGACAAGATAATTCAAAATGTAAAAGAAGTCAATGGAGGATACAAAATGGGACGAAAATCTTTAAAAATCTCATATTTTGCCGACGACGCCTTACTGTTAGCAGAAAATGAAGACGATCTGCAAAGATTACTATACCGATTTCAGACCACATCAAAAAATTTAAATATGGAAATATCTACAGAAAAGACCGAAACGATGGTAATTTCAAAAGATCCTGTCAGATGCAAATTATTGGTGAAGAACCATCCTATCAGACAAAGCATATCTTGCGGATACTTAGGAGTTGATGTATCAAGCAATAAAAATCATACCAGGAAGTCAGAGCACAGGCTAACAAGGCCTCAAGGATATCAGGATGCCTGAGGGACATAATCTGGAAAAATAAGTATATGTTCACAGAGAGCAAAGTACGCGTCTACAGAACTGTGATAAGACCAGTACTAACTTATGCATCGGAAACTCGAGCCGAAACATCTAAAACAAAAAGTATGCTACGAAAGGCTGAAATGAAAACCTTAAGAATAATCAAAGGGCTAACTCTAAGAGATCAAATAAGAAGTTCCGAAATAAGGGAAGAGCTCAAGGTGCCTGATGTGGTACGGTTCATAAGGTCAAGGCGCAGATATTGGAGGGACCATGTGGACAGAATGGAAGACGATCGTTGGGCAAAATGGGCAAAGAACGAGATACCAAACACTAGAAGACCCACTGGTCGATCCCCAAAACGATGGCACGAATGTTGGACATCAACACCACAGGAGGTTTAATATAGCAGAAAAACAAGACGTCGTCTTAAATAAAAAAGGAAGAAGAAGAAGAAGGTTCGAATGGAAGAGACTAGAGGAGGCCTATGTCCAGGAGTGGACCAAATTCGGGGGAGAGAGAGAGAGAGAGAGAGAGAGAGAGAGAGAAAGAGAGAGATTTTTTTCTAATAATACTTTTACCCTTCAAAATAAGCCAATGAATGGTAACCTGTGATTTTTTCTTGCAAAGTTACGGCCATTTTAAGTTATGAAATACAGCCCAACAACGTCCTTGGAGGCATATATTTTTCTACTGTATACCTTTCTCTCAAAAATTTGTATTTTGGGGATTTTTGGGGGGACTGAGTACGATATAAAGTCAGAAAGTTTGTTAATTAAACACCAAGCTACAAAAACAAAAAAAAAATACAATCGCTCTACCAATGAGAAAAACAATTTTCCTCACTGTTCGTGTAAAACCAAATGTTTTCATTAAAAATTAATATTGCATATCATTCACGTGTTAAAATAAAATGACAGTAGCTATCCGGAAAAAGCAAAACAAACAAATTAAAACATTTCCAGCGTAACTTCTATACGAGCTCGATTAAAAAACTGCAAAAACATTTTTAAAAGTATAATTTTTGTCATAAAATTCTGCAACGTAACGTGTAATAATCGTTCTCGTATGATCTTTAATAGCACGACAAAAATGGTTGTAGTAATTAAAAATCCCGGTACGCTATCCAATTTTAATGAAAACATTTTATGTTTAACAATTTTTAGTTTATATAACACATGGAAGTCGGTCTGTATGTATTCAAAAAAATCTATAGTATATCTACAAAATCATTAAAATTTCTAAATCAAATAAAACTAATTTGTAAATTTTCTGTTAAAATTATTATAGCTTTCTTGCCTGCAGTTTCAGACCAAGATTTCCGTCTGCTCAGCTTGGAGCAGCCGTCGAGGAAGCATCATTTGAAAATACCAGCTGACATGTTGACGAAACGTCGTAAAGAGTTTTCTATTGACGAACGGATTGAAAACCGGAAAAACACCAGTGCATATATATATATATATATATATATATATATATATATATATATATATATATACATCTTCCTATCACTGAAGCGTCTTTACAAAGATGCGCTTTACGGCGTCACTACCTTAAAACACGGCAACTGAAAACCTTCTATGTGTATACTTGGTCAGTTTAAATTTCTAGGCTTAAAAAATAACAGATGCCTATAAAAGAAACCTGAAAACGGTAATTAGCATACATATTATATTGACACTAGAGCGTCATTATAAATGTAAATCACTTGAGCGTCATTAATATTAATTTTCAGTTTTATTTGCTAGCTATTAGAGCGTCAGTGAAATATGCGGAAGTTCATGTTATGAACATTGGAGCGTCTTGCGATGTTGCCTACATAATCCGTGATTGGCATCATCATAACCACAAAATACAAAATCAAAACATGCAGAAAACAAGAGAAGATGACAAACTTAGGCAGAATTCGAATTGCTAGAGAGAGAAAGTAAAACAGCAACAAGCCAAAGACTCAAATATCAAAATATCAACGTACATGTGAAATAGTCCAAAATTACCGAGAGTACTTTTATTTATGAAGTTGACATCCACATGTTCGTTTCCTGATGTTTCAGCAAACTGACATTATCATAAAATTCCTGCAAATTACTATAATTATTATTATTTTGGTTTATTCAGCCACACCATAATGAATGTTGGGAATATATATATATATATATATATATATATATATATATATATATATATATATATATATATATGTATACATATATATATTTATTTATTTAAATGTATATTTATTTATTTTTAATTATTCCTTGGGATTAGGTTCATATTTAAATTTAGTTTTCATCGATCTGACGTTTCGTTCTTTATTTAGAACATTTTCAAAAATACTCGTCTTGAGATTTCATCAAAACTATTGCTAACATCATAGTCTTTGTCTGTCAAAAAAGCTTCCATTACGCTGACTTTGTTTCGAAGTGATTGAATATTAAAATGCAAAATTTTGAATTTACTGGTGTTGTCCTTAAATAATTTTTTTGGTAATTGTTTTTCACCAGGTTGAGAAAATGGTTGACCACCACTACTGCTGGCCACAGCTCAGTGGAGAGATATTTGTCTCTTCTAAATAGAGGTACTTGCTAATTTAAAGGAACTAAACATTTTTTTTTGTTTTTCACAAACACATTTTGCGTGTAAAATTTTTTAAGAAATCTGTTATGCTCTGACTTTCTGTTTCTGGGGCCAGTCCTGAGATAAAGAAGTAAGCCATTTTTTCTGCTACTTTAAGGAATGATGAAGCCTCATTAGTACCTCTGAGAGGTTCAGGTCGCGTATTTTTATTTGGTTTGATATTCTTTCTTTTTACTTCAATCCATTCTGTAACATTTTCATTGTTGACGTGTTCTTTGCCATTTATCGTCCCTTCTGTCAGTGGGTGTTTTGTAGACTGTAGATTTTTTGATTTCGGAGGAATCCCTTGCGTACTGGTGCCACCCTCTAGTGGTGACTCGGTAGAAGTTTGTGCACAGGTGGTGTCTCCACGGAGACTTGACGAAACTTTTGGTTTCGACGAATGACCTAGCATAAGCGGGGAAAGGGGGGTTTGATTACGTGTTCCCATAACCTCTAACTTGTTTTGCGCCTTTAATTGTGTAGAGTTGATTTTTTCTGGATCTATGGCCATACTCTTCATTGTTTAAATGTCATTTCCCGACATTTTCGGGCTTTTGGAAAATTCAGTATTGTTAATAATTGAAATACTGGGGACTTTGTTTCCTTTTTTATTATGAGCTGCTGATATTTCATTTGTATTTGAGTTTCATCACAATTTTTTGAGGTGAGGTTATGTTCAAGACACTCAACTCGCGTTTCATTTAAAATACGTAATTTTGCAGCCCAATCACGCGTTTCATACGATTTGTGGAACGCTCTTCCACATTTTACACATATTGTTGCGCTATTTAGTTTTGTTTTACAGCAAAAAAACTTAATTTTATCAGTAGATTCATCACGCGCGTTTTCACTTGGCGCCATATTGAAATATTTAGCCATACACACACATATATATATATATATATATATATATATATATATATATATATATATATATATCATATTTTCCTAATTCTTAAACCATAGATTATATATTTTTTATTTTGTCTTTTCTTGGATTTAGGTTCTTTATTTAACAAAAATATCCAAATAATTGACGTTTCGCCCTTGATTTAAGGCATTTTCATCAGTAGATTCATCACGCGCGTTTTCACTCGGCGCCATATTGGAATATTTAGCCATACATATATATATATATATATATATATATATATATATATATATATATATATATATATATATATATATATATAATCATATTTTCCTAATTCTTAAACCATAGATTATATATTTTTTATTTTGTCTCTTCTTGGATTTAGGTTCTTTATTTAACAAAAAATCCAAATAATTGACGTTTCGCCCTTGATTTAAGGCATTTTCAAAATTTTTTGTTTATTTTCCTAACAAAAAATATTTTTATATAAATAAAAACATTCACACAAGAACATATCTATAATTTTCAAAACAAACACTTTAAACACTATTTAAAATTTTAAACATTTTTAAAAAAATATTTAATTTTACAAGTACCCACCTTGACTTTTGTTTATTAATTGATAATGAAATTCAACCCTTATATTGTCCATTTAAGTCCTGAGGATACATTTAATTTTATGTCTAAGAGAATATTAAATTTTTGATGTCTATTAACAGGATCGAATACTTAAATATTTTTGTTTAAATTGGGCTGGTGTAAATGTGGCTCAAATTTCCTATATCCGTTCTGTCGTTAACAGTGTTTTTATCTCTTTTAATTTCTATCGTTCCTTTTATCTGCAATTTTTGGTAATTCATATTTTTGTTTTTAATTATGATACTGTTATAATCAAAAGTATGTTTTTCGTCGTGTGTGTGATTGTTTAACGCTGTTGAGGCGTTTTTCGTATATTTATGGCCATTCAATCTGTTGTTTAGTAATTGGCTCGTCATGCTTATATATTTTTTGGGACAATTTGTTCAAGGTATCGAATACACTACATTTGATTTATTCATGAGAGGAGTTTTATTTTTTAAATTAGTAAACAATATTTAATTTATTATGAGACCTGTAACATACGATAATATCATGCTTTTTTAAAATATGTTTTATTTTTTCTGGCAGGTTACTAGTGTAAGGTAATGCTACATATTTTTGTTGTTTATATTCTGTTTCTTGTTATTAAGTTATTATAAAATTTATATGTTTGTTTTTTAATTATTTTAGTGATAGTCTTTTCATTGAAATTATAATTTATGAATGTCTTTTTCACTTTTTGCAGTATTTTTGGTCGGAATTTTGGAGGCGTTAGGGAGATAGCACGATCAGACAGACCTATTATAACACTATTTTTTTGACTTCTTGAATAATTAGTGAAACAGTTTAGATATCTACCTGACCAAGTTGGAAAAAGTTTTAGAAAAATTAAATTTTAGTATAACATTTTACAAACGGTTTGTCGATGATTGCATAGCAGCTAGCAGCTGTGCCACAAGATAAAAAAAAAAATGAAATTCTCCAAGAGTTTAACAGTTTCACAAAAAATTACAATTTACGTTCAAAATAGAAAATAATAATAAAATAAATTTTCTAGATATGACACTTATACGCAAAAATACCAAAATTTTAACTGAATGGTACACCAAACCAATTTGGTCAGATAGATATATAAACTGTTTCTCAAAAACTCAAAAAAATAGTGTTATAATCGGTCTATCTGATCGTGCTATCTCCCTAACGTTTCCAGAATTCCGATCAAGAATACTGCGAAAAGTGAAAAAGACACTAATAAATAATACTTTAAATAAAAAGACAATCACCAATATAATTAATAAACATATAAATTTCATAATAACCTAATAACAAGAAACATAGGACATACAAAAGCCAAAATATGTAGCATTACCTTACACTAGCGAGCTGTCAGAAAAAATAAAACACACTTTAAAAAAGCATGCCACAGGTGTCATATTAAATTAAATACACTGTTCACTAATTTAAAAAGTAAAACTCCTCTCATAAATAAATCAGATGTAGTATATTCGATCCCTTGCACAAATTGTCCTAAAAATATATATAGGCATGACAAGCCAATTACTAAACAACAGATTGAATAGCCATAAATATACGAAAAACGCCTCAACAGCGTTAAACAAACACACACACGACGAAAAACATACTTTTGATTATAACAGTACCATATTTTTAAAACAAAGATATGAATTACCAAAAGTAGCAGATAAAGGAAACGATAGAAATTAAAAAAGATAAAAACACTGTTAACAACAGAACGGATATAGGAAGTTTGAGCCACATTTACACCAGCCTAATTTAAACAAAAATATTAAGTATTCGATCCTGTTAATAAAATCAAAAATTGAATATCCTCTTAAACATAAAATTAAATGTATGCTTCTTTTTGTGTATTGTAAAATATAAAAAATAAAACACACTCTCATTCCATATATCCTCAGTACCTAAATAGACAATGTAAAGCTTGAATTTCATTATCAATTAATAAACAAAAGTCAAGGTGTCTACTGGTAAAATCAAATATTTGTTTTCAGTTTTTAAAAATTTTATTATGCGAAAATAGCCACTAAGAAACAAAAGTAAAGTAATACTTGAGAAAATGTAATTTGCTATATTACTTTCAAAGAGTTACTTTATTTTTATTTGTTAGTATCTGTTTTCACATAACTATGTTAATATAAGGTGTTTTTTTATAGAGGTATAGAACTTTTAAATGGAATAAAACAAAGATGAATTTTTTAAATTGACATGAAATTTACTTTATTCGAAAGATAACCTTCTGGCATTATAATTTAAATATGACTTCTGGCATATGACCGCCATGGCTGGCTCGGACGTCGTCTAATCTGGAGGTCCAATTTTCGATGACTTTTTCCAACATTTGTGGCCGTATATCGGCAATAACGCGGCGAAGGTTGTCCTCCAAGTGATCAATCGTTTCGGGCTTATCGGCGTAGACTAGCGACTTCACATATCTCCACAGAAAATAGTCTAGCGGCGTTAAGTCGCACGATCTTGGAGGCCAATTCACGGATCCGAAACGTGAAACTATGGGGTTACCAAACGTTTCCTTCAATAGATCAATTGTGGCACGAGCTGTGTGACATGTTGCGTCGTCTTGTTGAAATCCCAGCTCCTGCACATCATGGTCGTTCAATTGATGAACGAAAAAGTCAGTAATCATGGCTCTATAGCGGTCACCATTGACTGTAACGTTCTGACCAGCATTGTTTTTAAAGAAGTACGGACCAATGATTTCACCAGCCCATAAAGCACACCAAACAGTCAGTTTTTCTGGATGTAACGGTGTCTCAACATACACTTGAGGATTATCATCACTCCAAATACGGCAGTTTTCTTTATTGACGTATCCATTCAAACAGAAGTGAGCTTCATCGCTAAACAAAATTCGCTTATGAAAATCGGGATCAACGGCAATCTTGTTTTGGGCCCATTCGCCGAATCTACGCCTTGCTAGGTGATCGTGTGGCTTCAATTCCTGCACGAGTTGGATTTTGTAAACACGCAAACTAAGATCTTTCCGCAAAATCTTCCATAAAGTGAATAGACACATATCCAATTCCTATGCACGATGGCGGATAGACTGATTCGGGTGTTCCTCTACGTTGCGCTCTACAGCAGCAATGACTTCTTCTGTACGCACTGTACGACGTCTCTGTGGATGCGTATTATCATTTAGAGTAAACGTGGTGCAAAAACGTTCCATAGTTAATCGAATTAATTGCTCTGATGGACGATTATGTTGACCGTAAAATGGACGTAGTGCGCGATACGTATTTCGAACAGAACCATGATTTTCAAAATAAATTTGCACAATTTGGAAGCGTTGTTCAGGCGTCAGCCTATTCATGTTGAAATGCCAAACCAAACTAAACATAAACCACTTAACAGCTGACAAAATGGCCGCCAGTTAAAAAAGTGTTGCTAACTTAAAGTTCTATACCTCTATAAAAAACACCCTTTATTATCATATAAGGCCCAGCAAAAAACGCTCGCCTATGATGTGATAGTAATGTTCGTTAAAACTGCAGCGCCGGTCAAGGAAACAGAAAAAATTTTAAAGAACTAAACCTAGTCCCTATTTTTTTATTATCTGAATGGTTGATAACACGAAGATTTCTAAGAATAATATCGTCATTTTAATGGCAATATAAAATTTCGCAACCGAAAAACGAACTAAAAAAACTATATACTATATTAATCAACCTGTATCCTTGTATCCTTATGAGTGCAATTTTTTTAAAACTAATTAGGACAATGAAGCAAAAATAAAATTTTTAAGTAATTGAATCAGGCGTTAGATTTTGAATTAGTATTATTTTAAGAAAAAGGCGAAAATAGAACTATCAAATTCGGAGCAAAAATTATCAGGATTATAGTTTTATTGAAACCAATCACAGTAATCTATATTCTTATTTATCTCTTCTCAATAATAATTCTCCATATTTCTTGTCTCTTCTTGACACTCAAGACAAATTGGTTCGACACAAGAAAAGGTCGAGTCGAGACAAATCCTAAAATTGACTTTCGCCTCAAAGTAACACTATCCTAAAACTTCACAAATCCTTTGTTAAAGTATGTAAAATCAATACACGTTACGTCAAACATATTTTATATTAACGTCAGTAATTTGTAACCTTCATAGCATGGCAAAATCACGCTTAACCCTAATATTGTGAATTTTAACACATTGAAAGTGCTTCCACTATAATAGTGTATATATATAACGCTGACGATAAGTTTCCATTGTGTGAAGAAGATTATTAAAGGCATAAAATTTTATGCACCCTTTACAACGTCGTATCTTTATAAAAATCTGTTTATGCAGAGTTAAATTTTCACAAGTAGTTTTCTTGTAATATTAAATCGTTTTTCCGAGATGTATAAAAGTTTAAGTCAGTTTTGTAGATTTATCCGTACGAAGTATATAATGTAAAAGTTATTGACATTTATTTATTCAGTATTCTATGTATCTTTAAAATCCTTTGAATTTTTAAAATCTAAAACTGCCTTAAATAAAAAGTACTACGAGGGTCCGTAACTTCTCACAAGGTGGCGCTCCAATCACAAACTCGAGTTCACCGTACACAACACTCATCTTCTGCTACTGTGTAGGGATTTCAATCACGCAAAACGGGATACCGTAATCCTGCGAGATCCCGCACCATATTTTGGCCTGCAGAATTCTGCATCTACCAAACGCGGATCCGCGGATCCAGTATGTTTGAAAAATAGCGCCAAATCTCCCGCGTATCCTTGTCATTCTACAGCTTACCGAGTTACAGGACAGCCCAGTTCGTACGCAATGTTGCCAACTCCGCCGTTTTAACAGTAGATCTACAGCTTTTCAATGAAATCTACCGTTCTACCGGTTTTCATAGGCAACCTACCATTTTTTCTTGAACCCTGTAGGTTATAATTTTATTCAAAGTAATTACAAAAAACTTTATAATTATACCCTATTATTGTGATTATACTAATTATAAAATACGTACGTTACGAAATCTAAACGATTTAATGCTCAAAGGTCAACAAATTGTCTTCAACTCAATACGTCACAAAGTAAGTCTATTGTTATTCTATCCTTGTTTACAGGGTTCAATAAAATAAAACAGATACAAATGTGACTTTCTACGCGTAGACACATTTTGTATATAAAATACGCATCAAACATGGGCAGTTGCGTGGTTAAGCTGCGCAAAATATATTTTAAACTCGGCTCTTTCATTTAAAAGAAAAAAAAAAAGAAATGAAATTAGTGATAGCAATATAAAAGAAATTCAAATATATCCAAAAATATAAAAACGAATTGGAAGAATTGCCTGAATTTAAAGGATGGATTAGAAAAACCAGCAAAGGCAAAGATTTCGCATTATGCATATGTCGTAATGTTTAGCAAATCCAGGGGCGGATCCAGCCTCTCTCTTTTGAACTGTAAAATAATCGATTAATAAAAAATCGATTTATGTAAAAAAAAAATAATTGATTTTTATCAAAAAAATCGATTTTCTCAAAGTTGGAAGTAAACGCCTAAATAATTACGCAGTTTTATTGAGAAGTATCATTTGAGATCTAATGAACAATTTAAAATTATAACAACACCTTCGAGATCAAAAATTAGCATTCAAATTAAATCGTAAAGAAAAAATTACAATTCCTTTGGTAAAGAATTCAAAAATAATAGTTTTGTTAACCGTTTTCCCAGTATTCGATTTCTGCTTTTCCTTAGAATGTTACCTGTTTTCGAAAATGATCATTCTACGGAAGCAGAGGAAGCCAGGACCAAAAGGTGCTTAAACGCCAACTGAGTGAGCTTAGGGTAAGCACCTTCATAGCTTCGCCAGACCTCGAAAGGTCCTTTTGTCAAGTTCATCAAGGGCCCGGCTATATATAAATCTAGTTCTAATGTAAAAAAGTCGCTAAGACTTGCAGTACTAGTTGCCAACAATTTTTTATACGATTGACATATATCGCCTTCTTCAGACGATGTCGACATTGAATTTTCCCTTGCTCGTTTTTGTGTTGGTTCTCGGTTTTTTTGACCAATAGTCCACTTGATATAATTTAAAGTTTTGGTTATAGCAGTGCTATTGTCCAAATGGTCTCAAAGTAGCAAAATTATTGCAAATTGCAAGATAAATATTTAGAAAAAAAAATACAAAAAAAATTTAACTTTGACACTCTGTATTTCAAAAACTACCAACTTTTGGACTACGGTAAATTGAGCTAGATCATTATCTCTACAGAGACACTTTGTATAAAATGCAAGTCTATGTAAAAAAAAAACGTCACAAGAAAAATACTCCAAAGAATATTGCCAAAAAACCTATTTTATGTTTGAAATTTTCATCCCCCATTGCACATAATTTTAAAAATATTTTCGATTTCCATTCCCTGTTGAAAAGTTTGTAGTCAGTAAGGAAGTAATAAAGTAGATAACATGAAATTGAAGACGTTGTAAAAGTCGTAATTTTTGTTGTTTATGTAAAAGAAACAAGAAGGAAATATAAGAGGTATGGGCTATAATTAAAATGAGTGTTATTGCCAAGCACCCTTGAATCTTATTATTGAAAAATTTCACGAACAGAAAAAATTCAGTTTTTCTAATTTTGAACTGTAAAGTGACGCTTTTCCAAACCGATGGGAATTTGGAAATGCCTTACTTTTCCTAACTAGTTAGGAAATAGAAATTTTGGAGCAACTGGTTATGAAATATTTCTTCCATTACTGTGAGAGCACCCGTCCTAACCAAGAAAACACAAATAATTTGGAAAAAAATATTTTTATTCTCCATAAAGAACCAGTTTTATTGCGGAGGGAATATCCGGATATTCAGTATTATGCTTGTTCTTTCCTGAAAAACCAGATACTTTTGTCAAGCAAAAGGAACAGTGGTTAAAATGGCTCATTGGTTCTCACCAAATCATTGGAACTGCAAAAGGCATAGAAGAGCGTTGTTTGTCATATAACCAGTTACTTGGATTAGCTGCACAGGTTTGGCAACATACATATGTAATGACTCCAATTGATCGGCAACAAGACATCCAAAATACTTATGATAAGCTACTTTGGTCATTTTGTTTACTGTCATTTTCTGTAATTTAGGGGTAAACTGACCACATATGTACCAAAAACTATTCGCAAGGTTAACACAGCCACGTTTATGTACTTTAGACATTTTTGCACTGTCGCATACGTCGGTTCAGAAATGGTGTTGCCAGATTGTGCACATTTTCCCTAACTTATAGAAAACGTAAATTTCACAACATCGCGCTCCGGTATATTACAAATTACTTTTTAAAGTGATGTGATTAAAATACTTATTAATTTTGCTGCAAAAATCATAACTCAAAAATCTTACGTGTTAGGAAGTTTTTACCATTATTTTCGCATTAAGAAAACAAAAATTAGCCAAAGACTGCCTTTTACATTACAGTCGTAAAGTGGCTGTAAAGTAGTGTTATTGGCTTTTAAGACAATAAAAAAATTGTTTTAAATTACATTTTTTTTAAACATTTTTTAATAAATCGAAAGCCCGGAAAGCAGAACCGGTAACTTGTTCCACCGAGCTAACAATTAGCCCAGTAGGATACACGCCTGCTGATTCATTCATTATGGAACATGTTATTTCGTCCAACTTTTATCTCAGAAACTTGTCTGTAGGACTTTTAGTATTTTGACGAAAAAACAAAAATGACTTTTTCCATGCAATGAAAATCAATGCATCTTTTATATGCAACTCACGATAACTCGGTCAATAACTGTGGTGTGGTGTGACATGGGGCTTGTGTCAGATCCAAATGAGGCAGTATCGTGTTTCAACTACCAAATGTATGAGTGCTTGGATGAGAGTGTTCCCAAGAAAATTTGTACAGGAACGACCAGGTTAAAATATCCCCACTGGTTTTCTTTAGATCTTGTTAGAAAAATAAGACAAAAAAAAAGAATACACAAAAAAGAGATTTATCTGGAGAGCATCTCCTAGAGTTTAAGAACAACAGAATATGAATATTTAGAGTACATTAAAAATATAGAGCAAAATGCTAATAATGATCCTAACAGATTTTGGGGTTATATAAGCTCAAAAAAAAAGGAGTCAAGTATTCCCAAAGAGGTCACCTATAGAGACATGAGTTTCCCCGGTGATTTTGAAGTTGCCAATGCCTTTGCACAATGCCACTGACCGCGGCTTCGCCGACCTCCCGCCTTTGCACAATGCCGACCGCAATAGCACTGGATAGATATATCCACATTATGCCATTATAGTGCTGAAATCACGGTATTCTAACTGTGCAACCTCTAACACAAAAAGGATATGATGGAGAGAAGTTTGCATTTACTGTTCGCATTTTACTTCATTCATACGTGGAGCTGCATATAGTTGTACGTTTGCTGAATGTGATTTCGGCACTACAACGGCATAATGTGGATATATCCACTGCTGGTGCATCTCACACGGAGGAATCCGTGAAATCCGCATAAACATATATACGCCATCCGGCGGGAGGTCGGAGAAGCCGCATTCAGTATTTTCATGCTTCCTTCCGATCTGTCCTTTGCACAGCCAGGTGCATTTCGGTACCCTGATGAGTCTAGTAGAGACGAAACATGTATCTCTGCCGTATCGCTGTGGCGGGGAGGGTAAGTTTTGACTTTCTTCTCGGTATGGTGGTACAGGTAGGCCATCATCTCGATGGTGGTGGAATAGGATGAATTGCGTTTTATAACAATTTATTCTAACTGTGCAACCTCTAACACAAAAAGGATATGATGGAGAGAAGTTTGCATTTACTGTTCGCATTTTACTTCATATATATATATATATATATATATATATATATATATATATATATATATATATATATATATATAAGGCATGTGTGGATATTTTGACCAAACCACTAGTTGCTTTATATAACTTATGTGTTAAAAAAGGTATCTTTTCAGACAAATTTAAGGAAGCCGTGGTGGTATCTTTGTTACATTTTGAATATATTTTGAAAAAAAAAGAAAAAGATATTTTCATCATCCCATTTCCATATGGCAGCCACACTCAAAATTTTCTTTTCGCTAATTTGTGCAAATTTTCTGACGCAATTTCATTTCACACATCCATTTTCTAAAATTTTTTTCCATAACTGACAAATTTTGGAATTTTTTGCAGGTTTTCTCTAAATTCAACATATTTTCTTCAGAACATTTCATATTTCCTTATGAACAGCTTTTAATCAATGCCAAATGCTAAATAAATATCATTTCATTAACAAAAAAATAAGGAAATCTCGTGTCTTCAGCCTAGCTGCAAAGTAATTTTTTTCCTAAAAGCGTGCCATAAACCCGTCCCACTAAATAAAAAAATTCCTTTGAGTTCGCACCAAAAAACCGACAGAAAATGGATCCCTGCAAGTATTTGTCGAGCTACTCGAAAACAATAGAACTATAAAAACATTGACTTCTTGTGACCCAACGGCATTTATTATCTCCTTTGAAACCTGCCGACAATGACCCTCGATAATAATACAAATCGACAAAATTCAAAGAACGCTCGCTAGAAGTTCGTAGCATACTCGTCACGCGCTCGTCTCGTCATATTTATACGCATGTTAATAGCTCAGAAGAGGGGCTAATTCACTAGGGGAAAAATATTTCGAAAATCTAAAAAATACCACTTTAAATAACATATTACTTTGCAAAACTTTGGTCCCAGAAACTTGTCTATAGGACTTGTAGTTTGTTGAGAAGACAATCAAAAATGACTTTTTCGATTCAATAAAAATCAATACATTTTTTTATTCAACTCGCGATAACTCGGTCAATTTCGGCTCGATCCTGATTTTCCAAAAACCTCTAGAAATATCAATAACGTAGGAATAATTGCTGTAGCGTTTTCATTTACGGTAAAATTAAAATGTTCATAAACGCGTAACGGAACAACTTTGAAATAAAAGAGCTCAATGACGAAGTTTGATTTTTAGTCATTCAACAAAGCAATATTAATCGAAATAGCTTGAGGAAGTTTTTCCTAAAAAGGCAATTGTTTAAATGAATAATTGAAGTCGCAGTGTTATTTTCTAAAAAAGTGCTAAAACTGCTCGCAGCCTGTTCAGCAGCCCATGAGCTCGCGCTTGAAGCTCGTTCGCTCGACGCGCAAATATCCATGGTTTATTTATTATTTTTTTGTGTATGTGTATTAAATTTTTTTCATTTTTACCTCTCTCAGCTCATGATGGTGCCTTTTTTCGCATTGTATATTGCTTTGCGTTTACAAAATTCTTTCTAAAATTGTATTTTAAAATGTTTAAATACCAGTTTTCCTATACATGTACTGTCAATCGTATTTACATATTATTGATTTACTCAACAATTCGGCAATGTACTCTCTTCCTAATAATATAATCAGTAATTTATTTATTTCACAGAAGTACGCTTGTTGGTTTGAATTTTTGCTTTTCCTGTTTTTTTTTTTGAGTTTTTCAGCATCGGCTTAAATAAAGCCACTAGTGGTTTGGTCAAAATATCCACACATGCCTTATATATATATATATATATATATATATATATATATATATATATATATATATATATATATATATATATATATAAACGAATGGGGCCGATGCTGAAAAACCGAAAAAGAAAACAGGAAAAACAAAAGTTCACCAACAAGCGTACTTCTATGAAATAAATAAATTACTGATTGTATTATTAGGAAGGGAGTACATTGCCGAATTGCTGAGCAAATCAGTAATATGTAAATATGACTGACCGTACATGTATAGGAAAACTCGTATTTAAACATTTTATAATACAATTTTAGAAAGCATTTTGTAAACGCAAAGCAATATAAAATGCGAAAAAAGGCACCATCGTGAGCTGAGAGAGGTAAAAATGAAAGAAATTTAATACGGCACAAAAAATAATAAATAAACCATGGATATTTCCGCATCGAGCGAACGAGCTCATGGGCTGCTGGACTGGCCGCGAGCGCCTCTAACACTTTTTTAGAAAATAACACTGCGGCTTCAATTTTTCATTTAAAAAATTGCCTTTTCGGAAAAACTTCCTCAAGCTATTCCGATTAATATTGCTTAATTGAATTTCTAAAAATCAAAGTTCGTCATTGAATTTTTTTATTTGAAACTTTGAAAACATGTGTTCCGTTACGCGTTTATGAACATTTTAATTTTACCGTAAATAAAAACGCTACAGCAATTGTTCCTATATTATTGATATGACTAGAGATTGGGGAATAAAATGGTTTTTGGAAAATCAGGATCGAGCCGAAATTGACCGAGTTATTGCGAGTTGAAAAAAAAAAGTGTTGATTCTTATTGATTCGAAAAAGTCATTTTTGATTGCCTTCTCAACAAACTTAAAGTCCTACAGACAAGTTTCTGGGACCAAAGTTTTGCAAAATAATATGTTCTATAAAGTAGTGATTTTTACATTTTCGAAATATTTTTTCCCTAATGAAATGCGTATAAATATTGCGAGACGAGCGCGTAACGTGCATGCTACGAACTTCCATCGAACATCCTTTGAATTTTGTCGATTTGTATTATTATCGAGGGTCATTGTCGGCAGGTTTCAAAGGAGATAATAAATGCAGTTGGGTCACAAGAAGTCAATTTTTTTATAGTTGTATTGTTTCCGAGTAGCTCGACCGATACTCGCAGCGATCAATTTTCTGTCGGTTTTTTGGTGAAAACTCAAAGGATTTTTTTTCATCTAGTGGGATGGGTTTATGGTACGCTTTTAAGAAAAAATTAACTTTGCAGCGAGACTGAAGACACGAGATTTTCTTATTTTTTTGTTAATGAAATGATATTTATTTAGCACTATGGAATAGTGTGAAGAAAATGTGTTGAATTTAGAGGAGACCTGCAAATAATTCCAAAATTTGTCAGTTATGGACAAAAATTTTAGAAAATAAAGAAGTGGATGTGTGAAAAGAAATTGCATCAGAAAATTTGCACAGACCAACGAAAAGAAAATTTCGAGTGTATCTGCCATATAGAAATGGGCTGCTGAAAATATATTTTTCTTTTAGAAATGACTGCTACTATTTTGTTTAATATATATTCCAAATTTAACGAAGAGATTTTGATGAAATTTCTGTATTTTCCGCTAATAAGCTGGAACTATAAATTTGCTAGAAGTCTGAATTCTGACTACTTTTTTTTACACAAGGTAGTGCGATATTATCGCCCATATTTTGGTTTTTTGAATACTATATTTTTTTACGATAAAACCCCACTGCATAAAACTAGCAAAGCTGTCGTTTGTTTATTGTCAGAAAAAGTATGACAGTTACACGCACAAGAGATTTCGACTTCGAATAAAGTAAGGGGTAGATATTGTATGTGCCTGAAGTATGTATTTGAGGAGCGGGTAATATACTTAAAAGATAATTAGGTTTAAAAGTATACATCTTAATTGGACAATTAATAATAATGACATTTTTAAGTATAATACAGATGTGTATAAGTGTAAGGCCTTGCTATGTTATTGTCTTACAACTTCCAGTGCAAGCTATTGAAAATGTCTACTTTTACTCCAAAACTTTGTATAGGTGTTTTGAATTTAAATTCCAAGACAATACTTTCAAATGTGCATAATTCACTTGTTCAACCAAGAACTCAGAAGAGGGTGCGTAGTTTATTTTCAAAATGTGCTGACATAACGAAACTTAGCGAATCTACAACTTACAGGTAAATTAAGGAAAGGAAATTGGAACTGTGTGTGAGCCTAAACCGTCTCCGAGAAGAAAAAAATTATACGAATGCTTCAAAAACATACTAAGAAGACACGTTCACGAATTATATCTTAGAAGATAAAACTCAAGTCTTGATAAAGTTTTGAAAGTTGTGAAACAAGACGAAAATGTGCCTGGCATGGGAAAAACCAATCTGTAGAAAGTGCTGGCAAAAATTAATTTCTCTTAGGGAAAGTCAAAATGGAGGTGATACAGAGGAAATACTATTTTAGAGAAGACTGTATTTGCGGGACATTGGAAAATACCACAAAGAAGACAAAAACATTTTTATCTGGATGTCATTTATCTGAGTGAACGACACATAGTACACAAAAAGTATGAAGATAAGAATATGACAATTTTTAGTGAAGCATTCTTATAAGGGTTATCAACAAGTTTAAAACCGTTACTCGGTAAGGACCGCGAATTCATTATAACTCATACTGGAGAAGTTAAGGGATTTATAAGAAGTTTTACTGCAGTTAAAATTGAAATTTACCAAAGATTACCATGAATAAATGACGGCGGATGTCTTCAAACATATTTTTCTCAAATGATACAATTGATTCCGGAAAGGTCTATTATAGTTTTGGATAACGCAGGTTATTATTCTAGACTGGTGGAAAAGTTGCCAATAACATAGTTGAAAAAAGTGATATTACAAATTGGTTATAAAAAAAACATATTCCCTTTACGAACGATTTGCTAAAGAAGGAACTTCTAAAAATTGCGAACGAGAAAGAAAGACAATTTAAGAAACATGTAATAGACGAATGGGCTAAAGAACACGGAAAATTGAACTTATGCTGGAAAAATATTTCTTCTTTGGATGTAACTGGTTCTATTTTGTTTAATAAGTATTTAAAATCGGTAGGAGACATTCTGGTAAAATTGTCCGCTAATATGTTAGAGATTTAAATCAGCTAAAAGTTCCGAACCTGATCTTTTTTATAGAAAGTAATTCGCTAACATCGTCGAGATTGATGCTAATAACACCCAATGCATGAAATTAATATAGCTGCCGTTTGTTCTTCGTCGTCACACGTGGCAGGGTAGGTCTACTTTCTTCGCTTTGCGTGGTGTGCTGGACTTCAACCAACACTTAAATATTTTTTTTCTTAACCCTTTATTGGTTTATACCGCTCAGGCGCTATAAATTTCTCTTGGCGCCGGGCGCCGAAGGTAAGGGTTCGAACCGGAAAAGTTCAAAGAAGTTCGTTGCAAGCTTGTCGCATACTCGTCACGCGCTCGTCTTACCATATTTATAGGCACCTTTAGGCTTAGATCGGTAGAGCGGTTGGTCGGTTCTGCATAGCGGTAATCAATTACTTAAAAAAAATAAGTTGTAGGGGAAGTAACTTTGGCTTAGTGCAAATGAAGGCGTCCATTAGAATTTTCCACTCCTGTGTAAGATTAATTCGGAGCGTCCCTACGCCTAAATCTATTAAAAAAAAATTTTTGAAAAGAAAAAAAATTATAATCATTTTTTTTCGCAGCTTTCTCATTATATTTATTTTTTAAATCCGGCTGCCATATTTATGGATTATTTTATCATAAGAAATTTCATTCTAATTTTACAGCCACATAATAATTTAATTTGCAAGGTAATAAAAGAAAAATATGTACACTTTAACCTTACTTAATACGCCTACAACGTGCGTGAAGGAATTTTAAAATCCATATTATATTTTACCAAGTAAAACATGCATATTTATAGAATTACATGGATAAAAAGTCTATATTTTGCGGTTTATAAGCATGAATATGTAATACTTCCTCAGGGAATTTATTTTTTTATTTAGTCTAAAATTAGCTCGAAACTTTATTTCTGTTTTATTAGAAATTAGAATTAAATACCAACTTTGCTTTCGTCAATGTTTTTTTTTTGGTGCCTTCCGAAACTCATAAAAAATATTTTTAATCCAAGCCATATGTAAAAATTAGTGATGTTTTTGATGTAAATTTCGAGATGGATGAGACCTATCTAAGGTTGTGGGGGCAATGTAAGAACAAATCCTACTTCAAACCTAACGGCAAAAAATAGGGTGGGACCAAGAGGGGGGGTTAAAGTTGGCTAAAACAGTTTTTTTTGAATCTACAAGCAAGGAACGCACTTTGGGGAAAAAAGTTGTAGAGATTTTTAAAACCTATAATTTGAGTTTTTGTACGATTGTTATTGCAAAAATGCCAAAAAAAAACCTTAAAAAAGGCTCTATCTACGAAATTTCTTATAAGGACAATACCTTAATTATTCATCTAATCACTCCAACAACACCAAACAAGGAATTATAAGAAATCTCGTAGATAGAACCTTAACTCTCTGCAACTCCAACGAGAGCTTGATGAAAGAGATTACATTAAAAATGATCTGACAGTCAATGGATACCCAGTATATCTAGTGGATAAATTTCTAGAACAACGCAGAAATAGGACAATATCGACAATGAATGAACGAAAAGTAGTACTGAACATCCCCTATGTTAAAGACATTTCAGAAAAAGTTAGAGAGATAGGAAAATGATATAAAATCAACGTTGTTTTCAATTCCAATAACTCTCTGAGAAGCAGTTTACTAGGGTCAAACCAACAACTTAAAGGGACATGAAGAACTGTGTATATCAGATACCATATGAATGTGGCAATTCCTACGTTGTCGAAACAAAGAGACCTCTTGACTTAAGGATCAAAGAACACCAAAAATGCACATTTCGAGGAGAAACAAAAATCTGGTGCCGCCAACCATGTCTGGACTCATGGACCATAAAATGGTCTGAAGCTAGAATACTACACCGAGAACAACATTGTCACACTCCACTGCATTTACTTTTAGTATAAATAGCCATGTAGCTAAGGGATTTATTTAGTTTCGCTTGAACACGGCTAGAGATAACTACTAGCCGAAACGTCGTGATATTCAAGAAAAATAAAGACAATGGAAGTCCAACAGATATCTACTACTTCGCAAGATTATTTGTGGCTGAGATATTGCTATTTGTTTTTCCCAAGACGCAAAATGTTGCTTGCTATAACTTTTTTTGGGTGAACATTTTGACCTCCATAAAAGCTCACTCTCTTCGTGAAGGCCTAAATTTTCATATATTGTTTAGGGCAAATAAAAAAATTAATCTTCAACCCCTTAAATATTGCTTCAAAAAAGGGGGTGTGCCATATTCATAATTTTTCGAAGATATGGAATAATTATGAAACAAAAATTACTTTAACATAAATATTATATACGATTCTGTTCAGCAGGTTCTTCCTATTTCTTGTTTTTTATACAATCGGTCACTATGGCTAGAATAAGACCTGTTTTTACGTGCTGGAAAAGTGCCATACCATAATAAATATCGGAGTTTTAGCAAGCTGTCTGATTTAGGAATCTGCTTAAGGATAATGTAATTGGCACGCTCTAAATTCCTTTCACTCGTACGTTCTAGTTAGAAATCCTGAACATCCTATAATCTTAATACCCTTTTAAAATAAAATTTATTAAATTATTTTGTAATGTTTTTGACATAATATAAAAATACACGATTTTCCTACTTTATTTATTATTCTAAAGATCAATTTATTAACCTTTTTTCATTATTAAGTGCTGTTCCTGACGTAAAACTTATTATAAGATGAAATACATACAAAAAAACGAACAAAGTATTTACCATCAATCGAAGTAAGAAACTTTTTTAACCTGTAAAAACCTAAAACGAGAGCAATTCGTCAATGACAAACTTTTAAAAGTCTAGGCGTAAAAAATGTTTCCTTAAGGTACAACCATTTTTTACCACAAATATTATGTTTTCAGTAAAAATACCACAAGAAAAAAGAACGTGAGCTTCGAGAGTGATAAATTAGCGACTAAAATTTCTCTTAAAAAGCAAATTCGGCAATGCAGAATTTTTTTTAAATATCTTGCAGTTTACAGGACGGGTTTACAATTGAATGAATGATACTTTAGCGATAAAATTTACCAATAAAATTATAATTTTGTGATTTCTATATTTTTATAATATTAAAAATCATATAATCAAAAAAATAAAATGCTTTTTCCATTAAATAGACTATTCTAGAACCCAATTAAGTGTACAAGTAATTTGCCGCTTTGCCAAAAAATAATTTTCTGGGACGTTATCGAGATTTTAAAGTTGAGCTTAGAGTTTTTACAGTGAAGAAAAGTTAAGAGTATTTTATTTTATTCAAAATTTTATATTTTTATGACGTAATTCAGTTCTTTCTTTTGATTAAGATCATATGAATCATAAACTTTCAAAGAAAAATTTGAAAACCTCAAAATTTTTGAAAAAAAACGCGATTTTCACAAAAACTACATTTTCATTCATTGACCTAGTGTAATGAAGCCACCTACCTTCGACGGCAAAGTACCTTGATTTATTAACTATGTCCGTCAATTCGAAACCGCCTCCGCCGGCAATAATTGGAGTCCACCGGAGTAGGCACGAGCTTTTATTCTAGCACTACGAGGTGAAGGTAAACCACGGAATATAATATACCTCTGCATTTGGCTTTCGTTGATTACCAGAAGGCGTTCGATTCTATCGAATCATGGGCAGTTCTCAAAGCACTGGACAATGCTCGGATTGATTCAAGATACTCTGCTCTGATTCAGCATATATATGAAAACGCTTACGTGCAAGTTACAATAGACGAGGATATAAAAACCTCGAGGATACCTATAAAAAAAGGCGTACGTCAGGGAGACACAATCTCTCCAAAATTGTTCACGTTGGCACTTGAAGATGTATTTAGGGGCTTGGACTGGCATGACAAGGGAATTAACATAGACGGAACACAACTAAACCACTTAAGATTTGCTGATGATATTGTTATAATCAGTGATTCACCAGAACAACTCCAATGTATGATACAAGAACTTCATCAAGCATCAGCTAGGATAGGACTCAAAATGAACTTGTCAAAAACAAAAATAATGAGTCTAGAACAAATACAAATTAAAGTTGAAGATAAAATAATAGAAAACGTAAGAGAATACATATATCTAGGTCATAAAATACAAATAGGGAAGGAAAACCAATCGGCTGAAATTCCTAGAAGAATAAGCCTCAGTTGGGCAACTTTTGGCAAACTCGGATTCATTCTTAAATCCAGTAACACCCCCATAAGTCTGAAAAGAAAAGTCTACGAGTCGTGCATCCTGCCAGTTCTTACTTATGGTATTGAAACCCGTAACATGTAAAGCCGTTGATAAGCTTCGGGTTACACAACGAGCAATGGAAAGGGCTATGCTGGGAATTAGTTTACGAGATAGAGTTCCAGATGTGAGCAAACGAGTAGCGCAGCTAAAATGGAGATGGGCTGGACATATCGCAAGACATGACATAGACAGATGGACATACAAGATAACAGCATGGCGGCCAAGAGAGAACAAGAGAAGTGTTGGCAGGCCCCAAAAGAGATGGCGTGACGACATCCAGAAAATTTCCGGAAAAAACTGGATGGGGATCGCTACGGACCGACAGAAATGGAAAAATATGGAAGAGGCCTACATTCAGGAGTGGATGAAAACGGGCTGATTTGAATGAATGAGGTGAAGCTATGGAGGTTCTAGGTAACATTTCCGCAGAAAAACAGGATGATTACGAGTTTATTGTTACTTTTCTGGAGCTGGATGCGCTATGGGGAAGCCCACCTCCAAGAAGTCTATAAGGCCCAACTCCAAGAAAAAAAACAAAAGTAGGGCGAAAATCTTCAAGAATATGATGCAGATATAATAAGGCTACTAAATTTGACTTACCCAACATTTCCGGAAGAAATAAACCAAGAGTTAGCAGTAAATAGTTTTATCGAAGGTTAACGAGACACAGAAACAAGTCAAACTCTAAGAATGGCCCGACTGAAGAAAATTTCCGAAGCTGGTATGTCCTTTAGTTTCAAACAGCCAAACAGACGTCGAGGAACCAAGTAAGAATCATAATAAGGGTCAACGTTTCCGAGGATGATAGCAAGTTCAACAAGGAAATTTTCATGAGGCTAATGAGGGAGTTGCAAGAATTTTTAAACAAACGAAAAACACATGACAAGAACAACGCAACCTTCCATAGTAGAAATACAATTCGTTGTTAGAAATGTGACCAAGAGGGGCATGTACAAAGCCGCTGTACTAGTAGTACTGCTCCTAACAGTGATCCTGATGGCTATCAGCTTTATATTGGTGATATAATTGATGAAGTTCGAAGGAGCGACTTTAAGGAAGTCTTTGCTCCTTACGGTGAACTTAAAGAAGTGTGGTTCACTAATAGGATCCCCTGTTTCGGATTTGCTGGTTACAAAGTTAAAAAAAAATGCTGCAATTGTCGTCAAGGCTTGCGATGGAGTTGAAGTATGCGGTTGTAGCATTAGAGTGACTTATGTCAGACCAAGAAGAAGGGGTCGAGATCACTGGTACTATTCAGATAACCTGCGTTGTTACCAGTGTGGACATAACGGTCACTTTTACCGAGATTGAACTGAAATTAGTGCTGGTGGAGGCGATATAAGAAAAGACCATTACGGAAGAGATAGAAGGAATACTCGCAGCGACCGTCGAGATCAAGATGAGAGAGACCACGACCGCGAAAGGGACTACGGAAGAAGAACGTTCTACAGGTTATCCTCAAGAAGATTCGTCGAGAGGGAACGCGACCGCAAAAGGAACTACGGAAGGAGAACGTCATACAGGTTATTCTCGAGCAGGTACGTCGAGAGGGACGGCGAACACGAAAGAGACTATGGAAAAAGAACATCCTGCAGGTCATCCTCAAGAAGGTACAGCGACAGAATGAAAACCAGCTATAATCTAAAAACCAATACTGGTGGATTCATGATTGGTGAAAAAGTGCGGTTGTACAATCAGAAAAGAATCAAAGGACGTTCACCAAAGCTTCAGAAGACAAGGGAGAGTGCGTATAAGGTAGTAACCAGACATTTAGGTGTACCGAATTCAGAAAAACCGTCATGCGATGATGAAAGTCGTGGATCTTGACAGACTGGCCTTCTCTTAAGATCAAGAAGGTTGATCGAGACGATCAATACTTGAAAGGGGGCAATATATCAGACTTTATAGCAGTATACACTTTATAGTATTAGTTTGTGTTCCTAGTTTGTACGGTTTTAGGTTTATTTTCTACGAGTTCAAAATTTATTTAATTCATTTTACCTTTTGTTAATGTCCTCTTGAGACGTCTATAGAAGAAGGTCTGGAACTTTCTAGAAAATTCTATTTCCTTATTTTCGACATAGAACGCCTATGACAGAAGATATAGAAATTGCCAGATTATTCCTTTTTCTTGTTTTTATTACATTATGTAGTATGAAAATACTACTAGAAGATTCGGAAATCTTCTGGTATCGTCAAAAAGGGTACATAAAAGGTCCAGATCGGCTTTCATGGACAGTTTAGTTTGAGATGTAGTGATATAACTTGAATTGTTTGACAAGTTGTCGGATTTTGAAATTGAAAGATTATTAAAATAATTCAGTGTGGGTATAAAGACCTGCCGTTCTGAACAAATATATATATATATATATATATATATATATATATATATATATATATATATATATATATATATATATATATATATATATATATATATATTGTTGTAAAAATCAATTTTCCAAATGTTTAAATAAATCCAAATGAAGGTAAAACGCCTTCGCGTTGCTTTATATGAGAAAAACGACTCCCTTAGTAAGCCCCGCCCACGTCACCCGACGTAGCGGAGTTCTCTGATTGGACAAATAGTTCACGTAAATACAAAACTTTGCTTGATCACAATTCATTTTAAATTCAACTTTCTTGCGTTTAACCTAGGTTGGGCGCCAAAGTTCACTCTTCAGAATGTTTTTCAATTAAAATTATAATTAATTAATTTTAATTCACTTGGAAAAACCAAGTTTTAATTTTCATTTTTTACTAAATTTTTTATCATCCTCTGAATGGTCAATTGAGTTTTTTAGGCCGTAACATGTGTATGAGTCATCACATGTGTATAAATAGAGCACAAATTTTTTACTCATCCTCTCTTAATTCAGATCTGACAACGAGGGATTTTAGCTGGTCGATCCCCGTGTCGCGAGATCGCCGTCGTTGGCCCATTATCCATTTTAAAAAATCATTTAAAAAATCGTATTTTCTTTTTCAAAACTAACCGCGGGACCTTTTAATCTGACTTCGGATTCGAATCATCAATGAAAAAAACATAAAAATAGGTGTCGTTAAAAGTACAGATAACTTTTTTGTGGGCCGGTTTTATAATAAGAGTGCAAAAGTGTCGAAAACTGGACACCCTGTGAGTAAACTTTCACTAACATAGTAGAGCTAACACTGTTTCCAACCTCGTCACTTTTAAAGTTAGAATTCTAATTACAATTACATAATATAAACGTGTTAGTGAATGAAATGCGACCTATTTGGATACTACGTGCACATTTCAAACTAAAGAAGCGTCATCATTCACCTATAAATAAGGTAAAACTTTGCAACATTGTCTTTATGAGGAGTGTTCAAAGCTGAAAAACCGATAAAAGTATTAACTGAGCGCTCAAAGCTATTGAGATCGTTTGGCCTCTGCTTAATACGAAGTTTTTAATGCGAATTTCTTCTTTGAGGAAGAGCGCTTTGAATCAAAGAGACTTTATTGTTTAAAACGTATTGAGTTTCTTAAGCCTACAGATAGGAACTGATTTATAATAGCCTGAGAGAAATGAGATCAAAGATTTTCACGTTATTAGGTAATTGGAATTTTACGCATTTAAAGTACTCGGGATTTTATAAAGTTTAGGTTTTCATGGATTTATTTTTAAATCTGAAAATAGAACACTAATTTGCTATTTTTGTCGTTTATTTTAAGGCGATTTTTAAAAAAAAATAGTAAGGGAAATAAAGTAAAAAGTTGGAACACTTGGTTTATTTATTTCAGCTTTCTAAGATATTTTACACCTTTAACTCCGGTCTGTGAACAAAAAATATAATTTAAAAAGTTGATGCTGGTAGCCGTTACTATGTGGTAATCATCTTCGGGAAATGTTTAAAAAGGAACTATTATGTTTTATACCACTAAATTTATTTAGAAAACAATGACTGCAGTTTCAACTCACAGTCATTTTCAAACTGAATTACAAAGGTAGACTAAGTATTCAATACAGAAACATGAGAAAATTTAACAATAAATAAAAACTACCTGAGAAATTACATTATTACAAAGGGGAGGTACTAAATTTTGGGAACTAATTATTATTTGGCGACAACAAATAACCGGGAAAACCCAAGTTCTGTCTGGTCATTAAGCAAATTTACATTTTTATTTTTACTATGTTTATATATTTCTAAAGATTCAAGATTATTTAACTTTTGGCCCTTTGTTGAATAATGTAATATATCAGTGTTGCTCAAATCAGGAAAACTATGGCTGTGTTCTAAGCAATGGTTGGCAAAGCTCGAGTCTGTTTTTTGTAGTTTATATGATCGGTAGTGTTCTGAAAAGCGAGTTTTAAAGCTTCTACCACTTTGTCCAATATACAAGCATTTTAACTTATAAACTCCTGATTTATCAAATTTATTAATTTTATCTTTAGCA
This sequence comes from Diaprepes abbreviatus, assembly GCA_034092305.1. Taxonomy (NCBI): domain Eukaryota; kingdom Metazoa; phylum Arthropoda; class Insecta; order Coleoptera; family Curculionidae; genus Diaprepes; species Diaprepes abbreviatus. The sequence continues at coordinate 1,281,560 of JASJET010000268.1, read as the reverse complement.
TTGTAAAGGATAGTGGACAGATCATGTTGAGATTTAAAGGCTACTTTTATGTTATGTTTGGAAAGAATATTAGCTATGTTTTCTGATAGGGTACCACAGTATGACAGAGATATAGAAAATGAACTATCTTTATCATTTTTTATTTTGGGATATATTGAATTAAAAGCTAGTTGTTTTTGTTGTTTAGTTATTAATTTCTTTATGGTTTGTTGGGAGAAATTGTTTGATATTGCAATCCTTTCAATGATATTTAGTTCCCCTTGAAGATATTCTTCAGAGAGAGGCAAAGAGAATGCTCTATGTATCATTGAATTATATGCAGCCATTTTGTGTTGTAAGGGGTGAAAAGAGTCATTAGATATAGTATTACCTGTAAACGTTGGTTTTCTAAAAATTTTAAAATTATATTGATTATTGAGGTGAGATATGGTGAGATCTAGAAAATTTATTTTATGGTTATTTTCAGTTTCCAGGGTAAATTAAATTTTTGGATGGCAATTATTAATGTATTGTAAGAATTTTTGAAGCTGTCTAGTAGTGCCTTTAAAACATGCTAGAACATCATCCACATATCTGTACCAAAATTGAACATGGTTTTGGCTTAAAGGGGAATTAAGAATTTTGTATGTATTTGTATGTAATTTCTCAGGTAGTTTTTGTTTATAGATAAATTTCCTCATGTTTCTATATTGAATACTTAGTCTACCTTTGTAATTCAGTTTGAAAATGACTCTGTGAGTTGAAACTGCAGTCACTGTTTTCTTAATAAATTTAGTGGTATAAAACATAGTAGTTCCTTTTTAAACATTTCCCGAAGAAATATGTTTTTTTACGACGTCGACAACTCGCTTTCGCTTACCATACTGCACGCTTGGGATATCGCCCTCCCTCCCAAAGAAAGATGCAGTTTTGGAAGCTGAAATAATCGGTATTAACAAATCATTGGCGAGAACAGTTTTTTTGTTTCAGCAAGCTACAATATTATTTTTAGAACGTAAGTTGCTTATACTTTCTTGAAGGATATTAACAAAACTTTTAATTTAAGCTATAGCCAGTTTCATTTGGTTAATTAGTTATTGCGAAAATGCCGATTAACCGTCAAAAATTACGTTTTTTTGCAATGTTAATAAGTATAGCAAAAATTTTTAATACAACTACACTGATATTTAAAAAGGAAAAAGGCGCTAAGATATGAGATCATTTAATCAGAGCCGACCTGAAAGCTAGTAGACGCACCAGCAAGCAAATTGCCGAGCTAACCCCTATGCCAGAAACTAGGGCTGGGAAAAAATTAAGGGCGCCACTGCATCTAGCTAGGTCGAATGCAGATACCTTCCACGATGTTGTCTAGACCTAGCCTTCAACTCAACTCTTGATTAATTAAGTTCTTTAATAAAGTTAAAATGGTTGATAAAAATATATACTCTTCAACCTGCAAGGTTCTTCTGCAACATAACAAATCCACTGAGGGTGGAGTAGCAGCTATTCTCTGCTCGGTAAAAGGAGTTACAGCTATCTTGTCTGCCCGCTAGAAAGAGTAGCAGTTGACAGTATTCTGTTCGATAAAAAGAGTGGCAGCTAATCTCTGTCCGGTAGAAAAAATCCCGATTTCCTAGGGCCTAGACTGATTCCTGGTAAAACGTGCCTGAGACCGATCAAATCCCTGTTTCCAGGTAGTACCTCGATAATTAACCTAAAACACCAAGCGGGTCAAAAATACTTACAATAAACAACACTAAACAATTATCGAAATACGATAAATAAAATTACACATCCAAACCCCGCAAGACGGCGGCAATAAAAACGAGATGGAAATTTTTTCGTCTCTTCTTGTGGATTCTAATAGGAAAAAGTGAAAAATCAAGGCAAAATGGCCCCTATTTATAACCATGGCCCAGCTTGCGCACTAATCGACTTCCGTAAGGTGCGTTCAATTGCAACGTGTGAAAGAAATGACAGCTCAAAAAGAATTACAGTGGGCAACAACAGTCGACTGAAATGCATATGTTAACTAAACCAATACGTTAACCATTAGCATTTTCCAAAAATAAATCTAATAAGCATCACAGTAGTCGTTTTCACATTCGAGAAATACATATTAATAGATAAATAGGAGATTTCTGCAACCTAATATACATACAATCCTATGCAAATGTAAATATAAATGGCAGAGAAAAGAAACAAGATGTATCTGAATTAAAAAAAAGTAGCAGTAAGTTCAACATCGACAAGAAAATACCTAAACACAGTGTAGTGAAATACCAAAAACAAGACAAAATAATGGTCCCCTTAAAAAATAAAATTAATTGAAACTGTACTCCTTGGGAAATACTTATGGAAATTGATACTGTGTTGCCCATAACGACAGTAGTTGCAAAATAAGTGAATTAGCCATAGTGAACCTAAGTGCAAAATTGAACCATGACAATACTGTTATTGCATTAAATTGAAGCTTTCTTAATTCTAAATCGAATGAGCTTTGTAAAAGTTCTTGGTTCATTTGTTGCTGAGATATGTTAGATTGCTTATCTCGAAGCGCTTAATCTTGAACGCCATCACCTTATTTGTTTATGAATATTTCCACTCATTTAAGCACTTATTTCCTTCCTTAAGACCTATATTTTAATATTGTGAGTCCAGTAAAAAAATTAATGTGTACCCCTTTGTTTGTTGCTTTAAAAGAAGGGATAATTTTACAAATAGAGCGGGTACAACTCGCTCATGTGGCAAGAGTTTCTAACTGAGGAATATCAAAAGCGAAAATTTTGAAAAAAAAATGTTCTACGATCAATAGTAAAATATTTAAATTTTTGCGAGATGATGGATTGTACCGGATGCAATAGTCAGATGAGTCTTATACGAAGACGAAACAGCGATGTCTTCATTTTTCGGATCCGAAATTTCTCCATCGTTTTGGAGTTCCCCGCACTTTTTAACACGAGAGTAATATTTATCAACAATATCATATCTGCACAGTCGACAATTTTTTATTTAATTTTAAAATTACACGGACGAAAATTTATCTCTTTGTTCATGTATTTTTTGACGTAAAAATACGCAGCGGCTCTCATGGGGAAACCTTGCTTGAACTGAGAAACTCGTGGTTAGTTTAGTCGCCGGTGCCAAATGATTGGACCTCTATCCTTATCAAGTTTATATATATATATATATATATATATATATATATATATATATATATATATATATATATTTAATTTACCATAGCGCCATCACAGGGCGGTTTTATACAAAATTGTGGGTTCATGTTGATCTTGTGTTGTTAAGCGATCCATCGAGATGTCTCCCTTCGTGCTTGTTTGCTGTTTTCTCATTTTAAAACCGTTTATAGGGCACAATTGCGAGATGAGAAAATAACTTAAACGTAAAAAAGTAAAATATTCGCGATGGCAGGCACTACGGAAAGTGTGTTAATACCATATTTAGGATGAATAATGACAATTACTCATTTAAAATATTACAATACATGCTTTCAGCTCATTTTGCTGTTAATTAACATAAGTTGCATGCTCATTAATTAAAAACCTATCATCAGTTTTTATTCAAATCATACAATTAGTTTTAGGAAACAGATAATCAGAGTTAAAGTAACTCGTTTTCTATCTTGACAGCACAAAACTACATTTCCCACCATTTCCCTTTAACTAAAAATTTTCATAATATAAAACTTGCTGCGACGCGTGACACAAGCCTGCAGGTTGTCCTGCATTCGTAATAGCACTGACGTCCCGTTGACAAATATTCCTAATAAAACTTTTCCTTACGAGTTTTAAACTTCGAATTCTCCATGGAAAACTGGGTTAAACTGTTGAACAAATATCGAAAAACAAGAGAGGGATAGACGTAGGCGGATAAATGGCGCTTATTTGTTATTAAAATGACAAAAAATTTACCTTATTGAAGATAAAAAACATATCTAGATAATATGGGATAACTTAAGCTTTCGATGTATATAAACTAGATCCAGAATCTCCATTAAAAAAGTGCTTCTAAATGATGTTTTTATTTTATTCAGTTTGTTCTGTGGACACCTGGAATGAACTCTTTTAAAGATCATAATAAGTATAGCTACACTGTTAAAAATAACCTTAAATTTAATGTACGTTTCTTAATCAAATTTAATGATTTTATACCCTAAATCGTGAGTAAGTTACGTGTACTTTGAAATGAAAGTTTTGTACATTAAATTTAATTGAATGTTACCGAAAATTTCAGTAAAGTAACTGTAAACATACTCAATTTAAAGTACAATTACATTAGATTTATTGTAAAAGTTATTAAATTTAATGCTTTAACATTAAATGAGTTTAATAAATTTGCTTCAAGGATTCATTAAAATTAATGTGAAATTTTTTTACAGGGTAATCTAACTCTTCGATTCGCTTTTTTATTTCAAGTCAATGGTTTTATTGGTTGATTAAATTTGTGCCTACATATAGGTGTTTAGGCACCAATACTTTTGCTCTTTTAACAACTTTAAGAGAATTTGAGAAACCTAGGAGTAAATTCTACTAAATTTCTAATGACAATTACATGTGCACTGATTCCCATCGGGACTTCCGTATGTTAATTGTATATCGCACTTATCCTTTACTTTCAATGAAAGTGAGTTTAGATTAAAAGATCAAAATAAAACGCGAAAATTGAATTTCATGACGTTGTATACTAAATGATTTGATAGTAGAAAGGGCGAGGAAAATATAAAATGCATTACATACTTCCTCCTGATTAGATTAAAGATACAAAAATTGTATCAGTACTATACGCTAATGTGATGGGACAATACGGAGAACTAAACAGAAACGATCACGGTGATCGGCTGATAGCGTTTTGTGAATAAAATGAACTAAAAATCACAAATGGGTATTATCAACACCGCGATATACACAAATACACAAGAAAACAATGAAAAGGATAAACAGATAGAGATAAAGTGGCGAAGGAAAGGTATAACTTTAACAGCTTCGACCAATAGAGTGTGAGAAAAGATTAAATTAAAAGTTGGAAGAAAAGCAATTCAGCAATAATGAACAATACCATCATACATAAACAGGCCTCCAGAAAGCGGCGGCTGAAACCCTGGGATACCTAGTAAAAACCAAGAGAAAATATCCATATTGATGGGACAGCGAAATAAAAAGATAGAAGAAAATAGGGCAAAACATCACAAATACGTAAACACAAACAATGATTCAGACAAAATCAGATACAAGGAAGCCCAGGCAAAAGTCCGGCGAATGATTAGCCAAAAGAAAAATTAATCGTGGCAAAGGAAATGTGATACATTAAATGCACATTTTGGAGGAAGAAAAAATACAGAGAGCTGGAGGTTCCTAAAGTCTTTGAGACAGGAAAGTTACAAAATAATAAATCGCTAGGATCAGGAAATATACCGGCTGAACTAATAAAATACGGTTCTAAAAAACTATGGGAAAGTTTAACAAAACTATTCCAAAACTGCATCAACGGAAGTGATATTCCAGAGGAATGGAGGGAAGCCCTAACCGCAAGCATATACAAAAAAATAAGTCGAGAAGATTGTAATAATGACAGGGGCATTGCTATTACAAGTACAGTTATCAGAATATATGGTACCTCACTGAAAAAACCAATAGAAAGAGAATATAGCGACATGGAAGCTGAAGAGCAAGCGGGATTCAGGACAGACGGATCACACGGAAAATGACCGTAAATTAGGAAATATATTTTGTGTTCGTAGATCTAAAGAAAGCATATGATAGTATCCCACAAGACCAACTATGGAAAGCGTTAGAAAACACAAACCTGAACGTCAACCTAATTATAGCGGTGAAAAACATGTGCGACAATTCAAGATCAAAATTGGAAGTAGTACCTCAGAGGGTTTTAACATCACAAAGGATCTCAAACAGGGATGTTGTCTATCCCCTACATAATTTAAGATATACCACAAACAGGCGCTAAAGAGCTAGAAAAGAAAATACAACAATATAAGCATACTGATTAACAACAATACTATATATACACTTTTGCAGACGATCAAGTACTCAAGATTACAAAAATATATGACGAGGAAATTAATCGAAGAATACAGAATATGAGGATCGGACATAAACATAGGAAAAACGGAATATATGTGTATTGGTGGCGAACAGAGAGACCTGATACTGGAAGACAACCAAGTAATTAGACACTGCGACAAGCACAAATATCTAGGACTAACTATCACAAGAGACAGATGTATGGACAGGGAAATAGAAGAAAGAAACAATCAAGGAAGAAGAGCCATCACTCTCCTCAACAGTGTAGTGTGGGAGCAAACAACTTCCGACACAAATAAACATCGAATATACAATACGAATGTCAAAATCATAACTACTTATAGCTGCGAAGCTACAGAGATGGACTGGAAGAACCAGATTGGAAAGAATTACCAAAGACAGAATCAGACAAATTATGAACGTGCCGCATTCAATCGTAGATGAAATTGGAACCCAGCAGTTTAGATGGTATGGACACGTACAGCAAATACCAGAGGAGAGACTGCCGAAAGACATCTTAGAATTGGTACCACATGGAAGACGGAAATGAGGCAGACTACATCTTAGTTTGAGAGAAGGAATCGGCCGATAGATGAGGGATAGAGAACTGGAAGAGAATCTCTGGAGAGACCGAGATAGATGGCGATTGGGTATTGGAAAACGTCGAACGTTGGAAACCGATATATATATATATATATATATATATATATATATATATATATATATATATATATATATATATATACATATATACATATATGTATATACTATAAGTGTGCTACGATACGTAGTTCTTTTCAATCAGGGAAAGAAGCTTCTTTACGAGGAATGCAGTGAAAATGGGTTCTTTGGCACGCCTTATTCCTTGCATCATTTAACAAACGTGCTTTCAAAAATAGTCTTGCAAACAGGAGCTGAAATAGGTTGATTGGTTGAGGTTCGTTAGGTTTTGATCAAATGGTGAACCCTGTAATGATAAAAAAAAAATTGTTGGGTAGATAGAGAATTTTATGAAAGCCAAATTTGTTAAATAAATAAAATTTGTTACAAATAAATAATTTTTGATATATGAAAAGCTAATTTATCTTATTTAATCAGGTGGGAAGGTCTTTTCTTTTAAGGCTTCTCCGGCTAAGTCCAAATGGGGTGGAGAATGGTCGGGGTAAATTTCTTTCTTTAGCGTCATCTGCTTACAATGATCAACTTACTAAAATAAACAATTATACCCTAAACAATTATTTTTGGTTGTGATAATAAATATACAGTGATATATTGTTAATAAATAAGTATATGCCTAATGTGAAAATAATGAGTGCACTCTACCCGTGTAAATAGGCCTGTTTACCAGATTTCACAAGGGTACCGTTTACATACGTGAAAATATCAATTACATATGGTTGCATGAGTTAATTAATGGTACCATATGAGGAAACACCTACAAGTTCTTGAGAAGGTAAGTACACTTAATATCAATTAGTTATATATATAAAAAAAACCACGAAGGTCTTTAAATTTATAAATAGTACTGAGGGCAAAAATTCAGCGAATCAAAAGTCTATATTTCCCTGAGATGACGTAGACACATAAAACTTTAATAACAGAGGTATCAGTCCTGACATTGAAGGAGACTTTGGTAGGCTTTGGCTCACTTGATACTAGGATGTGGTCTGGTACGTACAGCATACGAAGCGGATGCTGAGGTATCAGCAAAAAGCTCGAAGATGTTGAGAAAAATAGGCGTCAAAGAGCCGGGAGGAAAAATAAAAGAAAATGTCTATAACAAAAAAATGGACTTAGAACGGATGCTATTTCTAGGTTACGAGTGGAGCAGGTACGTCAAATTATATTCCTTTTTTAGACATATCCACAACTAGTAATATTTCAGACGGTAATAATTAAAATAAAGACTTACCAGTGTTGCGTGGCCTTTTGGTGGTGAAGAAAAAAAATTGAAAAACTGGATATCGGGTAATTCCCAGAACTGACCAAATTAACTTTAAAAGCTTACCAAGTAACCTTGTACTCTAAAATTTGGTCTGGGACCTGAATTATCCTCATTAAAACTAGCAAAAATAATACCCAACTTTTCTTGGTGCAACTCTGCAAGAAAATGTCGTTCTTATCAATCTTATGATGTTTTCTTCTCCCCAGAAACATGTCTAACGAAATGGCGGAAAAAGATACAAGGATCTTTAGAATTCAACACCATGACAAGTGATAAGTCTTCAAAACAATGGAAAAAAAAGTGTACCAAATTTTAAAATTATTTCAAGAAATTATGCGATTTACTAAAGAAATTGTGGTTCAAAAATTTATACTGGTTAAAAAAAGGCTTTATTGAGGCAAAACTCTCTTGCAAGGAAGGTCGAGTAAGTTCTTATCTTACCTTAAAGGTTATTATTGTTAGAAATCAATGTGATTTTTCATTTTTAGCTTGATAACAACCCTAAAAGTTGCAAAACTCTCTTGCAAGGAAGGTCGAGATAGTTTTAACCTTAAAGTTTGTTGTTGTTTAAAATCAATGTGATTTTTAGTTTTTAGCCCGATAACAACCCTAAAAGTTACAAAATAACTGGCACGAGGAAGATTACAGTGTCTAGAAGACGAATCTGAAGCCAAATGTTTTTCTGCCCACTCAAAATCTCTAGATGAAGATATCAATAAATTATTTAATAAGGACAGGGTTATGGGAGGTAGTAAAGAAGTATGTTCTTCCAATCGAACGCAAAATACAATGTGAAACTTTCTATCTAAATATTCTATTCCAAACCACTCTGTACAAAACTAATACTTTTCTATGTTTTAGGTACAAGCAGGAAAGTTTTACGAACTAAGCATGATAACATGACAAGAACTGTCAGAATATAAGACCATAATTGTGAACTCAATTCCAATAAAACACAAAAATATTGCCAACGTTTACTTTTATTTGTAAATATGTTCCTAGTATAAAAAAAAACACAAATGATGGAGGTGGTAAACATAAAATAATTATTTTTTGATAGATTTCTAATGGGGAAATATAAAAACGTTACAACCCCATCTTTAGTTGTTCCAGGGGCGGATCCAGCCTCTCTCCTTGGGGGGGGGCGGTGATATCACAAAAGTACAGTATGGCAAGCGAAAGCAAGTTGCCTCGGGGGGGGGGGGGACACCAGCAACATTCCCATTTCTAGTGTAAAAGGCAGGGACGGGGCTATTTTTTTGAATTTTAAACTCTTGGAGGGGGGGGGGGCGATCACAAGAAAAAACAAGTTTCCGACAGGGGGTGGGAAGATGCGATCAACATACACATTCCTCGTATAAGAGGCAGAATCGGGTGTATTTTCCTGAGTTCAAAGCTCCTGGGGGGGGGGGGGTGCTATCGCAAAAAAAAAACAAGTTGTCAACGGGGGGGGGGATTGCCAGCAGCATACACATTCCTAATATAAAAGGCAAAATCGGTTCTATGTTCCTGAACTCAAAGCCCTTGGGAAGGGGAGGGGCGATCGCAAACATACACATTCCTATACTCTATTCAAAAACTAGAGGGAGTAATAAAACTGTTACCGAAACCTCCAACGTATCTGCTTCAGTGCCCCCGGTAACTGAGAACTGCCGTAAATCTAATTATATTTAAATATCATAAGCTTTTATAAATTTACTGCAACAATAAAATTTCTGATAATTCAATTTAATTTCTGTCATTGAGCAAAGTACACCTTACAGTGTGTCCTTAGTGATTTATTTCGTTTGTGCTTGCTTTTATATATTATTTGAGATTAGTGAGATACCCAAAAGATGGAGCGCATTTTTTCCTCAATGAAAAACTTATTACGATGAATGATTATGATGCTTTAAGATATTAATATCTAGATAATAATGTTAAAAGCTCTGTTGAGATGTATTCCAATATAACAGGAGTTCGAAAATCATGTACCGAACACTGACGGAGAAAAAAACGACTGGAATTGTTAGTTATTCCAAGCTATATTCGATCACAGGCAGACGAAAAACCTCGTTGGAAGAAGAGATGTAAACTGTAATAAAAGGAGTTGTACATACATTTTATTATGAGAAGCAGATCTCAACCGTCGACAAAATTCTAACTAAAATCAATAAAGATCGGGATTTGCCTGAAATTAAAAGAACTGAGCTCTGGAAATTGCTCAGAGAACTTAATTTTTGTTGGGAAAAACCAGCTAGGAAATCTGTTCTTATAAATCGTCCGGAAAATGTCCGTTGGTGAAGGAAATATCTCTCAAATAAAAGGTAGAGTTGCTGGAAATAACACAACTTACAAAATCAATAATTTAACTGGACTTTTGAAAGAGTTTTTTGAATAAAGTTACTGCAGATAATTGGGAAAAATCCATATAATAAAAGAATAAAAGAAAATGTGGAAATTCGTACTCATGATCGGTGAGAGAGGAATCAATTATAATTAATTTGAGCGAAGATAGCTTCACTGACTTTGATGACGAATAAGATATGTAATGTTTACCAGCGTTAACACAATTTATTATTTAAATTTTCTGTAACATACAAAAATTAATGACACTTGAATCCCTTTTTAGTGTTTAAATTGTAATTCTGCAGATGGTTTAAGAAATAAATAAACTGGAATGTCAAATATCCCAAAAATGTTTTTAATTAATAATAAAATGACCGATAGCCCCAAAAAAAATTTAATATTATATTGATGAATTTATTTTTTTATATATGTTTAACTTCTTGTATTTTTGATAATGGGTATTTTCTAAGTATTTAAATTATAACTTAGAATTTTTTGAAAGAAAAAGACGGTTTCTATGCCAAAATTAAAAATAATAAAACTACAGTTGTGATTTGTGTTAAATATGTCCAAATTATCTATATTTTCTAATATATGTGAATTATTAAAAAATCATAAGAAATAAAATAATATTATAAAAACTTTTTATTTTAAGTTTATTTCTGAAATAATACTCTATGACATAAATATTTAGTGATAAAATAGACCTTTTGACGCCTTCCGATGCCTTTGACAAGGATTAAAATCCTTTTTAACACTTCACACATCCAAATATCTATTGCTATCCAACCCAAATAGTCCACTATTATAGGCCGGTATTGTTGATTATAAAATTTCTAACCCATTCCTATGAAAAATATATGTGTCTAACAGATTTTGCCAAAGACACCGGACTAAAGAACACAGGTTTTGCGAATTTGCGAAGAAAAAAAAGGTAAAAAATGAAAAACTCTCCCTAGTTCTTGAATAAACTATAGTATAAGAGTTTCCAGAACTCCAAGCTCTTGGGGGGGGCGTTCGCCCCCACCGCCCCCCCCCCTTGGATCCGCGCCTGAGTTGTTCCCTTATTTTGTATTATATTAAGAAAAAGGAGCTAATTTAATTATAGAGGGTATTATAAGCGCAAACTAAGCATAATGTAAAAAATCACACGTTACCTTATTTATAAAAACGTAAATACGTAATCGCATCGTTTAAAAAGTTCATTTGTATAAAAATAATTGCGTTTACCCTACTTTTAGAAACACGCACAATATTCATTTAACCCTGACTTCGATAAGAATCTAAGTTGGAAAATTATTACTTTAACAATATTTTTTCCCACAATAATACTGTAATGGTATAATCCGATGTTTTAGTTTTTTAAGCAAGATTACTTTTGATGATTTATGGTTAACTACAAAGAAAAATGACATTAAACGTGTTTAGTTTTTATCTTGATATGTTAACTTTATTCTTGCTTTATTAAAATCCCCCGGCAATACAGATTTCCTCATGAAATATTTTTATTATTGATGTTATGATTTTGAAAGTCCCAAATTATGTGGAAGCGATTTCCTTAAAATGCAACTGAAATCAGGGGCGGATCCAGCCTCTCTCTTTGGCAGGAGCGGTGACATCACAAAAATACAGTATGGCAAGTGAAAGCAAATTGTTTGATCCTTGTCTCTATTCGTAAGATTGATAGAAACGACATTTTCTTGCAGAGTTGCACCGAGAAAAGTTGTGTAGTATTGTTGCTAGTTTTAATGACAATAATTCGGATACCAGACCAAATTTTAGAGTACAAGGTTACTTGTTAAGCTTTTAAAGTGTCCTAGTCATGTTAATTTGGTCAGTTCTGGAAATTACCCAATATCCAGTTTTTCCATTTTTTTCTTCACCACCAAAAGCCCATCCAACACTGATAAGCCTTTATTTTAATTATTACGGTCTGAAATATTACTAATTGTGGATATGTCTAAAAAGGAACATAATTTGACGTACTTGCCCTACTCGTAATCTAGAAATAGCATCCGTTCTAAGTCCATTTTTTTGTGATAGACATTTTCTTTTATTTTTCCTCCCTCCTCTTTGACGCCTATTTTTCTCAACATCATCGAGCTTTTTGCTGCTACCTCAGCATCTGCTTCGTATGTTGTACGTACCAGACCACATCCTAGTATCAAGTGAGCCAAATCCTACCAAGGTCTCCTTCAATGTCAGGACTGATGCCTCTGTTATTCAGGTTTTAGGTGTCTGTGTCATTTCAGGGAAATATAGACTTTTGATTCGCTGAATTTTTGCCATCAGTACTATTTATAAATTTAAAGAACTAATTGATATTAAGTGTACACACCTTCTCAAGAAGTTGTAAGTGTTTCCTCATGGACGGAGGGGGAGAGACAAGCAACATTCTCTTTTCTAGTGTAAAAGGCAGTGTCGGGTCTATTTTTCTAAATTCGAAGGTCTTGGGGAGGGAGGGCGATTGTCCCCCCTCTGGATCCACTCCTGACTGAAATATGTCACACATTGTAATTATTCTGAACAGTTCCCACATAAAGTAGGAGGTTTTAGTGTGACGGATCAAATGTTCGTTTAAGATCACTACGGCTAGTTCAGGTTAGAAGCTCATTTATTTTTTTTATTATTTTATTGAAAAGATTATTTCCATTTATTCTTTATTCCTTAGAGCAACTGGGTTTATTTTTGCCAGGCTTAAGCTGATTTATATAATAGCCATTAAGGTTAATAAACTAAGGATGTGACGTCATCATACAGTGGTCTCAGACATCCAAATATTTTTCCATTTTGTTTTATTGGTTCCAGTTTTGTGATGATTAATTTAATTGAATAACTAATTATTTTCTATAGAATGTTTTATCTTATATTAAAGTATTTTCTGTGATCACCTGGAGTCAGGCTGGAGATTTAGTATGTATTTTTTTGCTTATCTCGAGTTTATAGTTAAAGCAAGTGATTACTCCAAAAATAATTAGTTTTGATTAATATTTTCTGTTAACTTAAAGGTTACCTTCGATAATTTTTCTCTTTTTGGAATATATAGAAAGTTCAAAATTTTTAATCAGAATTCTTGACATATTGGCGGAGGCTAATTAATACATTCACTTGCTTTGCTGTATTTTGCAAAAAAAAAAAAACCTTTTCTTAGGCACTACCTTTCTTATAGGGTCGACCCTACTGGTTGTGTTATTACTGGTACCCATCCTACTAGTTAGTTTACCCTACTGGTACTATTATTATTGGAGACCTATGGATACTACTATTATTGAAGACAATTTTACTGGCAGAATACATCTTTGGACAGGCAACTTTATTAACTTCTTATACTCCTAAATTGTAAAAAAAAACAACCTTTTGGTGTAATGTATCCTTTCTTTAAGGCGTTCTGCAGTAATACTATGATCACTGTATAAACAAAATTATCTTATGTTTTTGTTCTAATACCAACAGACTACAGGTTACGTCACTTAAGTGTTATTGATTAATATATTGAAGTCCTTGTTATTTTTTAGGGCATAAACATCATGGAAGGTTTCGGCATTCAACCTAGCTTTTGATGCAGTGGCGCCGTGAATAACCCACCCCTACTCTCCGGCATAGAGGCTAACTCAACATTTTTGCTCGTTGGTGCTAGTTTTCCAATATATGTTGATGTGTTGCTTTTAATTGGCTTTTGTTTTCACATTATTGTGAGGTGTTATGCCCATAAAAACCAGTGTAGCATTAGATAAGCTGTTTTCTTCCCGCCTGTAAAATTAAACTACCCAATTTATTTTAGAGTATCAAAGTTGTTTTCGCCCAGTATAGAGAATGCACGGGTATTGGTTTGGATATGGAAAACTTTGAAATAATCTAAAATCCTAAATACCAGTGTGGCATGAGAGGTTTTCTTCCCACCTGTAAAACATCCATGTTTTTCCCTTTTCCTTCAGAATTTATAAATACTTTGACCTTGTACAAAATTTTTGTTTAATATCGGAAATCGATAAAATGAAAGATTTTATGTGTAGATGATCAAATTATTTTACGTTTAGATAAATTTCAGTATTTTCAGATTGACATTCACGTTAATATGCATACATAGGGGTGAGCCCCCTCCCCTTGGAAATCTATGTTCTACGTGGTAGCCTATAACCTACGAGGTGGTTTGTGGAATTTTATTTTGAAAATCAACAATCAATTATTGCGAGTCAAACAGTATATCGTTGACATTTTAATCTAGAGCATGCTTCAGCTGAAATGACTAGACGTAATATATCTACGCGTTTTTGACAACCGGGTTCTGTGACCACGTACTGTTTGTTAGACCACGCTCTGTGTTTTCAGCACCGAATTACCAGTCCTCCTCAAAATTACCAATATCAATTCTAGTACTCTGTTGGTTTTCAATATCTTTGAAAAGAAAAACTTCATTTACCCATTTTTATTTCCTTTTTGAAACTTCATTATTTGAAAATATACGGTCACATGTCAAGGTTATGCTTTATACAAATATATTTAGTCCAGGCCACAGGTAAATATTTTCTTCTTTCCTGGTCTTACAACTCTGGGTGAGTCTTAGCCGCATCCACTATCGCCCTCCTTCTCCTACGGTCTTGTGCTTCCATTTCCCACTGCTGAACTCCAATCCTATACAAATCAGCTTCGATGGCATCCTTCCACCTTTTCCTTCCCACCTGATCTTCTACCATCTGGTCTCTCAAAGAATACTGTTTACAATAATTTGTGGTCCCCTGATCTTACCACATGGCCTGCCCATCTTATTCTATTGGCTTTTATACAACAGACTATGTTTTCACTGCCATACAGTGTCGCCAATTCAGCATTGTGGCGTCTTCTCCAATTTCCTGTTGTTTCATCTCTTTGGGGACCAAATATCATTCTAAGAATCTTTCGTTCAAATATCAGTAATTTATTTATTTCTCGTTGATTGAGAGTCCAAGTTTCACTGCCATAAGTAACTACCGGGCGAATAATTGACCTGTACAAAGTTAGTTTGGATTGTCTTTTTAACAATTTAAATCTCAATAATGTTGTGAGGGAGTATAACGCCCTATTTGCTGCCGCTATTCTCGCTGAGACGTCTTTTTCAACTCGATTGTCGTCTGTGATTATCACTTCTAGGTACTTGAATTCCTTAACCACTTCGAAGTTGTGTTCATTCAGTGATCTATTCTGTCCAATTCGAGGTCTTGGTTTCTTGGTTACTACCATGTATTTAGTTTTTTCTTCATCTACTCGGAGACCCATATTACCTGCTTCTTCCTCGAGTTATGAAAATACCTCTCGTACATCTCTTGTTAAATGAGCCACTGTATCGATATAATCAGCAAAGGCCAGCACCAGTTTTGAACCTTACTTCACAAAACCCTCTGTCGGCCCCGACGCAACCCTGCTCATTGCATGTTCCAAGGCAAAATTGAAAAGCAACGGTGACAGAGGGTCACCTTGTCTGAGTCCTGACGTCACACTGAATGGTGCTGATGTTCTATTTCCTACCCTTACCTGTGCATACGAGTTTGTCACGCACATTTGTGTTAGATCGACTAATTTTCTTGGTACGCCCATTTCTAGCATTGCTAGCCATAGTCTGCTTCTTTTCACGGAGTCATATGCTTGCTGGAAATCCACAAAGATTTGATGGACATCTCGGTTAAATTCCCAGTTTTTTTCCAATATTTGTCTGATCGTAAATATCTGGTCTATTGTTGACCTTCCAGCACGAAAACCGCATTGGTAGTCGCCGATAATATCTTCCGCATAAGGCGTCAGTCTGTTTATGGAGTAATTGCCATGATTTTGTATGTTGTGTTGATAAAAGATATACCTCTATAATTTCGAAATTGTTCCTTGTTTCCTTTCTTATGTATAGGTATTATGACACTTCCATTCCATTCCTCAGGCATTTTCTGTTGTTCCCATATTTTCAAAATGATTTCATATATTTTTTGATGTAGACCGTTTCCACAATTTTTTAGCAGCTCTCCACAGGTAAATATAGAGACGTAAATTCCGAGATGAATGAGAGCTACCCAGAGGTATTAGAGGTAATGTAAGAACAAACTCTACTAAAAAAATAGGTTGGGACCAAGAGGGGAAGGGGTCAAAGTTGGCTAAAACATGTTTTTTGAATATACAAGCTACGAACAGCACAAAAAAAAGTTTCAAATAAAAGTTGTAGAGATTTTTAAAATCTGCAATTTGAGCTTATGCGAACATTTTTAGTAATTTGTTATTGCAAAAAGGCCAAAAAACCCTCAAAATCGGTCGTTTTCTTTATATCAATTATTTATTGAAAAATTGCCTCTTTTTGATTTTTTTTGCTTTCATAGGGAAGCCCTCGTCTTTCTAATGTTATATTTTATAATAGTAAATCGGACAATTTGTTGCTGAGATATTGCTAATTGTTTATCTCAACAGGCAAAATGTTGGTCGCTATAACTTTTTTTTGAGTGAACATTTTGACCTCCATAAAGGTTCAATCTCTTCGTGAAGACCTAAATTTTCATACCTTGTTAGGGGCAAATGAAAAAATTAATTTTTAATCCCTTAAATATCGCTTTAAAAATATTTTTTTATAAAGAAATAGAGCTCTCGCGCGCCAGAGAAAATTGAACTCGCAGCTTCAAATCAGCAGTGCTCGGAAAAATTCGTCGCATTTCCGCAACGAATGGATAAATTTCAGTGTTTTTTTTTAAATCTGGGGTAGCTCGAAAAATTATGACACATCCACTTTTTTAGGGCGATATTTATGGGTTGAAAATTCATTTTTTCATTTGCCCCTAACAAGAAAAGAAAATTTCACGGAGCGATTGAGCTTTTATGGAGGTCAAAATGTTCATCCAAAAAAAGTTACAGCAATCAACATTTTGCATTTTAGGATAAAGAAATAGAAATAATTCAGCAACAAATTATCTCGTTTACTATTATAAAATATAATTTTGTTCAAAATGATGAAAGCTTCCCTTTAAAAGAAAAAAAGTGCAAAATAGTTAATTTTGCAATAAATAATTGAGATATTGACGAACAAATAATTTTTCATTACTTTCACCTGACCTGACATCACCTAATTTTTTCTGTGATTAGTTCTAGGAGAACCTAGAACCCACCACCAAGAGAATAACAATATTTAAGCAAATCAGACTTCTACAGCTAAATGTTTTAATTTCTGTCATAAAACACACGTTACAAAGAGACTGAAACCGAAAAGCAATTGCGAGGTGTTGTCTTTCGTCGACAATGCAAGACAAATTCCATTCAGCGTACATAACTTGAGGTAAAAAGCACAAATATTGGGTACCCAATTGGACACAACACCGTTCAGATTATATGCTTTGCAGACGATGTTGCCTTGACAGCAAATAGCGAGGACAACTTACAAAGAATGCTTTTCCATTTCAATCGAACAGCCAAACAGTATAATATTAAAATATCTGTGGAGAAAACCAAAGCAATGGTAATAGCTAAAGAACCGGTAAGATGCAAACTAATGGTTGATGACAAACGTATCGAACAGGTTGGGAAGTTTAAATACCTGGGAGCACATATAACAAGTAACAGGGCAGTAACGGAAGAAGTACGCACACAAGCCAACAAAGCGACCATGATATCAGGCCAACTAAGAGACATAATCTGGAACAATAAACATATGACGGTTGAGAGCAAAGCAAGAATTTACAAGGTCTGTGTAAAACCGATACTGACCTACGGCGCAGAAACAAGAAATGAAACAACAAAGACAAAACAAATTATGAGAACCACAGAAATGAAAACGCTGAGAATGATTACGGGAACAAGTTTAAGAGATAGAATAAGAAACGCAAAAATACGCGAGGACAGCGGAGTGGGGGATGTTGTGAAGTGGGTTCGAAACCGTCGTAGGCAGTGGAGAGATCACGTGGAACGAATGGACGATGACAGACTAGCAAAAATCGAGATGAGAGAGAAACCAAACACCAAACGGCCGCCTGGACGGCCCCCCAAAAGATGGAGAGACAGCTGGATTTCGACGTCAAACGAGGATCGATGAGGTATTGTGTAGATAACAGAACTTGGTTCTACCTAGAAGAAGAAGAAGAAGTACGTAACTTTTGCCTTCCTAAACTCAGTGTCCTTCAAAAGTTTTTAGCGTTATAAATTTCCTGAAAACTTATAGGTCACTCTATATAAAAATCAGATTGATCATTTTTCACTATTCCTCGTAGCATTCCTTTTTGTCTAAACCGAAAAACTGCTTTTTTACTATAGTTTATACCCTAATAAAACCATAAAATACTATTTAAAAATAACATTTAAAGACTGTTAGTAAAATAAAACATAACAGGAATGGTCGTTAATATACTGTTAAAACGAAAGAGTAATAAATTAAATCTTCACACGCATTAATGGTTTTACGCTAAATACTTACTACGAAAAAAGATAAATTAAACTGGGCGTCACGTGCATAAATCACAGAGGGGGAGGGCTCTGACGATGACACGTGACCATGAAGTCAGTGGCGTAACGCTTATAATTTTAAAAATATCAAAATTGGGAAAATATATATTTTAAAATTGAATATGTTGCTATTTGTTACAAACAGCAAAAGAGTATATTCATCTCATTGGCTTCGCATATTTAAATTGATGAGTTAAGCAATACCACGAAAACAAAACAACAGGTAACCTTACATTTGACCTTGAATTTGCATGGCAAATTTGACAATGTATTCCGAATATTTAGAACAAGTACGTTATATTTTTGATGATTAAGGAAATTTTATATTTCTGTGAAAAGTTCTTCTTCTTCTTCGTTCTAACACAGTTAACCATGCTAGTAGGCTATTGCCTGTTCATTGCCATCACGTATTCCTCGAAAGATGAGGTCCAGCATTCTCGCCATCGTTTTGGTGAGCTTCCCCGTGATCTTTTTCTTACTGGGTTATTCATTTTTGTGCTTTTAACGAGCTTACCGTCCTCCATTCTCCGTATATGTTTGTTCCAGAATCTTCGCCTTATCTAACCCATCTTCCTATATCCTGTATCCCGCATTGTTGTCTGATATCTTCATTCCGTATTCTGTAGTGTAGAGGTTTGCCTTGTATACTTCTTAATGTTTTCATTTCGACTGTTCTCATCATGTGTAGAGTTCTGCCTATATATGGTCTTATTTCTGCCGCGTATGTTATGATGGGTCTTAGAGCCGTTTTATATGTCTTAGTTTTGCTTTCGGTATTAAGGTATTTGTTCTTCCACACAATTTCTTTTAGGCATCCCGAAATTCTAGCAGCTTTCATTGTTTGCTCTCTTACTTCGTTAAAAAGGTTTCCATAACTCGTTATTTCTGCTCCAAAATATTTGAAGTGATTTACCTGTTCGACAATTTTGGAGTCGATTTCCAACTTGCACCGTATTGGTTCTTTGGATGAGCATTTGGTCTTCTCAGTGTTAATGGGCATATTTAATTCTTTCGCTTTAGTGTTAAAAGATTGCAGTAGTCTTTGGAGATTATCTTTAAAGTCTGCAATAAGAACAGCATCGTCCACATAGCAGACGGCATGGAATTTGTTTCCCATTTTATATCCAGCTGTTCTGGAGAGATTTTCTATTATTTTATCCATTATTAAATTAAATATGAAGGGGCTGAGCGAATCGCCCTGTCTAATTCCTGTATTTACATATACATCTTCCGTTGTTATATGTTCTACTCTGATTTTTGTTCTGCACTGGATGTTAATATCGTGTATTAGGTTAATTAGCCTATAGTTTAGACCTATTGTTCTCATTATTTCTAAGACGTCCTTTAAGCGTACTCTGTCAAAAGCCTTGGTCATATCAACGAAGCACATGTACGCAGGTTTATTGAATTCTAGGGATTTTTCAGTTATTTGTTTGACAATGAATATTGCGTCAATACAGGATCTGTTCTTTTTGAAACCTCGTTGTTCTTTTCGTGTACTTATGATTTTGGTGATTTCTTCCAGAATGGTTTTTGTGAATGCTTTAAGAATGCTATCAAGCAGTGTTATTCCTCGATAGTTTTTTGGGTGCGTTTTCTGTCCTTTTTTAAACATGGGTATTGTCACACTATTCTTCCATTCATTCGGTATTTTTTGTTCTTCTATGATATTCTTGAATAGGGTTAATATTTCATTCCATAGCTTTTTCCCTCCGTATTTAAGCATCTCATTAGTGATCTCATCTGGTCCAGGGCTTCTTCTATTCTTAAGGGACTTTAAGGTGTTTTCTATCTTGTCATTTGTTAGTTCTATGCTATCGACCTCCTCGTATTCATTTTGTATCTGTTCCATGTTCTCCTCTTCCTTATATAGATTATTAAAGTATGTTTCCCACTGCTCTAATATGATTTTATTAGTTCTCATGGTATCTTTGACTTCAAGCTTGTTTTTTCTTAACATTCCCCACATTTTTCTCTGTCTCTCTCCATCCCTTTTGTGAACCTTTCCCAATGGTCATTTTAAGTATAGGTTCCAATTTTTTAGAGACCAATAACATCTTCTGCAAATTTCGATCCCCCATCTGAACTCCACCATCTTAAAAATAAAAATTTACATTTTCTGACATAATATTTGTAATTAGCTACTTCGAAAACTCTCAAGTGAAACTTTTTAAATATCAATACAATTTTTTGTAAATTTTGATGCGCCATTTTGAACCGTCATCTTGGAAATGAAAATTTCAATTTTATGACTTCATATTGGTACCCTACGACCTCAAAAAACCCACGTATAAATTTTCGAGAGAAATGTATATAGTAGAAAAATGTATACCTGAAAAGGTTAATGTGAATAATCATGGCGGTGTTTAGATATATTTATTAACTTTAAATGGATGTAACTTTGCAAAAATCGTAGATGGCCACTCAGTAGCTTATTTTAAAGGGTAAGAATAGTATTAAATATAGTCAAAAAACATTTTTCGAGTACATAACCTCAAATATCTCAAAATCCTGAAATTATGGGCCAATTTAGACCTCGGATTCGGATTCTACGTAGCAAATTACTACGGAAATGATGTCCAGCTGCCCAACAACCGAACTTCGTAGATCTGTGCTATGAATTGTTCTAGATCAGCGTTTCTCAAGAGGTGGTTCTCGAAACCGCAAGAGGTTCCCGAAAAAAATATTGTAATAGCGGATTTTAAATTAAACATTGAAACAGACAACAATCTGTAACACAGAGTCGCTACGTTGCTGGCGATGCGAGTACATTCTCGAACGAGCCGGCAACTTCTACTTCGGCTAACCAAGAATTTTCTAAATAAGCACGAAAGAACGAGAATACCGTCTACTAATAAAGGGTGTTTTTTTATAGAGGTATAGAACTTTTAAATGAAATAAAACAAAGATGAATTTTTTAAATTGACATGAAATTTACTTTATTCGAAAGATAACCTTCTGGCATTATAATTTAAATATGACTTCTGGCATATGACCGCCACGGCTGGCTGGGACGTAGTCTAATCTGAAGGTCCAATTTTCGATGACTTTTTCCAACATTTGTGGCCGTATATCGGCAATAACGCGGCGAATGTTGTCCTCCAAGTGATCAATCGTTTCGGGCTTATCGGCGTAGACTAGCAACATCACATACCCCCACAGAAAATAGTCTAGCGGCGTTAAGTCGCACGATCTTGGAGGCCAATTCACGGGTCCAAAACGTGAAACTATGCGGTTACCAAACATTTCCTTCAATAAATCAATTGTGGCACGAGCTGTGTGACATGTTGCGTGGTCTTGTTGAAACCACAGCTCCTACACATCATGGTTGTTCAACTGATGAACGAAAAAGTCAGTAATCATGGCTCTATAGCGGTCACCATTGACTGTAACGTTCTGACCAGCATCGTTTTTAAAGAAGTACGGACCAATGATTCCACCAGCCCATAAAGCACACCAAACAGTCAGTTTTTCTGGATGTAACGGTGTCTCAACATACACTTGAGGATTATCATCACTTCAAATACGGCAGTTTTGTTTATTGACGTATCCCTTCAAACAAAAGTGAGCGTCATCGCTAAACAAAATTCGCTTATGAAAATCGGAATCAACGGCAATCTTGTTTTGGGCCCATTCACTGAATCTACGCCTTGCTAGGTAATCGTATGGCTTCAATTCTTGCACGAGTTGGATTTTGTAAGCACGCAAACCAAGATCTTTCAACAAAATCTTCCATAAAGTGAATGGACACATATCCAATTCCTGTGCACGATGGCGGATAGACAGATTCGGGTCTTCCTCTACGCTACGCTCTACAGCAGCAATGACTTCTTCTGTACGCACTGTACGACGTTTCTGTGGATGCGTATTATCATTTAGAGTAAACGTGGTGCGAAAACGTTCCATAGTTAATCGAATTAATTGCTATGATCGACGATTATG
Source organism: Diaprepes abbreviatus (assembly GCA_034092305.1). NCBI lineage: Eukaryota > Metazoa > Arthropoda > Insecta > Coleoptera > Curculionidae > Diaprepes > Diaprepes abbreviatus. The sequence continues at coordinate 1,258,868 of JASJET010000268.1, read as the reverse complement.
TTGACCGTAAAATGGACGAAGTGCGCGATACGTATTTCGAACAGAACCATGATTTTCAAAATAAATTTGCAGAATTTGGAAGCGTTGTTCAGGCGTCAGTCTATTCATGTTGAAATGCCAAACCAAACTAAACATAAATCACTTGACAGCTGACAAAATGGCCGCCAGTTAAAAAAATGTAGCCATCTTAAAGTTTTATACCTCTATAAAAAACACCCTTTATAAAAACTCCGTAATCACATATATGGAAAAGAAGTTAATGCATAGTATATTCATAAATATTATTAGTGTCAACCAGTTTAGTGATTTCTTCTAATGTGAATAAATAACAACAAATACCCAAGCTTTACAAATCGTGCGTGCGCACGTCGAACAGGCAAGTAAATAATTAAGCAGCACTCAGGTTCAAACTCTATTGTTACAGAGTATTAAAAAGTTATTTTAACTATATAGATCAATCAATATTATTAAGGAGTAAAAGCCTACCGTAAGAGACCCTGTATATAAATTGCCTTTTTATGATTGTATCTGTCACATAAATTTACCCACGCATCTGGTCTAAGGATATCGAAGTCTGAGTAAGAAAGCCCCTGTTTTAGTTGACCCTAGACCGGTGCTGTGGTCTGGTATCAAAATGTTTATCTATTTGACGGTCGATAAAGCCATTAGGACACTATTAAATCAGGGTTAGATGACGTTATTACCGGAGATTTATTTCGAAGGGGTAAATATTATTAATCTGAATATGAAACTGAAGTTTTTTTCTATTGTGTGTAAGGATAATAATATATTAATTTACTGAGGTTTAAAAATGGATGGTCTGTATTTCTAAAATTTGCTTAGACCAAATTGAATTATATAGTTTATGATATATATATATATATATATATATATATATATATATACATATGTATATATATATATATATATATATATATATATATATAAACAATTTCAAGGTCTATGTGTTTGGAGAGTTGTTTTCTGTGTATTTTGCTCTCGGTTCATTACAGCTCCCTTAATGAAACCATTAGGTGGTCGAAACTAGTATAGAGAGAGAACAAGAGTGGAATTCGCAGAGAATATACTCCCGGTAGCCTTTCTTAACGGTCCTAAGGACAATAAAATAACTTTTCCATATATATATATATATATATATATATATATATATATATATATATATATATATATATATATATATATATACAATTAAATAATTAAACTCAATATTGAATAAAAATGACTATATTTCAAAAATAAAAAAAGGAAGAACAATTGGAGGTATAGCCTAATCAAGAGAGACTTTTTCACGTAAAAAAATTTAACACGCCCCCCCCCCCCCCAAGAGCTTTGAGTTCAGGAAAATAGAACCGATTTTGCCTCTTATACTCTAGTTTATTCAAGAACTAGAAAGAGTAATAAATCTTTTTGGTCATGTAAAAAAAGACATTTTTCTGAAAAATATCCCTATATGAGCTATCAAAAAAATATTACACTACGATAATTTTACTACAATTCTACATCCTTTTGGTTTAACACTTTTTGCTGTAAGAGGTAAAGTTGGGGCAGGAGAGGAGGGGGAAAGTCTACTGATAAAAGTTACCATAAGTTTGGTTTGGCTGAACCGAATGTGATAAATTTTGTCTCGTTTAAGAAAAGATGGTTTGACAATTAAAATGAAATAATAGATGTATTAGAATGATTTACGGGAACATCGCTAGCGTTATTTGGTACCCTTCTCTTTTTTTCAATTTTACTCCGAAATTTATTTTTATGAAAAAAAGTTACATAGTAATTCATTAATAATACAAAGCACATTATGTCCCTATTTTAAATTTTGTAGGAAAAATATATTTAAATATTATAGAAGAGTCAATCAAGAGACAATCAATATTTAAGCAATTTACCTCTGGCGGAACACGCAAATTTTCTAGTAACACAATGGAGCCTCATGTGTGTGTTTTTAAGCCAACAAACATAAAAAATAGAGAAGTTAACGTCCAAGTAACTTGACAATAAAATAGCAAATTCTCAGCTATGCGGGCAACAGTTCTCTTACGGAGATCGTTGGTGCAACACTTTACTTAAACTATGGAATTTGTAGTTAGTTTGGTTGCCGATGCCGGATAATGCGACCTCTATCCTTAGAGTAGTACGTTTCGTGTGTCGAGTTTTGATATATTTCTTTTTTAATTTACCGTCGCGCCACCACATGGCGGTTTTATACAACCTTGTTGGTTTGTGTTATTCTTGTGTTATTGAGTGAGCCATCGAGATGTCGCCATTGTGTTTTATATACTATTTTTCCACATTGAAATCTGTTTATAAGATACAGATGTGAGATGATGGTTTGTACCGAACGCAATAACCTGATAAGGCCCATACTAGGACGAAACAGCGCTGTCGTCATTTTCCGGACCCAGAGTTTTTCCATGATCTTGGAGTTCTCCGCACTTTTTAATATGGAGAGTAATATTTATCAACGGCCTTTGTCCGCACAGCCAAGAATTTTCTATTTTATTTTAAAATTACACGGACGATAATGTATATATATATATATATATATATATATATATATATATATATATATATATATATATATATATATATATTTCTGAAATTTCTTGGGTGTGGTTTTTTGTTTTTAAAACAATCTAATTAAAATTTTATCTTTTCGCCCATTCTTTTGGGCTTTATCAAAAATATATTGTCAGTTCATGGATAAAATCCGTTATAACTGTGCCATATAAAATTCAACTGAATATATATATATATATATATATATATATATATATATATATATATATATATATTATAAACTACGAAAACCTTTGATAAGTTTTATGGAGAATTAAAATCAAGTGCAGAACGTTAGTTATTCAATATACCTAAAATCATATTTGTCAAACCTCTACAAAATATATTCAAATTCATAAATCGGGACATTTGTACAATAAATAAATAAAAAAGAAAATTTACGTTATTACGACAGAATTAATCAACAAAATCTGCTAAATTATAACACTTAATACCTCTGCGTTCGTGTGTTTTTACGGTCTTAAAAATGCCATCAAATTAAATAATTACTACTCAAGTACATGTAAGAGGTGTCATAAAGATACCATTGGGAAGATACGATCGCATCGGTGAGTGTTGAAAAGATCATCTGGCCAAATGCGGGTTTCATGTAGGCAATCCTTATCGGTATTTGTGGTAGACCATTTAAGGGGAGATTTACTAGCGCAACCCATTGTTGGCAATCTGTTATTCATTGACCATCCTTTTTTCTATTAAGTCTTCTTTAAATAAATATGAAGTAGAACCAAAGGATAGAGATATTGCACGATTATTTTTTAAAATGAATTTTACTTTGACGGACGCCACTGATGAAATTAAAATAAATTATTTTACTCAGAAAAATGTGATTTTACACGTAAATAATAACTATCAACAAAATGTCTAAAGTGATAAAGGAAATCTCGATTTAAACATTTGCCTGTTTCCAAAAATAAAGCCATTGCAGAACTTTTTTCCTAAAAATCCCCAATGACTGGCTCTGTATAGTATTAACATGTAATTATAAAACATACTGTATATAGATTGTTAATTGGGTTTCCTAATTTTGCAATTACTTTAATTTAGCAGAATGAATTTCCTCGCAGAATACGCATATCGTCATAACTAAGGCCAGTTGTTTGATCCCTGAATAAAGGAGTAACATTTTTTTTTATATTTGGAAAAGTGTAGGATCTTTTAGTTGTCGATACATCATAGTCGGCCAGCCAGAGGGATTTTCTTAGCACTTTTAGGTCCACAAAATCAAATATGTGTTTTCGATATTAATTATAAACTATTCTTTTGTCTCTCTTCCGCTTCCTGTCCCCTATCCTCAGTGGACGTTGGCCATCATTCTGGCCCATATTAATTTATTGACAGCGGCTCTAAATTATTCAGTAATGTCTTTCCGGTCCATTGTTGCAAATTATATAGCCATGGAATTCGTCGTCTTCCGGGGCCTCTCTTACCATCCATCTTGCCTTGCCTTACCAATTGTAGCAGTTCGTATTTTTGGTTTCGCATTATATGTCCAAAGTATGCTAACTTCTTTTCTTTAATGGTCCTCATGATTTCTCTCTCCTTTCGCATGAGCAGCAGAACAGTTTCGTTGGTTACGTGCTCTCTCTCCATCTTTTGGGGGGCCGTCCAGGCGACCGTTTGGTGTTTGGTTTCTCTCTCATCTCGGTTTTTGCTAGTCTATCATCGTCCATTCGTTCCACGTGATCTCTTCACTGCCTACGACGGTTTCGAACCCACTTCACAACATCCCCCACTCCGCTGTCCTCGCGTATTTTTGCGTTTCTTATTCTATCTCTTAAACTTGTTCCCGTGATCATTCTCAGCGTTTTCATTTCTGTGGTTCTCATAGTTTGTTTTGTCTTTGTGGTTTCATTTCTTGTTTCTGCGCCGTAGGTCAGTATCGGTCTTACACAGACCTTGTAAATTCTTGCTTTGCTCTCAACCGTCATATGTTTATTGTTCCAGATTATGTCTCTTAGTTGGCCTGATATCATGGCCGCTTTGTTAGCCTGTGTGCGTACTTCTTCCTTTTGGGATACGTTTTTGCTTATTATCATAACCTTTGTTTTGCTTGTATTCAATCGCACATATACCCTTTCCATCAGTCTTTGAAGTCCTTCAGCTGTCTGCAAGAAGGACAGTATCATCTGCATATCTCAGATTATTGATCAAAACCCCATTTAGAGAGATACCTTCTTTTATCTCTTTAAGAGCTTCCCAAAATAGTTTTTCTGAATAGATGTGAAAGAGTAGTGGGGATAACACACAACCCTGCCGAACACCCTGACGAATTTGGAATTTTTCTGATTCCTTCTCCTATCCACCTGAACAAATGATTCTTGTTTCCAACAAAGGTTGAAAATAATTCGTAAATCTTTATCATCCAATTGATGCTCTTGTAGTGTTTTTATTAGTTTTTGATGATTTACTTCGTCGAAAGCTTTTTCAAAATCAATAAAGCAGACAAATACATCGCAGTTACATCACGACTTCACTGAATTAAAACATTTAAACTAAATAGCGCCTCTCTCGTGCCTAAGCCATTCCTGAAGCCAAATTGCGTATCGCTAATGTCCTGTTCAAGTTTCGAATATATTCGTCCTTGTATTATTTTAAGAAATACTTTTAGAACATGACTCATAAGACTGATGGATCTATAATACTCACATTTTTTGGCTGTGGGTTTTTTCAGGACAGGAATAAAGGACGAAACTAGCCAGTCATCAGGAATATTTCCTGTATCATAAGCATGATTTTAAAAGTCGGTTAAGGTCTTCTTGAATTAGTTTCAGCAAGTCACCATACCACAAATTCCATCTGGTCCTATGGCCTTTTCTTTTTTGAGATTTTTTAGTGAATTTATTACTTCTTCTTTTGTGATTGGAAGCCATGTTATTATTTCTTTTGTAGTAGTTTTTAACACTTAAAAATACTCAAACGATTCATAACAAACAACTGAAAGCAAAATAAAATGAAATTATTTGTGTCTATTAGACATCAAAAAATACCGCTCCCCCATTGATCATAGACAAGGACCAAACAAACGTGTAGTTATTTAACTTAACTGATATGATCGAGGATTTATCACCATTTCTAAAAAGATGACACTACTGCGACAAGTCGGAATTAATAAAGTTATAGGTATGCGTTATTTTGGAGCAGGAATAATACAGATATATATTATTTTCCAGCATATTTTAAATAACTTTACATGTTATACATGTGTTGGTCGACATAAACTTGGACAAAAATTGTGTTAATCATATTTTAGAAACTTGTGAAATTAATTCTAGAGGCAAGTGTCAAATTTTAATGATGTGGTTTTATTTTTGAGTTTAGTTTCTTTTATACAATGAGGATGTAGAGTCTGGAATAAATACGTTATTTAAAAAACACTGTTTTTTTTTTGAAATATCATTCGGACACGTCGATTTTGTTAAATAGTGACCCCAAATTTTTTTATATCCATTTATACAGCCTTCAAAATTCCGAACTTGTTTTTTATTACATACTCTAAATCTAAATGTAATTGTTTTCAATTCATCGATGAAACGAAGTAGTAAAAATAGTTAATTTGTGATTTAATTAAATATTAAAAATACATCCCAGTGGTTAATCGACATTAATCTAAGCGCTTTAAAAATTCATTCTTAACATTTACGACTACTTCAGTAGTAAATAACCAAAATTCCTGAATAATCGGATTCTATAAGTCTTCTATGAATAACAACTAACTTTGTATAGAACATAGTTTTAACGTAACCCCACAAGAAAATGTCTGGAGACCTCTTAAGTAACTCAATAGGCCCCCTTTTTCCACTTTACGTATTTGCGAAAACATCTTTAAATAATTTTTTTATAAAAAAAAATTGAACTAATACCTGACAAAATGTGATTGGCATAAACAAATTAAAAATACTTAATTTATAATTTCATTTAGCAGTAATTTAGCGCCGACTTCAAAAATTTCAATTTCATATAAAAATTTCTAGTTATTTTTCACTTTTTAGCGCACTTTTAGAAGTCGGTTCAATTTTTTTTATAAAAATTTTATTTTTAGATTTTTAGTTTTAAATTTATTATGATATCCATAAATTATTTGAACTAAGTACTGACGGTGATTAGTGTACCTCGCAATGACTCCAGGGTGGCAAAAAAGTGCCCGTTGTAAATCACCCTTAAATGAACCCCTAAAAATTATTTGATTCCTAGAGTTCTCCAAATACCAGTGAAATTGTGTTAAGCAAATATTTAGTATGTCATAGAAAATCCACAGTCTTAAATTTCAAATTAATTTTAGATTGTTAATATTGGCCCCAAAATCTTACAATATCGATATTAACAGAACTTGAGACGTAAATTTGTTATCCCGATATATTTATACTGCATATTGAGTTTGTATACGCCCCAAGAATCATGCAACAATAATTTTAGACAAAATAGAAAAATATAAAATATTCAGTCCCTCATATTTTATCTAATAAACCTAATAATTGTAAAAAATTAACTTCATATTCGTAATACACGATCCCGAAAACCCCCTAATACCAATTCTGAAAAAAATGCGAATAACGTAAAAATTTCAACCCACCATATTTTTAACATCTTAATCTAACCTCAATCTAAACCCTTTAAAGCCCTCTAGTCCCAATTTTAGATGAAATCCGGAAATTTAAAATTTCTAGACCGTCATATTCCATCTGACATATTTGATTTTCTTAAAATTATTTTATATTCGGTACTTACATCCTCAAAAACGATTCAGTCTCACCTTTGAACAAAATCCAAAAATGTAAAATTTTTAGTCCGCTATATTGGATTCAGGCGCGGATCCAAGGGGGGGGGGGCGGTGGGGGCGATCGCCCCCCCAAGAGCTTTGAGTTTAGGAAAATGGACCCGATTTTTCCTCTTATACTACAGTTTATTTAAGAACTAGAGAGAGTAATAAATCATTTTTTATCCTTTTTCTCTTCGCAAACTACTTGTGTTCTTTAGTCCGGTGTCTTTAGCAAAATCTGTTAGACACATATATTTTTCATAGGAATCGGTTAGAAGTTTTATAATCAAAATTACCGGTCTATAATAATGGACTAAAACGTAGCCTTATTCTCATAAAAAATTCGAAATTATAATTTAAATACTTACAAAATATCCATTGTCAAAAATACAAAAACATATATAAAAAAATAAATTCGTCCATATATTATTAAAATATTTTTGGGGCTATCGGTAATTTTATTATTAATTAAAAATATTTTTAGGGTATTTGACGTTTCGGTTTATTTATTTCTTAAACCATCTGCAGAATTACAGTTAAACACTAAAAAGGGATTCAAATGTAATTACTTTTTTTACGTTGTAATTAATATTAGACCTACTTATTTTTATTTCTATTGTACTGATATCTTAATTTAATTTACTTTATTATATGAAAATACGACAGCCCCAAAAAAATAAGATAAACATGTTAATTCTACACGCTTAAAAAAAAGACACAAACGCAATAATAAAATAATAAAAAACTTACAGCTAATTAGAATTAAATATATATAAAATTAAAGAGTGGGACACACTAAAATAAAAATATATAAAAAACATATAAACAACATTAAATAATAAAATACAACAAAAACAAAAATTTAAATAACAAATTGTATTTACATTAGTAAACATTACATATCTAATTCCTAATCAAAGTCAGTGAAACTATCTGCGCTCAAATTAATTATAATTGGTTCCTCTATCTCACCGATCATGAGCTCTTGTTCTCACATTTTGATTTATTCTTTTATTATATGGATTTTTCCCAATTTTCCACATTATTCAAAAAAATCTTTCAAAAGTTTAGTTAAATTACTAATTTTGTTAATTGTGTTATTTCTAGCAACACTACTTTTTACTTGAGAGAGATATTTACTTCTCCAACGGACAGTTTTCGAACGATCTACAGGAACAGATTTTCTATCTGGTTTTTCCCAGCAAAAATTAAGTTCTCTGAGCAATTTCCAGAGATCAGTTCTTTTAATTTCAGGTAAATCGCGATCTTCATTGATTTTAGTTAGAATTTTGTAGACGGTTGGGATCTGCTTCTCATAATAAAATGTATATACAACCCTTTAATTGCCGTTTTCATTTCTTCTTCCAACGAGGTTTTTCATCTGCCTGTGATGGAATGTGGCTTGGGAGTACTAACAATTCCAGTGATTTTTTTTTATCTAGATATTGATATCTTAAGGCATCATAAACATTCATCGTAATAAGTTTTTCGTTGAGGAAAAATGCCCTGGTTTAACGATTTTGGAATAAATATAGAGGTGAAAGCCATATCTTTTGGGTATCTCACTAATTTCAAATAATATATAAAAACAAGCGCAAACAAGATAAATCACTAAGGACACACTGTAAGGTGTACTTTGCTCCTGACAGAAATTAAATTAAATTATCAGAATTTTTATGTTGCAGTAAATTTATAAAATATATTTAAATATAACGAAATATAATTAGATTTATGGCAGTTCTCAGTTACCAGCGGCACTGGAGCAGGTACGTTGGAGGTTTCGGTAACAGTTTTATTACTCCCTCTAGTTCTTGAATAGAGTATAGAAATGTGTATACTTCCGATCGCCCCCCCCCCCTCCCAAGAGCTTTGAGTTCAGGAAAATAGAACCCATTCTGTCTTTTGTATTAGAAATGAGTATGCTGTTTGCACCCCCCTCCCCCGCTGACAACTTGTTTTTCTTGCCATACTGTACTTTTGTAATATCACCGCCCCCCCCCCCAAAGAGAGAGGCTGGATCCGCCCCTGATTGGATTCGCCATATTGAATCCTGAACAAATACTTTTAAATTCATAGTTTACACCCTCAAGAACCCCCTATATCTTGAGGTTTTTTATATTCTTTTTAGCAGTTGGTAGTGTTGGGTTCTGTTTCGTCGGATATCGGATCGCGAGTGTATCGCATGTACTTAAAATAACTCTGTCACATTCTCCATAAATAATAAGTAAGTTTAAATAATCTTTCTGCGTATAATTTAATCGCTCCGGCATAATTATTATTAATGAATGTCAAATGGCAAGAAATAGTGACAATTCTGTAGGGTTTGATTGTTTTATTTTCACCACGCCTTGTCTTCATGGTCAGCCAATAACAAAACTTAAAAGCCGTATAGCATTTTTACAATAAAAAAATGTTGAATTGCCAATATTTTATAAACTACAAATTTTTGGAATAGGTAACCTTATACAAATTTACCCTTATTTTTAATGCTTAATATGATAAAATTATAAAAATAGGTGCTTTCTATTTGAAAAAATCGACTTTTGACGATTTTTTTTGACCACTCTGTATTAATAATTTTCAAGATATCATAAAAAAACTACTAAAACCGATTTTGGTCTACAAGATAACTAACCCAAATTAATTAATAAAGATTTTTTTATATGAAAAATTTATAGTTAAGTTTTGGTCCGCAAACGTCATTTTTAATATAAAAATTTAAATATGTCCAAGACGGTGAGACTTAAATATAGAATATTATACGTAAAATATATCTAGAATTTTACGTAGAGATTAAAAATGCAATAATATATAGGGTGTTCCATTTAAAATAAGCAAGTTGACATCTACTTCCGGTATAACGGGAAGTACCGCCATCTTGAAAATATCACTCAGTATACTTTACAGAGCCTATTAAAACAACAGGTAAATAACGAAAACGCAATATAGCAGATTCAATATAGCTGCTTTAAAATTATTAAATCACCATGTCTAAAGCCTAATAAAAGTTTAGACGTACAGCTATTAATTAAAGCTCAATTACTTAAAAGATCGCTTAACGTCTCTAATATTAAATTCATTAATTGCAAGCCGATAAAAAAATAATTAAAAACTTTAAGCACAATAGCCACAAAAACTCGAAACGGCTCCTTAAGCGGTTCATTGTTAATTAATGCACGACGGCGAACCGAAAAAAAGCCAGTTTCAATATCAATTAACACCTGCAGTTAACAACGTTGTTTCCATTTAAAAACTAATTAGTCAATCCATAAAATTAAATGTAAATAACGCTAATAACAGTTAAGGTTTGTACGCAATGGAAAGTTTAAACATTTTATCGATAATTTATGTAAAATTAAAGGTTTCGATTACACTAAAAAAATTAATTGTCGAGTTTTCTCAGTTACTTATTTAGTAACAGGTAAAAGTATGGCTAGCCAGACTAGCTAAAAACTAACACGAATACTTCAACGCGTAATTTTATGTTTGCTGTTTTGAAATGCACATTCTATTGCATATAAAGTGTTTAAAAAAACATGTCATCCAGTAACGGCTCGTTACTATTTAGAAAAATAGTGCTAATACGCGGGACACAATATAGAATCATTGTGAAACATGTAAAACAACAACTTCTTACCTGTGGTTACGGTATGAAACATAGACAAGAACTCTCAGCGAGTTCTCAGCGAATAACGAGACGAACCGCACTTGAAAATGCCAAATGAGATTTTGGCGAAACGTCGTGAAAACGATTTTTTGAACGAACGGATTGAAACCCAGAATAACCAAACTATTCATTCTACCATCCGTGAAAATCTACGATATAACATATATATATATATATATATATATATATATATATATATATATATATATATATATATTGTTCTGGACGGACAATTTTTGAACACATTCTATTATATCAAAAGCTTTTTATTATCAACCTCACTTTTGACACTTGTCAAACCAATTAAAGTTTCGTCGACAAGCTCTCAAACTATACTGTCCCCGAAAACCGATCTGGATTCTTTATATACCCGTTTGGTCGATACCAGAAGATTCCCTAATTTTCTAGAAGGATTTTCACACTACATGGTGTAATAAAAATAAGAAAAGGAATTCCACTCTGGTTCTCTCTACATACTAGTTTCGTCCACCTAATGGTCTCATCGTGGAGCTGCAACGAACCGAAAGCAAAATGCACAGAAAACAACTGTCTATTTAAAATCCCCACCTCGGAAAATATCGGCAGGATATAATCTGCAGAATATATATCATCACCGTTCCATCTCAGCTTAAACTGCTGTTTCCAAGTACGGTGCAGACCTGGAAAACTCCTATTCTGGAATAGGTTTCAGAACCCTGGTAACATTCCTTTGAATCGCCTCAACATTTTCAACCGTCATTTTCAATTTAGGGAATAAAAAAAAACCGCCAGAGCCAGATCTGGCGAGTAGAGCGGATGATGCATCATGGAAACCGACTTTTGGGCCAAAAATTCTATGATGAGTATTGAGGAATGGGCTGGTGGATTGTCGTACAATAAAAACCAGTCACCGGTGCGGTACAATTCCGGTCTCATGCGACGAATCCGCTTCAAAAGTCGATCGAGGACACTTTTAAGAATTGTGCACTGTTTGTCCCGGGGGCATGAATTCGCTATGGATAATCCCACGAGAACCGAAAAACGAAATGTTCGCTCTTGCTTCGCCACTCAGAAGTTTGGCGTTTGGTCGGTGGATCGTATTGAAAACACCATGATTGGTGGCCGGTTACAATTACCAATAGTGTGAAGATTTCATACGGTGCTCATTCAGCTCTTCCGTTAACAAGTGAGGAACGAACTTGGCACATACTTTTTTTTCCCGAAAATATCGTGCAAAATGTGGTTCACGCTTCATACACTGACATGGAGTCCCTCTGACAACATTTTAAATGAAATTCGCCGATTATAAGACAGTGCGACGCGCATATGTTCGACATTCTCATCGGCATTCGATGGCGCCTCTCTCGTGGATCGCCTTCCAGCGACTGTCGACCGTTCCTGAACCACGCATACCACTCTAAAACCTTGCTACGGCTTAAATAATCCTCACCATACGCGATTTTTAATAATTCGATTATTCCTAAACCAATTTGAAACAAAATTTGACTGCGGGCACGTTGCTCTATAGAGAAAACTGTGACGCAGTGGCAAAATACTACTTCAAACGAACACAGCTGATCAATGAACTGTGAGTAACTAAGGCATTATATTACATAGTTCTGCCGTCGGGTAACAGATAGAGATAGTTGTAAATTTTATACAAAATATTATTCCAAATGATCCAGGAATGTTGGAATGAACTGTGTAAAAGATTTCAAAGATTTCACGAAGTTCTTGGAAAAATGTAGTACTACATTAAAATTAAACAACATAACCATAAAAAGGTACATTCCAATCTTGAATCTGCTATTTACAATTTTTAAATTTGAACTTCAGATTCGGGATCGGCAACATAATATGTGTCGAACATGCATTTGACCATTTGTTTTCATCTTCATCTTGTAAAACTGACTTCTTATATAACATCATTTTTATGACCAATGTAAGAATAACTTCATTAATAAGTTTGTAATTAAATAATAATTACAAATAACTAACTTGTTGAACAAACCGCTTTGAGCGGTGTGTAATTATTTTATAATAATAGAATGGCCAATAATTGTAAGTGAATAATGTTAGCTTGTTAATTTCCAGTAACATATTCCTTTCGATTAAGAGAATTATTTAGCAGTGCTTGAGTCAACTAGCTCTGTTTTGTCCTATGACACAAACTACAATATTCACAAATGTCTTTATTTTTCTCGTAATATTCAATTTTGAAAATTTCAAATTGCTTGAATTTTTCAAGTTTTAGAAACCTCCACCTTTTGTGACCCATAAGGTTTTAAAGGACAATTTTGATAAATCGTAGATGTTTTGAGGCTAACACAGCATCGCTCAATCTAAATTCATCATTAGTTTTGCAAAATAAATTTGTTTAAAAAATTTTTAAATAAATTATTGCATTTGCATTGCATTTTACAAAAATAAATACGTTTAGGGGAGTCGTTATCGGTATTACGATATATTTTGTTATAAGCGAAGTCATAAACAATTAATTTTGCAGTTTAAAAGTTCTCAAACGATCATTAAATAAATAAAATAATTAGCAATGTATATCCAGAATTCACAAAACCATATTCCACAAATATAAAGTCTACATACATATATGTCTTTTAAAATTATATTTAAATTGCAAAAGTTGTTATTTAATATTTTATTTATAATAAAATATATTGTAATAACGATAACAACCTTTTTGAATGCATTTATTTTTGTAAAATGCAATGAAAACACTTATTTAAAAAATAATTAATTTTGCAATAATTTGTTTAAATAAATTGTTTAAACAAATTTTTCTTGCAAAACTAATGATAAATTTGGATTGAACGATGCTTTAATAGCCTTAAAACATTCATGGTTTATCAGAATTGTCGTATTAAATTCTTATCGGTCACGAATGGTGAGGGCTAAATGAAACTAACAGTAAATTTATGTCATTAGCGATTGACAAGTTTCTATAAAATTACAGAAATTGGCTCTATACAACGAAAATAAGAAAGGTCCAAAAGTATCACCTTGTGGTACACCCCTATTGAAAGTCACAAATTCAGACCTCTCACTGCCAATGCACATTCTTTGTTTCCTATCTCCAAGATAACTCCTAAATCCTCTACTGCCCTCCTCCCCAAGCCAAAGGGTCCCCATTTTGTATAAAACATAGTATGATCCAAGTGTCGAAGGCCTAACTAAAATCCAATAATATATGAGACGTCATCACTTGCACCCTTCACATTACCGCTTACTTGAAAAAGTGCACTATGTAAAAGGCGAAATCCCGACTGTGTAGTCGATAAAATGCCTCTCAAACTAACAAATTTCTTTCTTTCTTTAGTAGCCCTACAACTCGGGGTGGGTATTGGCTGACTGCACAACTTGCTTCCATCTCACACGGTCATCCATGATAGTTGGGTCAGTGGGTAACCCCATTATTCTTAAATCTGACCATATGTTATCTCTCCATCGCATTCTTGGACGTCCTAAGGGTCCTTTCCCTCTCGGGGCCTCCTCCCAAATTAACTTGGTAAGGCAGTTATTAGGGAGCCTATGGATATGGCCAGCCCATCTTAGGTGTTGGGATTTAATTTCTTGTACGATATCGCTAGCGTTATATATCTGTTTGACCTCGGCATTTGTTCTTATTCGGTATTGATTAGTATTGGGGTCGTGATAGGGTCTGAAAATCCTTCTAAGGATTTTCCTCTCAAAACATCTAAGTTTCATTTCCATTGCTTTTGTCAGCGTCCACGTCTCACAGCCATACATGAGCACTGGTCTAATCACTGTTCTTTAGATCCTGATTTTTGAGGTTCGTGTTAGGTTCTTAGATTTGATAGTGTTGTTGAGACTATACATACATCTGTTTGCTGCCTGAATTCTCCCTTTTATTTCCTCTGTGATATCGTTATCTGCGGTGATTGTCGCTCCAAGATATTTAAAACGCTCCACTCTAACAAATTTGCTTATCTGATTACAGACAATTCTCTCAAGCACATTAGACAATGTCCATAAAATACTGATAGCACGAAAGTATCGGTAATATCCTTAAAATGAGAATTCCTGAAGCTTTCCAAAAATATATTTGCAACTGCTATGTCTGTCAAAGGATTACTATTGAAAAAATGATCATTATAACCCGAAGGGAAACCCATGTTCAAGGGCAAGATGCCAATAGTAAGCCTCTTCAGTGTTCGCCAAAAATTCCTTGATCTAACCCATCCTTATGTTAAAGGAACACCTTTTTTCATTTCAGACAGCCATTGTGATATAATTGCAAAGATCATTATAGTTATTCCACGCGCATCTGTCTTTGTTTTTTATTAAACTTCGACAGAGTTTTTTTACGCAATTTGATCATAAATTTAAGATTTTTCCTTAACCAAGGAACAGGTGCTTGAAGAAAGCGTGACTTTCTGATGAGTGCGTGAATGTTAAAAACTCATTCTACATTCTCGTTTAAGAACGATACCATGTCATTAACCCCCCCCCCCCGCATTTCATAAATCACATTCTAGTAATAGCATGCAAGTCATTCAAAAATTAATTTTAATTGCTTTCTCCCTTTCAAGTTTTTTTTTCTGACAATTTTTTAGTGTCTTTACTTAGCTTGGTCACAATCATCACTAAAAGGTTCCCTTTTTCTGAGTCAGAATCAGTACATCTATAGTTACTTTTATGTCCTCTTTGAAGCTCTACATCACTTTTTTTTATCTTTTTTATTCGTGAAATGAGATGGCCTTTCCTTAAAGAAGTTTCTAGAATAACTTGCAAGTTTCCAGAACTTGAAAAATTCGTGGAATTTGAATTTTTCAAAATAAAATATCTTGAAGGAAAAGAAAAATATTTATACAACCTCAACGGCATTTGAAAGAGTAAGTCTTATACTCTAAGATCCTCTACATAGTTTTTTGAAAAAAAAAAATGTCGCGATGATACATAACCTCATAAATTTCACGTCGTGCTTGTGTAATGTTCCATTTCACCAGTAAGAAAATAAATAGTTGGGTGTATGTTGGCCCCACATAATATATGGTCGGAAATGGTCTGCTTTATTCTTAGTATTATTTAACAACAAACAATAATTTCCATTCTACCAAGCATACAAGAATAAAACGCACAATCTCTACATTGCAAAAACTTGACACTTTTTACAACAAAGGAAACAAATTTGCATTCTGTATGCACCATAATAAATTAGATTTTCTTATCTTACTGCTGCGCATCCAAGCAGACATTTTCCCTATCATTATTGCTTCATTACACGCGTTTACACTTACTGCTTAACTGCGTATTATCTCATTTGAAAGAAAATGAAAGGAAGCATAAAGAAACTAGGGCGTTTATATATAGATCTTTTAAATTAATAATCCTTTTTTATACTTTCTGCGTATCTAGGTAATGTATCAAGCTTGGCTGAATTTCACTGGACAACATCCTTAAAGGTTTTTTTCTGAATGGCCGGAACTGATCCGTAGTCGGCGTATATATTATATTTGATAGCATTTTATTAGGTTAGCCCTCATACTTCATGGAAAATAGACTTTTGTCAGTAACAAAAATATAACACTGTTTTTTTTACTGGAATGTGTTCATTTCGATATCCTAGAAAATATATCTCGATGGTAACTCTGAAAGACCTGTGCAAAAAAATGTCGGACCAAAAATATTCACGTTTTTCGGTTTTTTGAGTTTATCTCGAAAACTAAAAGTTGTATCGAATTCATATAATATAAGTTATAGGTAGCACCACTAGTTATCGAGATATAGTTTTTTTTCGACAAAATTTACGGTTTTTGTTTTTTAAACAAAAAAGACATTTACTAACAAATTACCGATTTAAAATTTAACAAAAATATAGGTATTATCCTTCTAAAAAAGTATGCCAAACCCGGAATCTGTGAGTTTTTTATTTTCCGAGAAATTCGATGTCAAAGTTGAAAATTCAACCTCAATTTTCCGTTTTCCTAATTAAGATACAATGCTCAATTTTAATGGAAATTGTTTGTATTATTTTATGTTTTGAACATCTATTAAATTTTTTTTTTTCAATCGTGGACCGAGAAATTTTGCAAATCCAATTTTTGCACCAAAAAAATTGCGATAACTTTTCACCAGATGGAGATTGTCTCTAAATGGTAATAGGTTAAAACTTCTTCTTTTTGGATTCCACAGCCAACAAATCGCAGTCATTTTTTTTAAATCGAAATTGGTGATACAATGTTGATACCGTTCGACTCTGCTAAAAACCTGAAAATAATGTTTGGCGAACGATTTCATTTTGAGACGCATACCTCCAGTTTATTGCAAAGGTGTTATTATAAGAAAAAAATTCTTTACATGCATAACTTTTAATGTTGTCTTTGGTAACATATTGCGATATTATGTATTGGTCAGTTCTTACAATAAGTGAAAGGAATAGTCTTCAGGGGCTTCAGAATGCCTGACTTAGGTTTTACCACAGGATGAGAAAGTTCAATCATGTGACACCTTTATTTCGGACATCACGATAATTTCCAGAAAAGATTCTTTGTACATGTGACGACCCTTGTTCATAGTATTATGTGAACTGAAACACCTTCTAATTTAGCTGATAAATTAATTCTTGGCAATGATATTCATAAGAGGCAAATACGTCATAGTTCCAAGTTCACAATACTATAGATACAATGCAGTCAAAATCTCTGAGGATCTCGTGGCCCAAAGAAATGTTGCTAGCTTCACAAGAGCTATATTTACTTTAAAGTTACATGGATTTTAGATTTAATTTAAGAAAACAGACGGTTAGATAAGTAGATATGCTAGATCTCGTCGTCCATTATTGCACTTGTTAAATTTCTATATCAGATGCTAATAAATCGCGTAAGATTTACAAGCCACGTGGCTTCGCACTCCCTCTAGAGAATATTGACTCATACCAGGTATACAAAGATACCAAAAGTATGAAGCTCTGTGGGAACCCTTTCCATGTTATAGGGTGCTACGTGACGTGGTCTGCTGGATTTCCTACGAACTTTCGGACGGTTGGCGCGGTTGATAGGAGAACTGCTTTCCGAATCGGCTTATACAGATGTTCACTAAGGCCCAGTCCCTTGATTCATTGGTATCACTCCAGTTGTTGATAAAATTATAGGAATCGTTTGAACGCTGTTCATTGCCCATTGTTTTCGGATTTGCACCTCCAGATCTCTGTATTTGGCAATCTCCTTGTTGTATTTTGACCTTAGGTTATTGAAGACATTATTATTATTACTATTATTGAACTAGTAGTCTTAAATAAGAAAATCTGGAAAGAAATAAGTTAAGATTTAAAAAGACTTAAAGAACGGTATATTCAACTAATTAGGATTACAAAAAAATTTTGTAAAAAATTGTACTGAAGCCTCTTAGAAAAGTGTAGTATCGATGTCCAACACACAAAATAACCTAAAATTGCTAACCAAGATTCCAAAGACTGAAAGATCATGATAGAAACTGTGAAACTACGTGGCGAGAAACTGTTTATGGTTGCTCTGTTGAATCTCTAATTGGAAAAAATGGAGTAACGCTATAAAAAATCTATTATCTAAGACAAGTGATCTTGAGAACAGAATCATAGACTAATAAGCCCCTCTGCCAAAATTTTTACGAAACATCAGGGACAAAAACTTGACCTTTAGCAACCTCAGGCTAGTTTGAGGGACAAACATGGCAAGTAGTTACTAAGCACTATGAATTTTTGATGTTTTTAAGAAGCCAGATAACGTGCTACAGATGTGGAAGAATTGGACACTTAAAAAGGGATTGTCAGGTAGATTAAGAAAGCACATAAAGTGCTACCGATGTGGACAAACTGGACACATGAGATGGGACTGTCAGGTGCAATTAAGGTCTAGTTCACCATCCAGAGACCGCACAGAAACGAACCAGGAAAAACTGCAACAGTGAAATTTTAATATCAAATATAGACTAGGAAGACTGCATCACAAAGCAGATACATTTTCAAGTAGACCATGTAAAGAACAATATAATGCACTGCAGCAAAATAGAACAGATATAAGGGTTTTGGAGTACAGCCAAGAGAAACCAACTTCAAGGAAACATCAATGCTACATCTATTACCATAAATATTAATACTGGTGCTGCACTATCTCTGATAAAGCCACGTCTTGTTGGTAAATTTAGAATCCTACCATTATCCAGAAAAGGAACGTTAAGAACTGTAACTAGAAAAGCACCTGATGTTATTGAAGAAACGGAAGTGGAGCTTCAACTTAGACGAATTTATTGTTGGAATGGACCTGATTCATCGACATGGATTTGCTTTCGACAATAAGCTTAACATCTTAAAATTTGGCACCGAAGAATTTATTCTGTCAAAGAACCTTAATACAGAACCAATCAGAGTCATTGTTGAAGAATAAAACTATAAAACTATAAAAAAAAAAGGGAGCCCGGAGAAAATCATTTACGGAAAACTGAACTGGACAACACTCCAACAGATCCTGTAAATACCTGGTATCGAAAACATTAGTCAGTTCATATACCATAAAGGCAAACTTGGCAGAGTTCCAGCAGGTGATAGAGTTTAGTTATGGAATCCACAGAGAAAGAAAAACAAATCACCTAAATTAATTCCAGAATGGGCATATACTCTTCTGAAAAGAATCAACGAAGTCCCAAGGCCAAAATGAAAGTAGTACATCTCCACAGACTGAAGCCATACAAGGTGATGAGAATTAGGAGGGAGCAGTGTTACAAAGGACTAAGAGAATTTATTAATACGCCCTTGTAAAAGAATAATATTCCATTGCGATGAGTCATCTTTATTATAATGTACCGAAAGAAATATTATACCGATGAATCATTATATTTCTAGATTGTTCTCAACATTTATGTTAGGATATTTCTTGTTATTTCTAGGAGGTTCTGTAAGTATATAAACAGGGATATGACATGAGTTTTAAGATAATTGTATAGTTGTAGGTGAATAGTGAAAATATGAAGAAGTAGTAATTAGATAGTTGTGATTTAGCTGTAAAAGTGTTAAGTAGTTAATTTAGTATTGGAAGTAATTAAGTGAAAAGTGTTATTTTATTTTGCGGACCCAGTGAGGAGCAATTTTAAACAGATTTAATCATAACAATATAATAAAAATATTTACATAATTAGGTTCATATTATCTAACGCGGTCTAATAAATAACGCACGCCTGTGGTATAGCAGCAGTTTCTGTTGAAATTCATTCACCATAAAGCTCGTCAAGGTCACACCTAGCGACTGAGTGAATGCATTTTTGTGACTATACTGTGGCTGAATCCCATTTTTACATGCAATATATCTAACAAATAACAGGTATTCTTATCAGACAAATAGCCATGAAAACAACAAACACATAGTTAACACCATAAAAATATACCAAATAATAACTGCCAACAAGTCCCATTGCATTCAACATAAGTAGTTTTACGAAAACTTTAGTATATATTCCTTTGAGTCTCGTACCCATACATTAAACTAAGCCCTAAAAATGACCGAACAGCAACTTTGGACAGTTTTAAATTATGTCACAATTTAAATAAACTGCAGGAAATAAATGTCTTCAGGGAATATTGAATATTGTATATTCAGTTTCGTGTGGAAACTGCCTCAAAAAAATACATAAGAATGACAAGCCAGTTATAAAAAAATCGACTAAATGGACATAAATATACCAAAAACGCTCCTACAGCGTCGAAAAAACATGAAAAGAATGAAGAGTACTCTTTCAACTTTGAATCCTAAATAATATAGGAAATGATACAAAGTTACCCTTATTTTTAATTCTTAATACGATAAAATTATAAAAATAGGTGCTTTCTATTTGAAAAAACTTTAGTTGTGATGATATTTTAAATATAATTTTTATTCTTTTTTTTGGACCACTCTTAACTAATAATTGTCAAAATATCATGAAAAGATCACTAAAGTCGATCTTCGTCTACAAGAAAACTAACCCAAATTAAATAATAAAGACTTTCTTATGGGGAAAATTTATAGTTAAGTTTTGGTCCAAAAACGTCATTTTTACATGCAATATATCTAACATATAACAGGTATTCTTATCAGACAAACAGCCATGAAAACAACAAATATACAGTTAACACCATAAAAACATACCAAATAATAACTGCCAACAAGTCCCATTGCATTCAACATAATTAAGTAGTTTTACGAAAACTTTAGTATATATTCCTTTGAGTCTCGTACCCATACATTAAACTAAGCCCTAAAAATGACCGAACAGCAACTTTGGACAGTTTTAAATTATGTCACAATTTAAATAAACTGCAGGAAATAAATGTCTTCAGGGAATATTGAATATTGTATATTCAGTTTCGTGTGGAAACTGCCTCAAAAAAATACATAAGAATGACAAACCAGTTATAAAAAAATCGACTAAATGGACATAAATATACCAAAAACGTTCCTACAGCATCGAAAAAACATGAAAAGAATGAAGAGTACTCTTTTAACTTTGAATCCTAAATAATATAGGAAATGATACAAAGTTACCCTTATTTTTAATTCTTAATACGATAAAATTATAAAAATAGGTGCTTTCTATTTGAAATAAATTTAGTTGTGATGATATTTCAAATATAATTTTTATTCTTTTTTTTTGGACCACTCTTTACTAATAATTTTCAAAATATCATAAAAAGACCACTAAAGTCGATCTTCGTCTACAAGAAAACTAACCCAAATTAAATAATAAAGACTTTCTTATGGGGAAAATTTATAGTTAAGTTTTGGTCCAAAAACGTCATTTTACATGCAATATATCTAACATATAACAGGTATTCCTATCAGACAAACAGCCATGAAAACAACAAATATACAGTTAACACCATAAAAACATACCAAATAATAACTGCCAACAAGTCCCATTGCATTCAACATAATTAAGTAGTTTTACGAAAACTTTAGTACATATTCCTTTGAGTCTCGTACCCATACATTAAAATAAGCCCTAAAAATGACCGAACAGCAACTTTGGAGAGTTTTAAAGTATGTCACAATTTAAATAAACTGCAAGAAATAAATGTCTTCAGGGAATATTAAATATTGTATATTCAGTTTCGTGTGGAAACTGCCTCAAAAAAATACATAAGAATGACAAGCCAGTTATAAAAAAATCGACTAAATGGACATAAATATACCAAAAACGTTCCTACAGCATCGAAAAAACATGAAAAGAATGAAGAGTACTCTTTTAACTTTGAATCCTAAATAATATAGGAAATGATACAAAGTTACCCTTATTTTTAATTCTTAATACGATAAAATTATAAAAATAGGTGCTTTCCATTTGAAAAAAATTTAGTTGTGATGATATTTTAAATATAATTTTTATTCTTTTTTTTTGGACCACTCTTTACTAATAATTTTCAAAATATCATAAAAAGACCACTAAAGTCGATCTTCGTCTACAAGAAAACTAACCCAAATTAAATAATAAAGACTTTCTTATGGGGAAAATTTATAGTTAAGTTTTGGTCCAAAAACGTCATTTTTACATGCAATATATCTAACATATAACAGGTATTCTTATCAGACAAATAGCCATGAAAACAACAAACACACAGTTAACACCAGAAAAACATACCAAATAATAACTGCCAACAAGTCCCATTGCATTCAATATAATTAAGTAGTTTAACGAAAACTTTAGTATATATTCCTTTGAGTCTCGTACCCATACATTAAACTAAGCCCTAAAAATTACCGAACAGCAACTTTGGACAGTTTTAAATTATGTCACAATTTAAATAAACTGCAAGAAATAAATGTCTTCAGGGAATATTAAATATTGTATATTCAGTTTCGTGTGGAAACTGCCTCAAAAAAATACATAAGAATGACAAGCCAGTTATAAAAAAATCGACTAAATGGACATAAATATACCAAAAAAATTCCTACAGCATCGAAAAAACATGAAAAGAATGAAGAGTACTCTTTTAACTTTGAATCCTAAATAATATAAGAAATAATACAAAGTTACCCTTATTTTTAATTCTTAATACGATAAAATTATAAAAATAAGTGCTTTCTATTTGAAAAAAATTTAGTTGTGATGATATTTTAAATATAATTGTTATTCTTTTTTTTGGACCACTCTTTACTAATAATTTTCAAAATATCATAAAAGAACTACTAAAGTCGATCTTCGTCTACAAGAAAACTAACCCAAATTAAATAATAAAGACTTTCTTATGGGGAAAATTTATAGTTAAGTTTTGGTCCAAAAACGTCATTTTCACATGCAATATATCTAACATATAACAGGTATTCTTATCAGACAAATAGCCATGAAAACAACAAACACACAGTTAACACCATAAAAATAGACCAAATAATAACTGCCAACAAGTCCCATTGCATTCAACATAATTAAGTAGTTTTACGAAAACTTAAGTATATATTCCTTTGAGTCTCGTACCCATACATTAAACTAAGCCCTAAAAATGACCGAACAGCAACTTTGGACAGTTTTAAATTATGTCACAATTTAAATAAACTGCAGGAAATAAGTGTCTTCAGGGAATATTGAATATTGTATATTCAGTTTCGTGTGGAAACTGCCTCAAAAAAAATACTTAAGATTGACAAGCCAGTTATAAAAAAATCGACTAAATGGACATAAATATACCAAAAAAAATCCTACAGCATCGAAAAAACATGAAAAGAATGAAGAGTACTCTTTTAACTTTGAATCCTAAATAATATAGGAAATGATACAAAGTTACCCTTATTTTTAATTCTTAATACGATAAAATTATAAAAATAGGTGCTTTCTATTTGAAAAAAATTTAGTTGTGATGATATTTTAAATATAATTTTTATTCTTTTTTTTGGACCACTCTTTACTAATAATTTTCAAAATATCATAAAAAGACCACTAAAGTCGATCTTCGTCTACAAGAAAACTAACCAAATTAAATAATAAAGACTTTCTTATGGGGAAAATTTATAGTTAAGTTTTGGTCCAAAAACGTCATTTTTACATGCAATATATCTAACATATAACAGGTATTCTTATCAGACAAATAACCATGAAAACAACAAACACACAGTTAACACCATAAAAACAGACCAAATAATAACTGCCAACAAGTCCCATTGCATTCAACATAATTAATTAGTTTTACGAAAACTTTAGTATATATTCCTTTGAGTCTCGTACCCATACATTAAACTAAGCCTTAAAAATGACCGAACAGCAACTTTGGACAGTTTTAAATTATGTCACAATTTAAATAAACTGCAGGAAATAAATGTATTCAGGGAATGTTGAATATTGTGTATTCAGTTTCGTGTGGAAACTGCCTCAAAAAAAATACATAAGATTGACAAGCCAGTTATAAAAAAATCGACTAAATGGACATAAATATACCAAAAAAATTCCTACAGCATCGAAAAAACATGAAAAGAATGAAGAGTACTCTTTTAACTTTGAATCCTAAATAATATAGGAAATAATACAAAGTTGCCCTTATTTTTAATTCTTAATACGATAAAATTATAAAAATAAGTGCTTTCTATTTGAAAAAAATTTAGTTGTGATGATATTTTAAATATAATTTTTATTCTTTTTTTTTTGGACCACTCTTTACTAATAATTTTCAAAATATCATAAAAAGACCACTAAAGGCGATCTTCGTCTACAAGAAAACTAACCCAAATTAAATAATAAAGACTTTCTTATGGGGAAAATTTATAGTTAAGTTTTGGTTCAAAAACGTCATTTTTACATGCAATATATCTAACATATAACAGGTATTCTTATCAGACAAATAACCATGAAAACAACAAACACACAGTTAACACCATAAAAACAGACCAAATAATAACTGCCAACAAGTCCCATTGCATTCAACATAATTAATTAGTTTTACGAAAACTTTAGTATATATTCCTTTGAGTCTCGTACCCATACATTAAACTAAGCCTTAAAAATGACCGAACAGCAACTTTGGACAGTTTTAAATTATGTCACAATTTAAATAAACTGCAGGAAATAAATGTCTTCAGGGAATGTTGAATATTGTGTATTCAGTTTCGTGTGGAAACTGCCTCAAAAAAAATACATAAGATTGACAAGCCAGTTATAAAAAAATCGACTAAATGGACATAAATATACCAAAAAAATTCCTACAGCATCGAAAAAACATCAAAAGAATGAAGAGTACTCTTTTAACTTTGAATCCTAAATAATATAGGAAATAATACAAAGTTGCCCTTATTTTTAATTCTTAATACGATAAAATTATAAAAATAAGTGCTTTCTATTTGAAAAAAATTTAGTTGTGATGATATTTTAAATATAATTTTTATTCTTTTTTTTTGGACCACTCTTTACTAATAATTTTCAAAATATCATAAAAAGACCACTAAAGGCGATCTTCGTCTACAAGAAAACTAACCCAAATTAAATAATAAAAACTTTCTTATGGGGAAAATTTATAGTTAAGTTTTGGTTCAAAAACGTCATTTTTACATGCAATATATCTAACATATAACAGGTATTCTTATCAGACAAATAACCATGAAAACAACAAACACACAGTTAACACCATAAAAACATACCAAATAATAACTGCCAACAAGTCCCATTGCATTCAACAAAATTAAGTAGTTTTACGAAAACTTTAGTCTATATTCCTTTGAGTCTCGTACCCATACATTAAACTAAGCCCTAAAAATGACCGAACAGCAACTTTGGACAGTTTTAAATTATGTCACAATTGCAGGAAATAAATATCTTCAGGGAATATTGAATATTGTGTATTCAGTTTCGTGTGGAAACTGCCTCAAAAAAATACATAAGAATGACAAGCCAGTTATAAAAAAATCGACTAAATGGACATAAATATACCAAAAAAATTCCTACAGCATCGAAAAAACATCAAAAGAATGAAGAGTACTCTTTTAACTTTGAATCCTAAATAATATAGGAAATAATACAAAGTTGCCCTTATTTTTAATTCTTAATACGATAAAATTATAAAAATAGCTGCTTTCTATTTGAAAAAAATTTAGTTGTGATGATATTTTAAATATACTTTTTATTCTTTTTTTTGACCACTCTTTACTAATAATTTTCAAAATATCATAAAAAGACCACTAAAGTCGATCTTCGTCTACAAGAAAACTAACCTAAATTAAATAATAAAGACTTTCTTATGGGGAATATTTATAGTTAAGTTTTGGTCCAAAAACGTCATTTTCACATGCAATATATCTAACATATAACAGGTATTCTTATCAGACAAATAGCCATGAAAACAACAAACACACAGTTAACACCATAAAAACATACCAAATAATTACTGCCAACAAGTCCCATTGCACTCAACATAATTAAGTAGTTTTACGAAAACTTTAGTATATATTCCTTTGAGTCTCGTACCCATACATTAAACTAAGCCCTAAAAATGACCGAACAGCAACTTTGGACAGTTTTAAATTATGTCACAATTTAAATAAACTGCAGGAAATAAATGTCTTCAGAGAAACGTCGTGGGAATGTTGACTTACATTTAAACGGAGACAGAAACTAGACTCAAGGGACAAATATAATATGAGCGAACATATTAGGCATGTTTATTTTAAATTCTTTTCTGTTTTGACGACGAAAATCTTATGCACGACTCAGAAGAATGTAAACATAGAAAAGTTTGCAGATTTGTTTTGTCAGGAATTTAATAAAATACTTTCAAACAGCCGAGACATGTGCACGAAAAAGATAAAAGGGTTGATGTATGTGTTGGATTTTATCTTTTACTTAAGCCCCGTTTAAAACTATGCGTTTATTTTGTTGTTTTTGGGTAAATTACTTTGTGGCATGTGTGTTTTTTGTTATCTTTTGTGATATAAGAGTTTAAAAACACGTGCCCTGAAAGAAAAGGTAGATAAAAATTAAATCATATCATTTTTATACTGGTTTTTAAATTAGTTCCAAAACCTGCTCCGATTATGATGACAAAATACATCATACTCATATTAAATAATTTTTTGGGAAGCAAACCTGTCACATTACAATAATTGCAGCATTCCTACTAAATTTAAAATCAAAATATTTTATCTCCATTTGAAAACTTTCTAAAATTGAGAAAAAGAACTTTTGTTAGTAAATGCTCAGGAGAAAATGAAATATACATTTGTTGATTCGTTAGTGCTAAGAAACATTCCACAAAACTTTATTGTTTCTTAGAAAGCTTATTCTCCGTTTTATACATTCATAAACCTCAAAGAAAGAAAAACGTTTACTTCCTAATTCTCCAGTATTTACATCAAATCATTTTCCTAACATATTGTCAAACAAAACATAACAAATAAACCTAATTTATTTTATTTAGATTTTAGTAAATTATAAACAAAAAATCTTAGAGCTCACTTTTTATTTTGTACTCGTTTAGAAAGAAAAGCTTTTACTTCTTAATATAATCAACACGTTTCTTATATATATATATATATATATATATATATATATATATATATATATATATACATGAGAATCGGAGGTAAACGGGAAAATAACCTTCCTAGATATAATTCTAATACACAAAAATGATAAAAGTCTAACACCTGATCGAAGATATCTGAACAACTTTCCAAATTACCCAAAAAATCAAAAAAAAAGTATAATCATGAGCTTAATTGAGAGAGCAATTTTATTAACGTTCCCTACCTTCAGACCCTCGACTCTAAAAAAAGTTAAAGAAACACTTACACAAAACAATTTTAATAGTAAAGATATCGAGGAAATTATTTAAAAAAAAACATACAAACACTATAACAACCTAAGAACCAAAAATAAGAATGATTCACAACAAGAAACACAAAAACAATACATAACATTACTTTATACAATAGATCTTTCAGAAAAATTGAAGTACATTTTAAGAAAACACAACATTGTCGCATGCCACAAGAGTTACAACCAACTAAACTCAATTTTTATCAAACTGAAAAGCAAAACACCAACTATGAAAACTTCCAATATTGTATATTCAGTTCCGTGTGGAAACTGACAGTTATTAAGAAATCGACTAAATGAACATAAATATACCAAAAACGCTATTACAGCATAGAAAAAAACATGAAAAGAATGAAAAGCACTCTTTTAACTTTGAATCCTTAATAATATAGGAAATGAAAGCCATCAAATAGGAAAGTCATACAGTAAATGACAGAACTGACATAAACAATCCTAGTCAAATCTACAACGATATAATTTAGACGCAGTTCATTCCCCTAGGAACATCAAAAATGTATATATCTCCTTAAAAGCAAAAACAAATTCCTTTAATTTTTTGTTTAGCATGTTCCTGAATATAAAATGCAAGTCCTTGGTAGTTGTTGATGTTAGTAATAATTTTGACGAAATTTCAAGGTGCGTAAAATTTACTAAAAATAAACTTTTAAATAATCATTGTTTTATATTTTAATTGTTGTTTTGAATGTTGTATTATTGTTTTAAATGTGTCATATATATATATATATATATATATATATATATATATATATATATATATATATATATATATATATATATATATATATATATGGATGGAAAATTAATACTACTATTCTGTGCTTGACATTTCGCCCAACGTAGTGGGCTTTTTCAAAAGTATAATCTAAAATAAAAACAAAATACAACTAACATGGTCACAAAGGCAAAGTCACAAGACTTAGAATTAACACTCAAACGATAAAATATTAATTAAAAATATCAATTTATAAATAATGTGAAATTAAGAATCAAAAATTAAAATTAAAAATTACAAATTAATCCCAGATAGGCACCTCAATTTACCTTGGCCATTTTTCTTAGTGAAATATATGACGATGCCTTCAGTTAATATCAACTTAATAAGATAGTTTAAGAAAAATTTTTAGCAAATTAAATATATATATATATATATATATATATATATATATATATATATATATATATATGAATAGTTTGGTTATTCCGGATTTCAATCCGTTCGTTCTGCGCTGAGGACTCTCAGCGAGTAACGAGACGAACCGCACTTGGCGAAACGTCGTGAAAACGATTTTTTGAACGAACGAATTGAAACCCGGAATAACCAAACTATTCATTCTACCATCCGTGAAAATCTACGATATAACATATATATATATATATATATATATATATATATATATATATATATATATATAAAATATATATTAAAAATAATCAATTCCACTTTGGTTCTCTCGCCATACTAGTTTCGACGACCTAGCGATCTCATCAGTGGAGCTGTAATAAACCGAGAGCAGAATGTACAGAAAACAACTGTCTACTTAAAATCCCCATATCGTAAAATATCGGCAGGATATTACCTGCAGAACTTGATGCCGGACTGTTATCCTAAACAGAATAAACAAACATCTGAAATATATCCCGGAGCTGTAGGAAATTATTAAAAATAATCAATTTCACTGTTTATGTCGGTATATTTCAGATGTTGTATTATTTCTTGGCCCTCATTCTTCATTTTTTACTAATATAAACATAAATAAGCACAATACTTCTACTTCCTAATTCTTTGGTAATTTTTTCTATATACACCTAAATTTCTTTAGTTATTTATATTCCTGGTAAATCGTTGCAAACTTTCATGAAAATCCTTATCTCTTCATATTGTACTAATATAAACACTCAAGAAACTCAATTTGAACGAAAAACTTGTTTTTCCTGATTATTTGTTATTAACCATCAAACCTTTTCTTAAACATATAATCAAGAAAAACGTAGAAAAAGAACCTAATTTATTTTAGGTATGTTCCTAGTTGTTGTAAACTCTCATGAAAATTTTATTATTTCTTGGAGCTCGTTCTTCAATTGATGGTAATATTAAAAGACAAGAAAACTCATTTTATAAAGTCAATCTTTTATTTGTTGATTCTCCATGCTATAAACAAACAATCCTTTTTCTACAGATATAATCAAACAAAACTTAGAACAAGGCCAAACTTTGTATTAAATGAAAAGAAAAATAACAACTTAGAATCTCTTCACATCATGGCACATAAACTTTTATTGCACTTCGTACTATTTAACCTGTTGTATGTACTTTTCTTGAATAAATAAATGAGTTATGTTGCCAGCGAATCTTCTCGAACTTTTATTAAGGTGTTTAGTGTTTCCCGAGGCTTTTATTTTTCTTAGTAACTTATAAAAACAACGAGATTTTGAAAATTAACAGGTTTTTAAATACGGCCTGTTTAATTTTAAAAAGATACTATATATATATATATATATATATATATATATATATATATATATATATATATATATATATATATATATAATTAAAAAATTTAAATGAAATGAAATGAAAGGAAATAATTTATTAGCTACAAGACTAATACTTCAGCATCGGTTTCGTCAACAGTATACAATTAAATAAAAAAATATATACATAACATACCTTAAAGCTAGAAAAAAAAACAGTTATATTAGTTAGTATCATAAGATACTTGTTATAATACGGAAAATGTAAAATAACTTAATCTAATATTTAATAATAAAAAAAGCAACAGATTAAAATCCTAAAACAACTAACAGGAAAGAAAAAAATAAAACGATAAGAACACATGCCGTAGCACTGGTCAGAGAAGGACGCAACGAAATAATCACTGAGTACACAGTAAAAGAGTCACTACATCCTACAGGTGAGTATTCGTTAAAAGAATAAAATGATCCCTGAACAAGAATTTTTTTTATTTCTGTTTCAAATTTATTACTGTTTGGTATGTTTTTTTATTTTGCAGGCAATTTGTTAAACAGAATAATGAAACTATAAATTCGGGATGTCTCAGAGTGTCACTATTTCGTGTATCATATCTGTGACTCTGGCCAAGAGTTTTAAACTCTGAGTAATTTTGTTTTACATATAAAACACATTTTAGAATATAAATAAAGTAAAAAGTCAAAATGCTGTTTTCCTTAAGAATGGGTCTACACGAATCCGTCGGCTTAAGACCAAATATAAACCTCAGTATTCTTTTCTGAGCCAGAAACACTATATTCACCTCACACCCTCTTCCCAAAGACATGACATTGCTTGACAGATGACTGTATGCCAGAGAATAATACACAGTCAGCAATCCAGCCCGGTCTAGATATGACCTCATCTGCAAAATAGCAAAGAAGGCAGAATTTAATTTTTTACAAACATGTTCAATATGGGATAAGAAATGCAGCGATTCATCAAGCCACGTGCCCAAAAATTTAGCATAAGCTGAGGTTTCAATATTATATGTTACTTTATCCTCTATAAGCAATGGTTTTTTAATACTGAAATTTATATATACAGTCTGTGTCGGGTTAAGTATTAACTGATTGAACTCAATATTGAATAAAAATTACTATATTTCAAAAATCAAAAAAAAAAGAACAACCACTCTGTACCAATAATTTTCCAATCATCGTAAAAAGACTACTAAAGTCGATCTTCGTCTACAAAAAAAATAACCTAAATTCAATAATAAAGACTTTCTTAAAGGAAAAATTTATAGTTAAGTTTTGGTCCGCAAACGTCATTTTTGACATAAAAATTTAAATATGTCCAAAACGCTGAGACTTAAGTATAGAATATTGTACGTGAAATATGTCTAGAATTTTACGTAGAAATCAAAAATGTAATAATATATAGGGTATTCTATTTAAAACAAGCAAGTTGACATCTACTTCCGGTATAACGGAAAGTGCCGCCATCTTGAAAATATTTTATCCGGCTGTCCCCCATCTACGTTAGTACACTATCAAATTTTCAGATTATTCCTAGTTATAGTTTTCCCACAATCTAAGGCAACTCTTCCTTTACTTGATAAATTTTCCAAATTTGTTAAAATAAACCGATATCTAAAATATAATATTTTCCAAAACATAAAATTTTGCTTAAACAGGTGTGGAAAGTCAAACATAACATTGCATTATGAATGTTTATTGCGGGAAAACACACTTTTGCAAACAATTAAAAGTTATCGCGTTTAAGCAAGCACGGAGATATGTGTATTAACAATGGGGTCTCCTTCAAATAACACTCTGTACGTAAATATGCTGGAGGTTTTTAATAGTTCTATAAATCATAAAGTTTGCTTTGTTTTATAGGTAATCTTTTTTTTAATACTTATGTACAAATATATAATGCGTTTCAAAATTTTGTTGCCAACTATGAAGCCAATAGCGTTTTTCTAGAAGAGTCTAAGAGGGAAAAAAGATGGTTTGTCAAATAAATTTACGATATGTATTTGGAATCTTATTTGATGAACAGGTCGGAATAGGTTCCTAGACATATATCGAATGAGGTGTTCCATTTAAGGCTAGACAACGAAATATGTTCAGCTTTTAAGCTAGGTACCGATTTTTAAAGAACCTCAGTTTAATGACCGAACAACCAATTTCTAACAAATCGGCGATGCTGCTGTGGTGTGGCGATAAAGCTATGTGAGATTTATATGAGCTCATTTGTAAAATTTGTATATGTGAGATTTCGCATCCAAATTCTCTGTAAACTATGGTGCTCCGTACATAGAAAGAAGCTCCACAGATCATTAAGAGGACTTTGCTTTGAAGACTTTCTAATCTACTGAATCTTGATCTACTAGTGAAGATCCATGTGGGGGTATTAAAGGACAAGATCATATGGATAAATATCTTGTAAATTAGCAGCATAAGCTTTAAATTCAGCTCTCTTAACTTTATTTAGAAGATGATTCGTGTTGAAAAGCACATTGAGCTTCCTGTCGAAGACTAGCCCTAAATATTTTGCATGATCCCTTTGAGGAATCTGAGTGTTATAGATAGATAGCCGATTGTCTGGGATCGCAAATTTAGCTTTAGTAAACATTACCATCTGAGTTTTTGTCCGAATTTAACTTCATTTTCCAATCAGTCATCTATTTCTTCGGGTTATTTATATGCCGTTTAATCTCAGGATTATTAAGCGAAATGACATTGAGAGCACGGCAAAAGTTCTATCATCAACAAATAAACATAATTTGCTATATTGATCTTTCGAAATATCCGCAGTATATAGTTTGAAAAGAGTGGTGGGCAAAGAGGAATCCTAAAAACCCCCGCCTTAATTGGCCTTGTAGCATGTATAGCATGATCTGACGATACAGTGAATATTCTGCCTTCTAGGAAACTTAAGACCAGTCTTACAAGGTAATTGGGAATTTCTAGCCTTATAAGTTTAATTATAAATCTATTTTACCACACTTTGTCAAAGGCCTTGCTGATATCGAGGAAGATTGCACCCGTATGGAAATTTGGTAGTTTGACTCACCCTAAATCCGAATTTCTTCGGAAGCAGGATGTCTCTTTCAACTATGACGTAGATCAGGCGATTTAAAATTACTCTTTCTATTATTTTCCCTAGACTGGAGAATAGAGTAATTTATGTTGGTGGCTCGCCCTTCTTTCTGACAAAAATAACTTTAGCTACTTCTTAGTCTTAGGGAAAGTGGCCGGATTGTAAAGCGGCATTAATTATGCTAGTAATATCTAAAAGAACCTTGTCTGGAGCTCTTTTCAGAGCTGCATTCGGCAGACCATCCAAACCTGATGCTTTCTTTGTAATAAAATTTGAAGTTATTCCTTTGATCTCATCAAGTCCAATGATAGATATACCTGGGTCGATAAGGCGCATGGACCTATAAATAAGAATAGAGCGCTCGTTGTTTTGAACTGAAATGGTTTCGTAAAATTTTTCTGCTGGTCCATTGGCCTGGTCTATAAGATTAATTATAGTAGTGACTATGGGTGCAAAGAAACCTTGGCACTTTTTCTCAGTCTTCAAGTCATTCAAAAAAGACTGCCATCATAGATTTGCAGGGTTTCCAACTTAGATTCCCAGCACCCCTAGTACAAGTCGTGGAGCTCTCGACGTATTTCCTGAGATGCGCTATTTACTTGTTTCTTGATGGCAGGACCACCAGTCCTGTAAGTCCAGTTCTTGGGACGGTTCTTTTCCCTGATTTTGGCTTCCATATCTGAAATTTCACCGTATTTTGAATATTTGAACATCTTTGTAACCAAAAATCTAGCAAGTGCTTTCGAGATTTGAAAGCTGATTTGTTTAACAGAGTCCTCCAAAGACCAGACATCTGGAGTTACCTTCAGATACTCGGTGTTCTCGAGAATCTCTTTTGGCTCTTGAATCTTCTTCTTCTTCCTCTTGTTATAGGCTTACAGCCTGTTTTTTCCAAGTCAATCATTCATTTCATTCGATGTTGAAATCCAGAACTCTCTCCACCTTTTAGGTGGTCTACCTATTGGTCTTCTGGTTTCCGGTGTTCCATCTCGGGCGATTCTCGCTATCCTATTTTGCGCCATTCTTCCTACGTGCTCATTCCAGGCTCTTCTGCGCTTCCGTCCCCATCTTACTATATCCTGCATTCCATGTTCCTCGCGTATTGTTGAATTGCGTATGTGATCTCTTAATGTGTATCCCGATATTCTTCTTAGTACTTTCATTTCGGCAGTTCTTAGAATTGATTTTGTTTTTGTGTTGTCAGCTCTCGTCTCTATTGCGTACGTCATTATCGGTCGAATACAGGTCTTGTAGATTTTTGTTTTTGCGTCCTTGCTCATGTATGTGTTGTGCCATATTATATCCG
The DNA here is from genome assembly GCA_034092305.1 of Diaprepes abbreviatus. Classification (NCBI taxonomy): domain Eukaryota; kingdom Metazoa; phylum Arthropoda; class Insecta; order Coleoptera; family Curculionidae; genus Diaprepes; species Diaprepes abbreviatus. Next base: position 1,224,205 of record JASJET010000268.1, on the reverse strand, counting down.
CCAGGCTTCCTGAGATTCTATTTGCCTTGTTTACTTGGTTTCTTATATCTCTTGTTCTGTCTTGGTTTGCGGATATATCAACTCCTAAGTAATTAAAGGTCATGAGTTGTTCTATTGGTTTGTCATCCACTACTAGTTTGCATCTTAAGGGCACTTTGCTTATTACAACTGACTTAGTTTTATCGATGGATATTTTCATGTTGAATTGCTTGCTTATGGTGTGGAATGCAAATAGAAGTCTTTGGAGATCGTCTTCATTTTCCGAGACTATGACGGCGTCATCAGCGTAACATATTATTGTTATTTCCCCGGTATTCATTCTGTACCCTGGTGCCGCTCTTTTGACGTTCTCAATTATTTGGTCCATTACTATGTTAAACAGTAATGGACTCAGAGAGTCCCCCTATCGTATGCCCGACGCTATCGGTACATCCTTAGTTAGGTTGCCGCTTACTGAGATTTGTGTTGTGGTGTTGGAGTTTAGCTGTTCAACGATGTTAATTAAATTGTTTGGGATGCCTTTAATTCGCATTATTTGCAGAATATCATCCAGTCTCACCCTATCAAAGGCTTTAGTGAGATCTACAAAGCACAGAAAAGCCGGCTTAGTAAATTCAATAGATTTCTCTGCTATCTGTCTTACGATGAATATGGCATCTACTGTAGATCTGTTTTTGCGGAAACCTTGCTGTTCTTCTGATATTCTGCAATAGTCAGTTATTATACCTTCAAGGATTTTGGTGAATAATTTGATTATTGAATTTAATAAAGTTATTCCTCTATAGTTTTCCGTGATTTTCTTATCACCCTTCTTGAAAATAGGTACTGTTATACTTTTCTTCCAATCTCGGGGTATCTCTTGGTCTTTAATTATTTTGTTAAAGAGTTTTGTTAGTTCTTCGTGTAATGCATTTCCACCATATTTAATTAGTTCGTTGGGAATATTGTCGGGTTCTGGGCTGTTCTCGTTTTAATTTGGCTATCGTGTCTTTCGTCGTTTGGAGGCTTACTTCCTTGGTGTATTCGTCATATTCAGATGCATTTTCGGGTGGGTAGTTGTTCTGTTGTGATTGATCTGTATTTCTATATAGTGTTTTAAAGTGTTCTTCCCATTCGTGCTCAGAAATTTTTTGGGATTGTGTATATTCGTTTATATCCTGTTTCCTTCTTCTGATCATGTTTCATACCTTCTTTTGTGCCCCATACAAGTCATGTTCCATATCTACTGTGAACCTTCGCCTCTTGAATCGTCATATTCAATAAAAACTGACAGGTGAGGTACAAGGTTAGCTCATGTAAAAATGACCTAAATAACCTGCCAGTATTTTGAGCCACAAAAATATCCAAAATTTCGTGTAAACCCACTAGCCCTAATACTTCCAACAGACTGACCTCAGAGACGTTTTCGCCGACAAAGTCTCTAGTGTTGGTGGTCTTGGCACCCCATAGACGATGTTTCACGTTGAAATATTCTCCTACCAAGATTGGCTCATTATTAAAGATGTTGACCAAGTTTTGACGACCGAAGATCACTTGGAGACTCGAGTACACCGAGCCCAGTATAAAGGAACCGTTTTTCATTTCCACAATGATGAATGTTCAATCTCGTGCCTCTCAACGAAGTTAACGATTTTAAGTTCTTATATCTTTATTAATATTGTCATAGAGTCACAATCTTTAAGAAGGTGGGGCTTACCATTACCTTAAGGATTTTGGTTAATGCCAGCATGTACCAGCAGTGTACGAACGAGCTGTAGTAATTGCACCTACATGTTGGCATTAAATACTTCCATTGAAGCTTGCATAGTTTGAATGGAAGTCTGCATCTGTATAGAGACGTGAGAAACACTAGGAACCTCCTATTTTGACAATCTGCGGCCGAGCTAAATCATTGGGACTGCTTACATAGAGGCCTGTTAGCCTCTCTCAGTTGCCTGGAATACCTAGGGCAACTCGTATAAATGACAGGAAGTCTCCCGCCGCAATTTATGCATTTGGGTTTCTGAGCCCGTAGCAATTTGCACGTGTATCTAAGATGAGCCTTGGCACATTTAAAGTACCTAGACGCCGTTCTACATTTTGATTATGCGTGCCCAAAAACTGGCACCAATGGCACTGGGTGCTATGACTTTCTGACTTGTGAGCTTCTACTTTAATCGAGGTGTTATCCATATACTTTAAGTCGTATATGCCTTTTTGCACTTTTAATAGATAATATATGCAAACCGACATTTAATATGTAGGGGGGGGGGGGTAAATGGATAACTCTCAAATATATCTTAAAATATGTCCCCCTGTCGCCTTAATATTTCACCAGTTCTTTAATTAAATATCCCAAAATAATACCATTCACATCATTTTTTATTTTATTCACACAAGACCTGAATTGTCAGATAGTTTCACTCTATCGTCTCAACTAACAATCAAAGAATTATCATAAGTGAAAATTTTGACGTCTAATATATTAAAAAAAAGTAATTTATCAATGTATTGCAAAAAGTAGGCCCCACTATGCCACCTTGTGGAACACCACTGGTGATTTCAAACCGGGCATATAGAGTTGTTGAAATATAGTGCAAAATTTTTACCATTTAAACTTGCTTTAACAAATGCGATTTAATCCAAGATAGTGCCGAATCCCTTACACCAAACTTATTTAATTAAAAGTCATAGTTGACAAACTTGAATACCTTTTAAAAATCAAAAAATAATACTACAGATGTAACTCTGTGATGAAAACTTTGAAGTATTTATACATATCATAAAATTACAAAGCTGTATGCGTGGAACAATTGCAGGCAATTGTAATTTTCACTTAGCATGCTTTCCATTTATATAAGATTTCCTTTATTTTATATTCTTAAGAACTAAATCCTATTAAGTATGAGCTGAAATCGCGCAAACTTAAAAGATAGGACTTGTGGAATAGCAAAGAACTTGGCGTCATTTTCGTATTAATATATTTGACAGGGGCCAGTATACAGACTGTACTTTGTAAGTGCCGCCCACATTAATTATATTTATTTGTTATGTGTGAAACATAATAAATCAAAAGATATAAAAACATTATTTCGCACTAAATTATCGACTATTTATAGTATAGATGTGATAAGTAGGTTAAAGGATATCAGAAAATGATATAGTATATTAAATATTGTAGCCAAAATATTTGGCAAAAATTGTGTTTACTTCCTTATTTGAACATACTATTAAAAATTATTTGCTACGACTATAAATTTGTGGAATAATAAACATACAAATTTTTTGAAATAACTATATATAATGTCGTACTAGTCACACAAATGCTTTACTATAAAATAACTGACTTTTTAGAGTAGACAAAGATTAATTAATAAAAATATAGTTTGTTCTTCTTCATAATATATTTTTAAAGTTATACACTTGCGCTACCGGTGGTCCAATACTAGAACTCCTTCTTGGTTGACGCATTCGTTCTACAAAATAAAACGTTTGCCACCGCAGTGACTTTGAAATTGGACCTACAATTATCTGCGTATTTGAATACCATACTTCTTTGGGACTTTTTAATTGGTACGTCCAATACTCGAGGGTCTAAATTACGCCGCACTGTATACTAATAGCCAGTTGCTTGATATTCGTGAAGTCTATCAGACATATTCATAATGAGTGCGGAATATCTTAAAAGATTAGAAGCAATTGTTCTGTGTAGACACAAAAAACGCTCAAAAACGACATATGCTGACGCTGTATGAACGAAAACTAAATGTCGATAATTTTCCAGATCGTGGTTTAACAGGCGTTACTATAAAAAATCATCAGGTTAAGGTAATTAATCAAGTTTTTCAAAACAATTCACATCTTCAATGAGGACAAAGTGTTTTAGCTAGAAAGGGAACATGTGTTGGCTTGAATACTATCAGACAGGGATTCGATGAAAATGGTATTTGTTGGCCTGAATACTATCCGACAGCGTAAAGTATAGAACGAGGCAAAAACCCTGACTGCCTGAAAAGCATCTCCAAAAATGTTTAAACTGGGCACAAGAGAACATCGATGTATGCATGTGCGTAGAGTTGGGGGTCTGTACACTGCGACCTGTAGATCTATTCTGCCCTCCAACTGCTGCCAAGTCTTAAGAGTTACCTTGTCGGCTAGAGCAGGTCCTCTAGTTCTATTTCCTTCAGGAATCTCAGGATGTTGAACGGCTTCAAGGTGCACTCTTCTCTTTCTTGCAGTCCAAGTTTCTTGAGGTGTCCCTTCAGGTACCAATGCCCCATCAGGACCCCGGTCAGACTTTGAGATGGTTTTTACTCAAGCTTATGCATTCTTTGAATCTCTTCTGAACGTACTTCCCCAGAAGTATCTTCGCTTGTCTCAATCCATGCAGCTCAGTCCAATAATTGGATCTTCTGCTTTCTTTTTCTATCTTTAGTTGTCCCAGCATTACGCTGCTACTAATTCCACAGAAAGGCTCTGGCACCAGAAATGGTATCTCAGCCCCTTTCCTCGCGAGCTTGTCTACTATTTCATTCCCCTCTATCCCGGTGTGTCCCGGTACACACATGAGGGTGACTTTATTATTCTACTCAAAGCATTCAGTTCTTCTAGGCATTCCTAGACCTAGTTTTTCTTCCTGTTAAATTAAATACACATTCTAATGGTATGTATTATCGCCTGGAAGATGCTTGGTGACTTACGCAAGCTTTCGTAGTGTCTGGTGCCGGGTCCATACACTCCTACTTCAGTTCCCTCCGTTGATTTGGAGCCATCTGTATAACATATAGTGGATTTCTTGCTGTCCCATTCGCTTTTACAACTCAACTTTGTGCTGAAGTTTTTCACAAGGTTGAATTTTTGTTTCATTTCGTCTTGGGGCATGTCCCAGATTTGATGATTTCTGGATAAGAGATTGGGCCTTCATTTTATGACCTCTTCTCTCATCATCCTATAAATCGTCCTCTTCGTCATATTCTCTAGAAATATATGAAGAGGTGTGAGGTTTAGGATTGCTTCTATGGTGGCCGTTGGGCAGGTTTTCATTGCTCCGGTTATACATTCACAGGCCAGTCTTTGAACTTTCGAGGGGTTAGCCAAACTGCTTCTTTTGCTCCAGATCACTGCGCAAATGTGATGATTAGTCTTACTTTTGCAGGGTACATCCACGGCAGGATTTTTGTGTTTGTACCCTATTTTTTTTCCCGCAAAGTTTCTACAGACCATCAAGGCTTTTGTAGCCTTGTTGATTACTTCTTTTTCAAGCTTATTCCAGAGGAGTTTGTTATATAGGGTCAATTCTAGATATTTAACCTCTCACTTCCACTCAATAACATTCCCATCCATTTCAATAATCTTTAGATTGAGGTTTCTTTTCCTTGTGAAAGCTACTAGGGCGGTTTTAATGAGGTTAATGTTTAGTCCCATTATCTGGCACCATTCTCTAATGTAGTCAAACCCTCTTTGAACTATGTCACAGAAGGTATTCCCAAATAAGAGATCATCGATAGAGATTGGTCAAACGTTATCCTTACTGTCTGTAATTTTTGATTCAAATATTAAAACTGGGCAAAGTAATAGACAGAAGGTTGATCATATTTTTTGCACAATATTTTTATAGCTTTCACATAGTCTTGAAGACTACATTCATGGTCTGAGAAAGGGTGTTGGAGAAATGTCCATCACTCACATGGCACCATTATTGAAACCCAACAACTCTCTTGAGATACTCTTTCCAAGTAGAAAGTATTGGAAAGAGGAGCAAAATCTCCCGAGAAATCCTTCCTGGTGGTTTATAGTGGAACTCGACAAGATCAAAGAGATGATGCCGGAGTGTTCCGCAAGAACACTGAAGGCAGAGAGTTCTACTCTCTCAGACAATGTGCAACGATCTTTAAAATGGAAATTTATGCTATACTGCAGTGTGGTCATCTCTGTGAAAGACATAAACAGGAATAGGATAATAAACATATGCTCAGACAGTAGGGCCGCAATAATGGTACCGAAGTCCAGAGTCGTATTTCGCGACTGGTTGTACTGAACAGTCTGAGAAGGAACGGCTAGCAGCAATTAGACTCGCGTGAGTCCCAGTCACTCGGGTATATACGGGAATGAAGGAGCAAACCGTCTGGAGAAGATGGGGTTTGCAATTGAATCATATGGGACCCCAACCAACTCTACCTGTTCTAATTTCGTTGGTAAAAGAGAGTTAAAATTGTGACTGGAAAGTAAATTTATTAAACCGTGGAGATGAGCTCCTAAAATGAGGTGTGCCAAGGAACATATAAGTGGATATTGTCACCATAAGATTGGTATTGCAGATGACCTGACGTACAAATGGGGTCTGGAGGAGGATGAAACTATTAATCATGTCCTCAGTGATTGTCCAGCACTCAACGGACTGAGACAGAGACTTTTGAAGATACAATTGTTACCGAAAGCAGTTCAATTAACAAGGCTACTTGCAATCAATAATTATATTTTTGGAAAATTAAATCTCTGCTATACTTAAAACATCCAAATAAGAAATACAATCTTTAACATTATAACTATAATATATAGCACATAGCATTTTTAATTAATGTTCAGTGAAGCAGTTTATATCCAAAATTTTCATCATTTAATAAGAGGTTAAAAAGTCAATTTTATTTTGTACTGCACATACAGTATATATAAAACGTCAATAAATTTAGAAATACTTACTCCAAAATGTAAACATGTTGTTGCAACCACTTACCTGAAAAACAACAAAATTATTAAAAATTAAAAATATATACGTATGATATTTGAAAACAGAAGCTTAAGAGATGTTATTTTATTAAACGATTTTTTAAGCGGGACTCATTTTTGTGGCAGTGACAAAATGTTGAGCGTAACTCGGGACAGATGAAAATGTTGCATATTAATTTTAATGTTATACGACTGCTTTTAAAATGCTTCAACATTATTATATCTACCTAATATGTCTGGGGAATACGTTTGGTATTAATTTTGATGCAGTAAGAGAAAATGCGGAGAGATAAAACTGAATTAAGGTAAATGTGTTAAATTTAGTTTTCGTACAGTCTCATGTTTTAAAAATTATTATTATTAAAACAGCTAAGGCTAAATATTTCAGAGTTAGCCACCAACATACCTCAGAATCATTCTATTTATAATTTATCTCATAAAATAACGTTGTTTCTAAATTAAAAACAGACTATCCAGGTTCATAACGCACCTTTTATGCCTGCGGAGTTAGCCTCAAATGAGGTGATTTTGAAATTTATTGTTACTATACTTCTGATTATGAAGAAACCTTTAGAATGATAATAGTAATTATGTAGTATCTTATATCTTCTTTCAAGTTCTAGGAAAAGCTGTTTTTTTTTTTAGTAAAAAAGTTATGCCCTTTGAAAATATCTACAAAATGAGCAAAAAATCTGTTAAAATGGCTGTTTTTTCAATTGTTTATAAACAGTAGAAAAAATATATTGCATTAATTTTATACTGCAGCTAAAGGAGCTTCTTGTCAGGGGCGGATTCAGCCCCTCTCTTTGGGGGGGGGGGGGGCGGTGATATCACAAAAGTATAGTATGGCAAGAAAAACAAGTTGTCAACGGGGGGGGGGGGGGGGTGAGTGCAAGCAGCATACACATTCCTAATATGAAAGGCAGAATGGGTTCTATTTTCCTGAACTCAAAGCTTTTGGGGGAGGGGGGGGCGATCGCAAGCACACAGACTCCTATACTTTATTCAAGAACTAGAGAGAGTAATAAAACTGTTATCAAAACCTCTAATGTACCTGCTCCAGTGCCGCAGGTAACTGAGAACTGCCGTTAATCTAATTATATTTCATTATATTTAAATATATTTTATAAATTTACTGCAACATAGAATTTCTGATAGTTTAATTTAATTTCTGTCAGTGAGCAAAGTACAACTTACAGTTTTTTTTTTAGTGATTTATCTTGTTTGCGCTTGTTTTTATATATTATTTGAGATTAGTGAGATACTCAAAAGATATGGCTTTCACCTCTATATTTATTCCAAAATCGTTAAATTAGAGATATCAATATCTAGATAATAATGTTAAAAGCTCTGTTGAGATATGTTCCAACATGGCAGGAGTTGGAAAATCTACTATGTACCGAATACTGAAGGAGAAAAAATGACTGGAATTGTTAGTACTCCCAAGCCACATTCGATCACAGGCAAACGAAAAACCTCGTTGGAAGAAGAGATGAAAACTGCAATTAAAGGGGTTGTATATACATTTTATTATGAGAAGCAGATCCCAACCATCTACAAAATTCTAACTAAAACCATTGAAGATCGCGATTTACCTGAAATTAAAAGAACTGATCTCTGGAAACTACTCAGAGAACTTAATTTTTTCTGGGAAAAATCAGATAGAAAATCTGTTCCTCTTGATCTTCCGGAAACTGTCCGTTGGAGACGTAAATATCTCTCTCAAGTAAAAGGTAGAGTTGCTAGAAATAACGCAATTAATAAAATTAGTAATTTAACTAAACTTTTGAAAGATTTTTTTGAATAAAGTTACTGCGGAAAATTGGGAAAAATCCATACAATAAAAGAATAAAACAAAATGTGAGAACTCGATCTCATAATCGGTGAGATAGAGGAACCAATTATAATTAATTTTAGCGAAAATAGTTTCACTGACTTTGATTAGGAATTAGATACGTAATGTTTACTAGTGTAAACACAATTTATTATTTAAATTTTTGTTTTTGTTGTATTTTATTGTTTAACGTTGTTTATATGTTTTTTTTTTATTTTTTTATATATTTTTATTTTAGTGTGTCCCACTCTTTAATTTTATATATATTTAATTCTAATTAGCAGTAAGTTTTTTATTATTTTATTATTGTGTTTGTGTCTTTTTCTTAAGCGTGTAGAATTAACATGTTTATCTTATTGTTTTGGGGCTATCGTATTTCCATATAAAAGTAAATTAAATTAAGATATCAGTACAATATAAATAAAAATAAGTAGGTCTAATTTTAATTACAACATAAAAAAAAGTAATTACATTTGAATCCCTTTTTAGTGTTTAATTGTAATTCTGCAGATGGTTTAAGAAATAAATAAACTGAAACGTCAAATACCCTAAAAATGTTTTTAATTAATAATAAAATGACCGATAGCCCCAAAAATATTTTATTATTATATGGACGAATTTATTTTTTTATATATGTTTAACTTTTTGTATTTTTGACAATGGAAATTTTGTAAGTATTCAAATTATAACTTAGAATTTTTTGAGAGAATAATCCTACGTTTTAGTCTATTATTATAGACCGCTATTTTTGATTATAAAATTTCTAACCCATTCCTATGAAAAATATATGTGTCTAACAAATTTTGCTAAAAACACCGGACTAAAGAACACACGTAGTTTGCGAATAGAAAAAGGGTAAAAAATGTTTTATTACTCTCTCTAGTTCTTGAATAAACTATAGTACAAGAGGAAAAAGCGGATCCATTTTCCTAAACTCAAAGCTCTTGGGGGGGGGGGGGGGCGATCGCCCTCACCGCCCCCCCCCCTTGGATCCGCGCCTGCCTCTTGTTGCATACAACAAATGTGCAAAATTTCAAGTAAAAATATTCAATTCAATTTTTTTTGCACAGTGAATTTGTTTATAACTTTTAAAGTTTTTTTTATTGTTTATTCTCAGCGATCTAGAGGTCGTGCAGTGGTCCACGGGTATGCAAATGGAACTTTCAGGCTTATACTAACAATAACAAAAACGAACGAAATGAATTGTTGATCTTACATTGTTGAAACAGATAAACAAAATTGGAGTTCGTTTTTTCGTTATAAACAAATAGAATAACTCTTCGACAATTGTTGATATTGAAATGCCGATAAGTGGACACGAGAGCTGAGACTTTGATACACAAATTGGGTACGATCACTAGAAGCTTTCAAAAAATCGCTGCGAAGTTGTTTATAACCAATCTGATTCTAAACGCCTCTTAAATGTTTTAAATACAAATTAACTATTGACGTCAGTATAAAAATTTAAATTAATCGGCATTGAAGAAGAAAATGTAACGATGGAACTACATTTACTTAATAGAACTGTACGCCCACTAGCTAGTTAAGCAAATTAACTTTTTATTAGAAACTGCATCAAATCCAAAAATAAAATTAATACATTATAATTCTGTTTAACAGTATTTCTTGCATTATTGTGAATGCATTCACGCGTTTGTTAACAGAATGAAGAACTTTTAAAATATAGGAAAAGGAGGCAACGAGGCCCTCCATTTTATTTTTGATTACTAACTTTAAAAAACACTGATTTGAGATTAATTATTATGTGACTTATGGTTCGAAATTTATAAAATTAAAGTAGGAAATTTCGGTTTTGCGGACACGGATTATCAGTAAACATTACTCTCATATTAAAAAAAGTGCAAAGAACCCTAAAATTAAGGAGAAGCTCGGAGATCTAAAAATGATGACAGCACTGTTTCGTCCTCACTAAGACTCATCAGCACAATCCACTATTCGAACATCGCACCTTATCTACTATTTTCAAGCCGAAAAAACAATAGGTAAGGCACGACAACGACACAACAATGTTGTTCAAAATCTCCATGTGGTGGCGCGACGGTAAAATAAAAAAAGACCTATCTCTCTCTCTCTCTCTCTCTCTCTCTCTCTATATATATATATATATATATATATATATATATATATATATATATATATATATATATATATATATATAGAAACTGACTAGCTGACTGATCAACGCACAGCCGAAACTACTGGATCTAGACACATGAAATTTTGCATATATATATATATATATATATATATATATATATATATATATATATATATATATTTATTTATACGGCTTTCACGGATTCCTCCGTGTGAAATGCAATAGCATTGGATATATTCACATTATGCCGTTGTAGTGCTAAAATCACATTCAGCAAACGTACAACTGTATGCAACTCCGTATATAAATGAAGTAAAATGCGAACAGTAAATGCAAACTCCGTTCCATCATATCCTTTCCGTGTTGAAGGTTGCACAATTTAAATAAATTGCTATATAACACAATTTATCCCATTCCACCACCATCGAAATGATGGCCTACCTGCACCACCGTACCGAGAAGAAAGTCAAAACTTACCCTCCCCGCCACAGAGATATGGCAGAGGTATACAAACATGTACCTCCTTGCGTTTTGTAATTTTTTTCTTTCAATAAATCTATCATTCATATCTTCCCAATGTAACAAAGAGTCGCGCGAAGTAAGCAAAGTCGCGAAATTTGGTTTGGCAGGAAAACCTTTTGTCACAAGTGTAAGATGAAATAATTGGTGTCCAAACCAAATCAGATGTTTTTTTTGGTGTCGTCTATTATTGCATATTTGGCGTTCATTGTTTCTTTTAGTTCTACATTCGTTATCCATTCCAATCTTAATCTGCTGGCTACCCTTCTCCAAAAATTAATTTCAGTTGCTTCCAGCATTATTTCAGTTTTATCTTTTGGCGGTCATATCTCCGAACTATATGTAATTTAATACTTTTGCCCTAAATTCCATAATTAAATAATACTATCGTCTTTCGTCCCTGAGTATTTCGGTTTAAGCTGCTTGATTCAAATTTTCGTACCGAGATCTTCAGACTAGAGCATTCGTAGTCACTGCATTTATGAATGAATGAATTAATGAATCAAAAAGGGGTGGTGATACTAGATCATCAATGCCTAGGCTTCCATTGGACCCATTACATCCCACCATATCTGCGCTTTTGCGAATCCAAGCAGCCTTGTTAGTTGAACTTGCCTAACTGCTTTCGGTAACAAAACTGTATCTCTGAAATATCTCTGTCTTAGTCCGTTGAGTGCTGGGCACTCTCTGAAAACATGGTCAGCAGTTTCATCCTCCTCCAAACACCATCTGCATGTCGGGTCGCCTTCGACATAGATTCTATGAAGATGGCCCCTGAGGTGACAATGCCCTGTCAACAATCCCACCACAATTCGCAGTTTTTTCCTTCACAAGAAGAGAAGCTCCTTAGTACGCCGTGCGCTAGGCCCAGTTATATGTTCCTTATTATAACTCATTCCAGGAGCTCTCCTTAACGATTCAATAAATTTGCTTTCCAGCAACGATTTTAATTCCCTTTTGTCAATAGCAATTGAGACAGATAATATTGGTTGGGGCCGAACCCAACTTTGCCAGACGGTCTGCTTCCTCATTCCCGCGTATGCCCGAGTGACCTGACACTGGACTTCAGTGCCAATATCGCACTATTCCTGTCTATGTCTCTCTCACAGAGATGGGCACGCTGCAGAATAGCATAAATTTCCGGTGTGAAAATTGTTGAACATTGTCCGAGAGCATAGTACTCTCTGACTACTGTGCTCTGTTGTGAATATACGCTTATTTTACAACAAAATATTAAATATCAGATTTAATATTGCCCCAAAACTCCCTAAATAAAATAATCTGAATAATACGACAGACAGTGCTAAAACTACAATTCTGGCGAGACGGGGAAACCCAGAGAATAAACGGCACGGCGGCGGTTTGATTCGGTGCTTCCCCTAATTCCGAATGCGACGTCACCACTGCTATAAAAGCGAGAAGACAGTGGCGTAATTAAGGACATTGCGAGTTGCTCTCTTAGAGTCAACTTGTCCTTTTTCCGATTGAGCTTAGCTCTCGGGGGCCACGTTGACTGTTCTATTTATTAGGCAGCTCGTGGTTCTTAAAGTGGGTTGTCTTTGACAACATAAAATTCTACAGACAATACAGATCGTGCACGTATCTTAATTCCTGATATTTACACCGTCGATAAAAAGACGAAGTCAGTGGCGCGTACGAGTTACTGAACCGACGCGTCCTGACTTTTAAACATTATTACCAGAACGTGACAAAGTGGAGAGAACCTGATATTGACACTGCGACTAATAGTCAACTTTGTGTTGGCTATAAAGTTATGAATACCGATCTTGACAAAACCCGAACGTGACAGTGGAGAGTGAAATAATCCCGAACTTGACTTGCGGCAAACAGTACTGATTAAAAAAAAAAAAAAAAGAAAACAGTGAATAAAAAGTTAACTAAGAGTCAAGGAGGAGTGTTACTTGATAACCTCTTCCTAATTGGCTCATTCCTTAGAAGTGTTCCCTTGAAAAAATAGAATTTAATTAATTTTCATTATCTCTTGAGCTTCACTCATTCCTCTTCTATCCCGGTGAGCGAGAAGAAAGGTGAGGCGGCTAGAGTTTTTATTCTAGTCAAGAGGTTTGGCGGGACTTCACCAACAACCCCTGATTTGTGTTAAAACTTCGGTTTTATACAAATAATTAAAAAAAAAATCTTAAGATAAATTAATCCCGACGGAGACGAACTTCCACGTTTCTTGAAGGATAAAATTAATCTAATAAACCCGGTAAATAGGTCCATATTCTCGGAAATGGGTCAAAAAATACCGAATAATGGCGAGATGCAGTGACGTCTCGAATTGAAAAATGGTAAAAATCGCGAAAGGTAGTTGAAAGAGACCCTTGGAAAAAATTATCTAAAATTCGGTAAATTTAAATTCATAATAATAAAAACACACTCATCATCCGTTAATACGACAGCTCCTGTCGAATACTCCTGCTCCAGCTCTTTCATCTTGTTGAGATCCATCAGTATACCACCAGGATCTATTTTTCGGAAGATTTTGTTCTCCCTCCCAATCCCCTCTACTTGGCATAATATCTCCAGGGAGAGGTTGGGTTTTAAAAGCGACGTTATGTAATCTGTCTGCATGGGGAGTGAGGGACACCTCTCCACCGCGCTTTCCCAGACACCTGAGTCGCCGCCTGTTCCAATTCTTGTTCTGGATTTGAGCTCGGAATTACATAAATTAATCGCGATTAATCACATATAATAATACTAGCGAAACCTCCAATTAAATAACTGCGTTTATGTTCTTACCATTATTTAACTGGAGGTTTTGCTGGTATTATTATATGTGATTAATCGCGATTAATTTATGTAAATCTGAGTTCAAATCCCAAAAATTTAAAAGGAATTCATTTATTTTAGGAACAGAACCTAACGACCATTTCGATCTCAATTCATTTCCCATCGAAGAAAACTGAAATAACCGAAAACTTCGCCCCTCTTTCGTAATAATACTTTCGATGGGATACCTTTAATTTTCTTCACATTTCAAACAAAACGTAAATATAACCCTCGAAATTAAATAATAGGTTTACATCAAAACGAAATAATTCTTATAGAACTTATCCATTAAGGTAATACACAACGAATGAGGGAGAGAGCCCGAAAAAAACGAAGGCGAAAATTAAATTTTCCCGAAAAAGACGTAAAAACTTTATGGGAAACTACATTAAATCCAGAAATGAAATTAATAGGCTGGAGCGCTGAATAATCCCGTTTGCGTTTTAATACGGCGTGTTTACTTTTTCTAAAGACGGTAGAGTTTCCTTCGCGTGACAAGTTTTAATATTTTCGTTTACCGCGAGATTTTCGTTTCTTTTGAGATGACGCTTAGGCTGTGGGACAATTTTCCGAACGATAGGCAAAAATATATTTTTTTTTCAAAACAATCATTTTTATTGTTTTTAAAAGTTGAATTTTAGTGTTATCTGATTGCAGGTCTCACATTATTCATTTTTAGTGTAGGTATTCACACTTTTCCACAGTTTTTTGAAGTTAATTTACCGTATTTATGTATTGTACTAGAAGTGGCAGAATTTAAAAATATATATCGAAAAGTACGATTTATATTAGAGATGGAACGGATGATAGTTTGGTCTCATAACGTATATTCGGCAAGCTTCGAGTAAAGGGTTTGATTTGAATTTCTCTGTCGCACAGATGCGGTGACCGATATCGGAAAGATTCGGACGCGTTCGGGTGTCATCGCGCGTGAGCGGCTAGCAAAAGTCAGGGCCCCTATCCTCGAAAGTGTGATGTGAAAGGTGATGTGAATGGCGATGTAAACTTTTTGACAATAAAAGTCGTATTCTTGAAAAGCCAACGTTGCCAGATATGTACGTGCTAAAACTCGAGAATTTCAAAAAATAAAATGGATGACAGATTGAATTGACCTGTCAGACCGAAAATGTCCGTAGTATATTTTGTTGCCATTTTAGGCAAAAAGTAGTTTTGGAACTTTAAATTAATCGTCAAAAGTAAAAAAAATACTGCTGTTGTTGTTATTTTTGTAAAGTTATTGATTGCCTTTACAATAATTGTACTTTCCCTGGATTAAATTTATCTTAAATTGATACTCTAGAACTTTTAAACAAAAATGCATGCAAAGAGCCAAGTACTTGAAGATTCTAATATATAAAGAAAAATGGATATCAAGACAAGCAGCAATCATATATACAAAATAATATATTGACAGTAATTGCAGAAAATCAGCACTGATAAACCTTGAAACAGTGGAAATTACAACTCTACGTAGTATGACTAAAGGCCATCATCCCAATCCACTACGGAAACTATCCAATCAGTTATTTATTGTATGAATTCACATAGTGTCCAGCCCCTTACTGCAAGATGTTCTATCCTGATAAGTAAATTTGAAAGAAAACCTGAAACTTGAACAATGATAGTGAAACTGTTTAAGACCAGGGACCGAAACCAAAGGCCAGACAGAAGACGCCCATTAAAGATACTGGCGGATCTCATATTCAGCTTTAAATATAAATTTTTTTTTATTTCATAAAGATTTGTAAAGATTTGAACATCAAATGTACCATAAATAAGGTTTTTATGCTGAAGGACCTGATTCGTTGGTTTGTAAGGTTCATATTTATATGTCTAATTATAATCATAATATTTATTAAATTTGAGTGTCGTATAGTGTTTAACACAGTCTAAATAAGTTAAGTGCTGTAGCTAACATAATTTAAATATAAAATTTGTTACTTATTTAAATAAAAGTTTCAGATAGCTTACAAATTGTGATTTCTCAAATTTATTATAAGTTGTGTCGTGAAAAGAATTATGTTAGGTTTAACTGTTTAAAACTAAAATACTCGGCTATTATGGACACAAGTATTTATGTTAAATCCATAAGCACAACTGGCCCTAGGAAAACATTTTTAAATAGCACGCTCATACAATTGAGTTATGAACAGAATCTCCTGTAATAATTTTATATGTCTGTAATCTCAAATTTGCTTAATATTTGCGAGACATATTGAACTTTTTAAGGATATATAAACGGTTCGTCAACATATTATTTTTTTTAATGCGAGTTATTTTGAAGAACCAAAAATAAAATAAAAATTTTTAATTCTATTTTATTTTTTGAAATCCGTGCGTTAAATATGTCATTTAGCGGCTGACATTTCATTTGCGCATGTTTCACCGTTCGCTTACCTTCCACCGGGCGAACGAGGATATGAGTGATGAACATTTCAAGAATACGCGTTCGCCACCTTTTCACCGTTCACTTCACGTTCCCCAGTTCGAGGATAGGGCCCCAGTTGTTTACGTAATTAGTTTGGTTGCATTTTCACTGCTTGCGCATGGTTTTTTGTTTGGTTGATAAAATTATCATCAGTAAAAAAACGATTGCCTATTTGTCAATATTTTGATTTCAACAGAGACAATAACAAGTTTGCTGTATGTTTATTATGTCAGCTTTAAATTTTTCAAGTTGGAGAAGGAAAAAAGCAGGTGCGTGATTATCAGAGTTTATGTTTTTATTTTCAATTGAACTATTATTAATTTAATGAAAAAGTGCAAATATTTGAATCTGCCCAGACTACTTTAGTTAATAAATAACCTATCAGTATAAATTTTATACAAAGTGTCATTTGTATTACTACTACGGCCTGACAGTCGCACACAGCTACAGCTGTAGATCTTTTTATAATTTTTATGGGCATTGTGAATTAGTATTTTTTGTCACTCATTAGGTACTTTAGCCACGAGTAATTATTTAAAATCCAAACATCAAGAGGAGTTTCAAGCACACTTATATTTCTCAAAAAATTGTTCCTAATATCTACAATAGAATTTATGACAAAATTAACAGAACCATTTCAAAAGCTATCGCAGTTTCTGGTACTTCTAACATTTAAACTTGTCTGCCCAACAATTCCAACTTCTTGAGTTTCACAGCTCATTGGTTGTCTCCAGGGTTTTAACTGCAATATGGATTTCTTGCTCTGAAATCATTTTCATGACCTCATACAGGAAAAAACATAGTAAAGGAACTGAAAGTATTGCCACTCCCTGGGATATTGAGCAAAGTAAAATTAATTTAATGATTCATGACAGTGGCGCTAACATGGTGAAAAGAGTTCGAGTTGAGGGGTACGATTCTGCTTGATATTTCATACATTCGCTTCAGAGAGTTGTGAATCCGTCAATGAAGGTCCAGTCTGAAGTATTAAAAATAATCGCTACTGAACGACGTCTTGTAACCCACTTCAATCATTCGGATTTATCACAAGAAAAACTGCTGGCTATTCAAAAGGAGTATCAACACGAGGTAGAATTCTACCTTCTACACGACAGAACGCTTGTTGGAACAAATACGGGCTGTCTCTCTCTATATAGCTGAACATGATACACTCACTAATTTAACGACATAACAGAGGAGCTTGATGAAGCAGTGCGTAAAGCCTTTGAAACCATTTGAAGCTGTAACAAAAATTACAAGTTTTGGTCTTTCCTGTATATCCGAGAACAACGGATTTACCTTGTATGAGAGCTTCTTTAAAAGCTGAATTGGAAAGTCGTTTTAACTCTTTAGGAGAAGATTCAAATTGCTTGATTGCAACCTTTTTAGACTCAAGGTTCAAGTCAGACTATTTAGGTCTTTTTGAAACTGAAAGAGCCCGACAGAACATCGTAATAGAGTATATGAAATTGTCTTGCAACAAGTCTTCTGACAGAAACAGCTCGTCGCTGTCTTCAACACGCGAAGCTCACGACATCTTTTGGGACTGTTTTAATGAAGTGGCAAAGGAAAATAATAGTGTCGCGATCAAGACAAAAAATCAAATTGCTAGCAAGATCGATTATTACTTGAAAATATTTCCAAACGATTGCAATCACGATCCTCACATTTGGTGGTCAGTTAACTCGAAGCAGTACCACAATTGACCAGGTTTGCTAGAGTTTATCTTTCATTTCCATGCAGTAGTGTTTGCAGACAAAAGACTGTTTGCTTAAGCTGGCCGGGTTTAAGAAGCCAAGCGGAATCACTTGTTACCATCAAATGCTGAAAATTTAGTAGTTATTCACCATAATTTACGACTTGTTAATTTTGAGTACTAATTAATAATTATATTTTAGACAAGAGGTAAGTTATGGTGATTAATTTCGATCTTAACTTATTAATTTCGAGTACTAATTAATACTAATAATCTTTTTGACAAGTGATTAACGTCAGTAATCAAACTTTGGTTCTTTAATTATAAATAAATGGGGTTTATGAGCTATGGTGGTATGATTTATCTTGTGTTCATAAAAGATTATTGATTTCGCAGCCCTATACAAAGTAGGATATCCAAAAGACCAGACCCTTATAACTGTACGTTTTTGGAATCCCTGAATTCGAGTCCTGGGTCCATTTGACCCCATCAGGCCTGAGTTGAGGTCATTTCGAAGTCAAATCTAGAAAATCCCTTGATACCGAGGTAAACCAACATATCTGTATATTTTTGGAGTCGCTGAATACGAATCCGGAATGTGTTTGACTCCATCGGATCTGAATTAAGGGTATTTCAAGATCAAATCTAGAGAATGCGTTGCCACCAGGGTAAACTAACATATCTGTATGTTCTTGGGGTCGCTGAGTACGAATGGCAAAGCTGTCGTCGACATTGACGGACATTATTCTTTGACGACTCAACTTGCGATGATACGCACATGAATTGTCAAGCGCAACAGAAGTTTCACACGTCATACGTGACCGGGCAAACCCAGCTGCACAATACGAAGCTTGCCTGCGGTATGTAATCGATTACTTTGATTACCAGGAAGGCTACCATTTGCAACGGGAAGTCCGACTTAAATTAAGTCAATGTAAAGCTTACCAATTGGTTGTTACTGGTGGCTTGGCAGGCTTCGTTAAGTCATGACAGCGAGTTGGACACTATCTGGCTCTTTAGCTGCAGACGTTTTTGCGGATGCGATGAGATATATGAAGCTTGGGAGCACTGGTCGACAATGGCGCCCACTAATACTTCCTTGCTGGGTTAATGATGGGTCGCAATGCTGTGTTGAGTAAGTCTGTTGCCTACACTGTCTGTTGCAGCACACAATTGCATACCGGAGCTATTTGGTATTGCTGGAGTTGGCATAACAGTTGAGTTACAGGTGACACAGGCTTGGCACCTGTCCCAGGTACATGCAACATGATGTGCAGATAACATTAGAATGGGAACATATTATTTACATCTATTAAGGTTTTAGTTGAGAAGGGTTTGATAAAGTATCGTGAGTAGCATCGTATTAGCGGAAAAAAGTCGGCAACACTTTTTCAAGAACCAACTAGTTGCAGTGGAAACAGTGTTTTTGACGAGCATGCTTTGCTGTATGCCAGATTTATCACTCCGATTTTGTTCTTCTCTTAAGCTCTCAATTTCTTTTTATTCTTCGAAAACCTGACTAATGTTCATTCCTTCTGGAGCATTAGGTACCGTAATATCCATTATATATTTTCGTTTATCATTTAACAGTGATTATGTAGGCTTTGTTACACTCTGAACGTTGACGTAATTAATTTTCGACTTGTTTTTGTTATTCATCCCGTACAAATTGGTTTTACAAAAATAACAGATTTTCTTCGAACGAGGATTTTTGCAGAAGGTAGGCACTTTCATTTTCGGT
The DNA here is from genome assembly GCA_034092305.1 of Diaprepes abbreviatus. Classification (NCBI taxonomy): domain Eukaryota; kingdom Metazoa; phylum Arthropoda; class Insecta; order Coleoptera; family Curculionidae; genus Diaprepes; species Diaprepes abbreviatus. Next base: position 1,204,370 of record JASJET010000268.1, on the reverse strand, counting down.
TGCTTTTTTCCATAATGTTGCAAAAACTTCATATGATCTTCGGTACCCAATGAAATTCGGACATCGAAACCAAACAGACTTTTATACTTATCTTTAATATTCCAATTAATCTTCCTTTACCATAAAATAGGCAAAGAAATTGTTGTTTTACATGTTTTATAATGATTCTATTTTTGTTTGACGTATTTGCACTAGCTGTCCAAATAATTAAAATTTTATTTCATATGTTGGTAACCTTTCATTTCAATTTAACAATTTACGACTGACCTACTTTCAAGTTTATTTATAACATTTGACCGACCTGCTAAAGCCCTTCCTCCCACTGTATGAAATTCGCGGATTTGAGAAGTTTCAGCTTGGCTGGTAATAAAACAACCCTCGGCATTAACGTTTCGTATTTTTATTTTCATGTTTGTTATTTTTTTACTGCCTACCGTCGAGCCGGTGCTTAAATGATTTATTTATTTTCCTTTTAAAGTTATATCTTTAATAATAAAGAGTATTAAATGGATTACGTGCATATGCGGCGAAAATTCCACCGGTTTTATACATTTACCCTTTTAAAGATATTTCACAGGAATGCGCATGGATAATACGAGGGATGGTCGTATAGACAGATTATTGCATAATTTATTTACAAAAAAATTCATGAATTTACTAATTAATCTTTAGATCCATTTACTATAAACGTTAAGGAGTTCCATTCTCTACAAGTGAGTTAAATGTACCCAATATTTGACAAATTAAATTAAAATACTAATAATATAGTTTAAAAATAAAAGGTTTGCAAAGCATTTAACATTTGAATAGACAATATTATAAAAAAAATAATTAAATACAGAATCAGCTGATCGTAACTAGGATGTGATTTGGCAACGTTGTATTTTTACTGTCTGTTTATCTCCGAAGCAATCTAACCTTACTCTTTCGTAATAAATAAGTTTACAAAATAATAAAACATTTACTCATTATAATCGAATGTCACATGGTAAAGTAATACGAACCAATAGCGAGTTGTCAGGGTGAAATTGTGTGGAAATTTAGGGGTGAAAACTATTTTCTGCGATTTCTAGCAAAACTACGCTATCAATCGAAAAAATTTAATAATAAAATTATATAATAAAAAAATCTACAACTTATGCATTTATTATTTTTAATATAAACTCAAAATTATTAGATGAAAACGCGAAAACCCATAATTTCGGTTTTTTATTTTTCTCTTCCACAAAAATTATTAGATTTGGCTGAAATTCATCGGGAATGTGCTTTCTGATGTCCCAAATAAGCAGTATTTTTCTCACCAAAATATTCCAAGGTGAATTTTATTGAATTTAAAAAATAAATGAAAATCTTTAACTTAATTTTTTAATTTAAAAATAATTGTTTGACAGAGTTCGGATTGGGTTAATTTTTTTCGTTTTCACTTCTACTTTCAATAAATATAAAAATCATTTTATATAATATAATAAAAAAAAGAGCCTAAAAACCAAACAATTATAATGCTACCCATTTCTTTTAAGGGTGTACATTCACTAACGTTAAAAGAAGAAATTTTTTTGTAATTTTAAAATTCACTATGCATTTTTAAGGCCATCCAGCACTCGGGGATTTTAAGAGAAGCTTTAAAAGTGTTTCAGGTATCTGTAAAAAATTCATAGTTCAACAATTATAACGCTAGCAATTTATTTTAAGGGTGTACATACACTAATGTTAATAAAAGAAATTTTCTGGTTATTCTAAAATTCACTATGCATTTTTAAGGGCACCCAGCACTCAGGAATTTTAAGAAAACCTTTAAAAGTATCTTAGATATCTGTAAAAAATTCATAATTCAACAATTATAACCCTAACAATTTATCTTAAGGGTGTACATGCACTGATGTTAAAAAAAAAAGAAATTTTCTTGTTATTTTAAAATTCAATATGCATTTTTAATGCCACCCAGCACTCAGGGATTTTAAGAAAAGCTTTAAAAGTATCTTAGGTATCTGTAAAAAATTCATAGTTCAACAATTATAACGCTAACAATTTATTTTAAGGGTGTAATAACACTAATGTTAATAAAAGAAATTTTCTAGTTATTCTAAAATTCACTATGCATTTTTAAGGGCACTCAGCACTCAGGAATTTAAAGAAAAGCTTTAAAAGTGTTTTAGGTATCTGTAAAAAATTCATAAATCAACAATTATAACGCTAACCATTTATTTTAAGGGTGTACATTCACTGACATTAAAAGAAGAAATTTTCTTGTAATTTTAAAATTCACTATGCATTTTTAAGGCCATCCAGCACTCGGGGATTTTAAGAGAAGCTTTAAAAGTGTTTCAGGTATCTGTAAAAAATTCATAGTTCAATAATTATAACGCTAACAATTTATTTTAAGGGTGTACATACACTAATGTTAATAAAAGAAATTTTCTGGTTATTCTAAAATTCACTATGCATTTTTAAGGGCACCCAGCACTCAGGAATTTTAAGAAAACCTTTAAAAGTATCTTAGGTATCTGTAAAAAATTCATAGTTCAACAATTATAACCCTAACAATTTATCTTAAGGGTGTACATCCACTGATGTTAAAAAAAATAAATTTTCTTGTTATTTTAAAATTCACTATGCATTTTTAAGGCCATCCAGCACTCGGGGATTTTAAGAGAAGCTTTAAAAGTGTTTCAGGTATCTGTAAAAAATTCATAGTTCAACAATTATAACGCTAACAATTTATTTTAAGGGTGTACATACACTAATGTTAATAAAAGAAATTTTCTGGTTATTTTAAAATTCACTATGCATTTTTAAGGGCACCCAACACTCAGGAATTTTAAGAGAGCTTTAAGAGTATTTTAGGTATCTGTAAAAAATTCATAGATCAACAATTATAACGCTATCCATTTATTTTAAGAGTGTATATTCACTGACGTTAAAAGAAGAAATTTTCTTGTAATTTTAAAATTCACTATGAATTTTTAAGGCCATCCAGCATTCAGGGATTTTAAGAAAAGCTTTAAAAGTCTTTCAGGTATCTGTAAAAAATTCATAGTTCAACAATTACAACGCTAACAATTTATCTTAAGGGTGTACATCCACTGAAGTTAAAAAAAGAAATTTTCTTGTTATTTTAAAATTCAATACGCATTTTTAAGACCACCCAGCACTCAGAGATTTTAAGAAAAGCTTTAAAAGTATCTTAGGTATCTGTAAAAAATTCATAGTTCAACAATTATAACGCTAACAATTTATTTTAAGGGTGTACATTCACTAATGTTAATAAAAGAAATTTTCTGGTTATTCTAAAATTCACTATGCATTTTTAAGGGCACCCAGCTCTCAGAAAATTTAAGACAAGCTTTAAAAGTGTTTTAGGTATCTGTAAAAAATTCATAGATCAACAATTATCACGCTAACCATTTATTTTAAGGGTGTACATTCACTGACGTTAAAAGAAGAAGTTTTCTTGTAATTTTAAAATTCACTATGCATTTTTAAGGCCATCCAGCACTCAGAGATTTTAAGAGAAGCTTTAAAAGTGTTTCAGGTATCTGTAAAAAATTCATAGATCAACAATTATTACGCTAACCATTTATCTTAAGGGTGTATTTCCACTGACGTTAAAAAAAGAAATTTTCTTGTTATTTTAAAATTCAATATGCATTTTTAAGGCCACCCAGCCCTCAGGGATTTTAAGAAAAGCTTTAAAAGTATTTTAGATATCTGTAAAAAATTCATAGTTCAACAATTATAACGCTAACAATTTATCTTAAGGATGTATTTCCACTGATGTCAAAAAAAGAAATTATCTTGTTATTTTAAAATTCAATATGAATTTTTAAGGGCACCCAGCACTCAGGGATTTTAAGAGAAGTTTTAAAAGTATCTTAGGTATCTATAAAAAATTCATAGTTAAACAATTATAACGCTAACAATTTATTTTAAGGGTGTACATTCACTAATGTTAATAAAAGAAATTTTCTGGTTATTCTAAAATTCACTATGCATTTTTAAAGGCACCCAGCACTCAGAAATTTTAAGACAAGCTTTAAAGGTGTTTTAGGTATCTGTAAAAAATTCATAGATCATCAATTGTAACGCTAACCATTTATTTTAAGGGTGTATATTCACTGACGTTAAAAGAAGAAATTTTCTTGTAATTTTAAAATTCACTATGCATTTTTAAGGCCATCCAGCACTCAGGGATTTTAAGAAAAGCTTTAAAAGTGTTTCAGGTATCTGTAAAAAATTCATAGTTCAACAATTATAACGCTAACAATTTATCTTAAAGGTGTATTTCCACTGACGTTAAAAAAAGAAATTTTCTTGTTATTTTAAAATTCACTATGCATTTTTGAGACCACCCAGCACTCAGGGATTTTAAG
>JASJET010000267.1:0-124535 GCA_034092305.1 Diaprepes abbreviatus | reverse complement strand
AGAAATCATTGAATATAGACATTTTGTTCTAATCTGGATACAATTTACTTTAGATTAGAGATTGAAAGTCCAAAATAGGTCGTTTTTACTAACTTACATTCTAAAACCCATTTCTCATTGAAATATGAATAGATCTCTAATATTGAGAGCATGATTTTGTATATTATTCAAAAGCCTTGCAGTTTTGATACTTCTTTATAAGTTCTCTTGGAAAATAAGGAAATTACAACTCTAAATACGGAAAAAATCATTGAATTTAAAGTTTTTGTTCTTATTTCGACTAAATTAGGTCGCATTTCTTGGTCTTTGTATTAGAACTTCAAGATTCTGAACTTAGATTGTAGACTGAATGACAAAAATGGGCCATTTGTATTAATTTACTTTCCGAAACCTATTTCGCAGAGGAATACGAGAACATTTCTAAGATTATCTGTTTTATTTGGTATAATATTAATAAATCCTGCCTTTTCGATATTTCGATAATAACTTTTACTTCCTTTTCGATATTTCTATAATAACTTTTCTAGGAGAACAAAAGAATTACAGCACAAAATACGAAATAATCACTAAATTTAGCAGTTTTGTGCTAATTTGGACTAAATTTACTTGCATTTCTTGGTTTTTGTGGAAGAAGAACTTTAGACTAAAGTCGGAAAGTCCAAAATGGGCCGTTTGTGTCAATATCAATCCCGAAATTAACTATTCAAGGAAATACGAAATGATCTCTAAGATTATTGGTATTATTTTGTATATTATTTAAATATTCTACATTTTCGATACTCCTATACCAGCTTTTCTAGAAAAACAAGATGATTAAATCACAAAATACGAAATAATCAGTGAAGTCATACATTTTGTTCTAATTTGGAATCAATGTACATGGATTTCTTGGATTTTGTAGGAGAACTACAAGACGTTATACATAGATTAGAGACTGAAAGTCAATAATGGGCCATTTTTATTGTTTTTAAAAAAAATGTAACATGTTAATATCAGTTAGAATTCTAATTTACCTTTTGTGAATCGTAACATTGCATCCTTACTTAAACCGGGAGATGTAAAGTATTGTGCGAGATCTAATTTTATATGTTTAGCGACACATTTCGAAAATCTTCAAAGAAATCTGTTAATATGAGAACATCAGGAAGTAAATAAATTTTTGTATAATCCATTAAAATTTGACATATTAAGATTGCTGCGTTTTCGACACTTCTATTCTAACTTTCTTTGAAAGACAAGATATTTATATCACAAAATCCGAATTAATCAGTGAAATCACACATTTTGTTCTTATTTGAAATCAAATTACAGGATATCTTGCTTTTTGTAGTAAAAGTACAAGATTTTTAATTGAGATTAGAGATTGAAAGACAAAATTGGGCCGTTTTTGTTAATTTACTTTTCAAATACCATTTTTCGGGGAAATACGAAAAGATCTCGAAAATGATTTGTATTATTTTATGTAATATTTAAAAATTTTGTATTTTTAATACTCCTGTTTTAACTTCACTAGGAAAACAACGACATTACAACAAAAAAATAAGAAATAATCATTGAATTTAAAATTTGTATTCTTATTTCATCTTAAGTAGGCGACATTTCTTGGTTTCTGTATTAGAATAAAAAGATTCTTAACTTTGATTATAGACACAAAGGTAAAAATGGACCGTTTGTAATTATATACTTCAAGAAATGCATTATTTTGGGAGATTTTGGAAATCTCCAAAAATCCTAGTAGTCACTTGGCCACTTTGCGTGGGAAAAAATTTCGACGTTCGGGACATAATAGAAAATTAAAACTTTCAATGGTTTTCGTCGTTGTGATGAAGAAATTTATTAGAAATTATAAAAATTAAACCCACAAACTAGAATTACAATAAATTAAATAAATTAAGTAAATTAAGTAAATTAAGTAAATTAAGTAAATTAAGTAAATTAAGTAAATTAAGTAAATTAAATAAATTAAATAAATTAAATAAATTAAATAAATTAAGTAAATTAAGTAAATTAAATAAATTAAATAATTAAATAAATTAAATAAATTAAATAAATTAAATAAATTAAATAAATTAAATAAATTAAATAAATTAAATAAATTAAATAAATTAAATAAATTAAATAAATTAAATAAATTAAATAAATTAAATAAATTAAATAAATTAAATAAATTAAATAAATTAAATAAATTAAATAAATTAAATAAATTAAATAAATTAAATAAATTAAATAAATTAAATAAATTAAATAAATTAAATAAATTAAATAAATTAAATAAATTAAATAAATTAAATAAATTAAATAAATTAAATAAATTAAATAAATTAAATAAATTAAATAAATTAAATAAATTAAATAAATTAAATAAATTAAATAAATTAAATAAATTAAATAAATTAAATAAATTAAATAAATTAAATAAATTAAATAAATTAAATAAATTAAATAAATTAAATAAATTAAATAAATAAATAAACTAAATAAACTAAATAAACTAAATAAACTAAATAAACTAAATATACTAAATAAACTAAATAAATTAAATAAATTAAAAAAACTAAATAAATTAAATAAATTAAATAAATTAAAGAAATTAAATAAATTAAATAAATTAAATAAATTAAATAAATTAAATAAATTAAATAAATTAAATAAATTAAATAAATTAAATAAATTAAATAAATTAAATAAATTAAATAAATTAAATAAATTAAATAAATTAAATAAATTAAATAAATTAAATAAATTAAATAAATTAAATAAATTAAATAAATTAAATAAATTAAATAAATTAAATAAATTAAATAAATTAAATAAATTAAATAAATTAAATAAATTAAATAAATTAAATAAATTAAATAAATTAAATAAATTAAATAAATTAAATAAATTAAATAAATTAAATAAATTAAATAAATTAAATAAATTAAATAAATTAAATAAATTAAATAAATTAAATAAATTAAATAAATTAAATAAATTAAATAAATTAAATAAATTAAATAAATTAAATAAATTAAATAAATTAAATAAATTAAATAAATTAAATAAATTAAATAAATTAAATAAATTAAATAAATTAAATAAATTAAATAAATTAAATAAATTAAATAAATTAAATAAATTAAATAAATTAAATAAATTAAATAAATTAAATAAATTAAATAAATTAAATAAATTAAATAAATTAAATAAATTAAATAAATTAAATAAATTAAATAAATTAAATAAATTAAATAAATTAAATAAATTAAATAAATTAAATAAATTAAATAAATTAAATAAATTAAATAAATTAAATAAATTAAATAAATTAAATAAATTAAATAAATTAAATAAATTAAATAAATTAAATAAATTAAATAAATTAAATAAATTAAATAAATTAAATAAATTAAATAAATTAAATAAATTAAATAAATTAAATAAATTAAATAAATTAAATAAATTAAATAAATTAAATAAATTAAATAAATTAAATAAATTAAATAAATTAAATAAATTAAATAAATTAAATAAATTAAATAAATTAAATAAATTAAATAAATTAAATAAATTAAATAAATTAAATAAATTAAATAAATTAAATAAATTAAATAAATTAAATAAATTAAATAAATTAAATAAATTAAATAAATTAAATAAATTAAATAAATTAAATAAATTAAATAAATTAAATAAATTAAATAAATTAAATAAATTAAATAAATTAAATAAATTAAATAAATTAAATAAATTAAATAAATTAAATAAATTAAATAAATTAAATAAATTAAATAAATTAAATAAATTAAATAAATTAAATAAATTAAATAAATTAAATAAATTAAATAAATTAAATAAATTAAATAAATTAAATAAATTAAATAAATTAAATAAATTAAATAAATTAAATAAATTAAATAAATTAAATAAATTAAATAAATTAAATAAATTAAATAAATTAAATAAATTAAATAAATTAAATAAATTAAATAAATTAAATAAATTAAATAAATTAAATAAATTAAATAAATTAAATAATTAATAATTAAATAAATTAAATAAATTAAATAAATTAAATAAATTAAATAATTAAATAAATTAAATAAATTAAATAAATTAAATAAATTAAATAAATTAAATAAATTAAATAAATTATATAAATTAAATAAATTAATAAATTAAATAAATTAAATAAATTAAATAAATTAAATAAATTAAATAAATTAAATAAATTAAATAAATTAAATAAATTAAATAAATTAAATAAATTAAATAAATTAAATAAATTAAATAAATTAAATAAATTAAATAATTAAATAAATTAAATAAATTAAATAAATTAAATAAATTAAATAAATTAAATAAATTAAATAAATTAAATAAATTAAATAAATTCAATAAATTCAATAAATTAAATAAATTCAATAAATTGAATAAATTAAATAAATTGAATAAATTGAATAAATTGAATAAATTGAATAAATTGAATAAATTGAATAAATTGAATAAATTGAATAAATTGAATAAATTGAATAAATTGAATAAATTGAATAAATTGAATAAATTGAATAAATTGAATAAATTGAATAAATTGAATAAATTGAATAAATTGAATAAATTGAATAAATTGAATAAATTGAATAATTGAATAAATTGAATAAATTGAATAAATTGAATAAATTGAATAAATTGAATAAATTGAATAAATTGAATAAATTGAATAAATTGAATAAATTGAATAAATTGAATAAATTGAATAAATTGAATAAATTGAATAAATTGAATAAATTGAATAAATTGAATAAATTGAATAAATTGAATAAATTGAATAAATTGAATAAATTGAATAAATTGAATAAATTGAATAAATTGAATAAATTGAATAAATTGAATAAATTGAATAAATTGAATAAATTGAATAAATTGAATAAATTGAATAAATTGAATAAATTGAATAAATTGAATAAATTGAATAAATTGAATAATTGAATAAATTGAATAAATTGAATAAATTGAATAAATTGAATAAATTGAATAAATTGAATAAATTGAATAAATTGAATAAATGAATAAATTGAATAAATTGAATAAATTGAATAAATTGAATAAATTGAATAAATTGAATAAATTGAATAAATTGAATAAATTGAATAAATTGAATAAATTGAATAATTGAATAAATTGAATAAATTGAATAAATTGAATAAATTGAATAAATTGAATAAATTGAATAAATTGAATAAATTGAATAAATTGAATAAATTGAATAAATTGAATAAATTGAATAAATTGAATAAATTGAATAAATTGAATAAATTGAATAAATTGAATAAATTGAATAAATTGAATAAATTGAATAAATTGAATAAATTGAATAAATTGAATAAATTGAATAAATTGAATAAATTGAATAAATTGAATAAATTGAATAAATTGAATAAATTGAATAAATTGAATAAATTGAATAAATTGAATAAATTGAATAAATTGAATAAATTGAATAAATTGAATAAATTGAATAAATTGAATAAATTGAATAAATTGAATAAATTGAATAAATTGAATAAATTGAATAATTGAATAAATTGAATAATTGAATAAATTGAATAAATTGAATAAATTGAATAAATTGAATAAATTGAATAAATTGAATAAATTGAATAAATTGAATAAATTGAATAAATTGAATAAATTGAATAAATTGAATAAATTGAATAAATTGAATAAATTGAATAAATTGAATAAATTGAATAAATTGAATAAATTGAATAAATTGAATAAATTGAATAAATTGAATAAATTGAATAAATTGAATAAATTGAATAAATTGAATAAATTGAATAAATTGAATAAATTGAATAAATTGAATAAATTAAATAAATTAAATAAATTAAATAAATTAAATAAATTAAATAAATTAAATAAATTAAATAAATTAAATAAATTAAATAATTAAATAAATTAAATAAATTAAATAAATTAAATAAATTAAATAAATTAAATAAATTAAATAAATTAAATAAATTAAATAAATTAAATAATTAAATAAATTAAATAAATTAAATAAATTAAATAAATTAAATAAATTAAATAAATTAAATAAATTAAATAAATTAAATAAATTAAATAAATTAAATAAATTAAATAAATTAAATAAATTAAATAAATTAAATAATTAAATAAATTAAATAAATTAAATAAATTAAATAACTTAAATAAATTAAATAACTTAAATAAATTAAATAACTTAAATAACTTAAATAACTTAAATAAATTAAATAACTTAAATAAATTAAATAACTTAAATAACTTAAATAACTTAAATAACTTAAATAAATAAATAACTTAAATAACTTAAATAAATTAAATAACTTAAATAAATTAAATAAATTAAATAACTTAAATAAATTAAATAAATTAAATAACTTAAATAAATTAAATAAACTAAATAAACTAAATAAATTAAATAAACTAAATAAACTAAAAAAACTAAATAAACTAAGTAAACTAAATAAACTAAATAAACTAAATAAACTAAATAAACTAAATAAACTAAATAAACTAAATAAACTAAATAAACTAAATAAACTAAATAAACTAAATAAACTAAATAAACTAAATAACTAAATAAACTAAATAAACTAAATAAACTAAATAAATTAATAAACTAAATAAACTAAATAAACTAAATAAACTAAATAAACTAAATAAATTAAATAAACTAAATAAACTAAATAAATTAAATAAACTAAATAAACTAAATAAATTAAATAAACTAAATAAACTAAATAAATTAAATAAACTAAATAAACTAAATAAACTAAATAAATTAAATAAATTAAATAAATTAAATAAATTAAATAAATTAAATAAATTACATAAATTAAATAAATTAAATAAATTAAATAAATTAAATAAATTAAATAAATTAAATAAATTAAATAAATTAAATAAATTAAATAAATTAAATAAATTAAATAAATTAAATAAATTAAATAACTTAAATAAATTAAATAACTTAAATAACTTAAATAAATTAAATAACTTAAATAAATTAAATAACTTAAATAACTTAAATAACTTAAATAAATTAAATAAATTAAATAACTTAAATAAATTAAATAAATTAAATAACTTAAATAAATTAAATAAATTAAATAACTTAAATAAATTAAATAAATTAAATAACTTTAATAAACTAAATAAACTAAATAAACTAAATAAACTAAATAAACTAAATAAACTAAATAAACTAAATAAACTAAATAAACTAAATAAACTAAATAAACTAAATAAACTAAATAAACTAAATAAACTAAATAAACTAAATAAACTAAATAAACTAAATAAACTAAATAAACTAAATAAACTAAATAAACTAAATAAACTAAATAAACTAAATAAACTAAATAAACTAAATAAACTAAATAAACTAAATAAACTAAATAAACTAAATAAACTAAATAAACTAAATAAACTAAATAAACTAAATAAACTAAATAAACTAAATAAACTAAATAAACTAAATAAACTAAATAAACTAAATAAACTAAATAAACTAAATAAACTAAATAAACTAAATAAACTAAATAAACTAAATAAACTAAATAAACTAAATAAACTAAATAAACTAAATTAAACTAAATAAACTAAATAAACTAAATAAACTAAATAAACTAAATAAACTAAATAAACTAAATAAACTAAATAAACTAAATAAACTAAATAAACTAAATAAACTAAATAAATTAAATAAACTAAATAAATTAAATAAACTAAATAAACTAAATAAATTAAATAAACTAAATAAACTAAATAAACTAAATAAATTAAATAAACTAAATAAAGTAATAAATTAAATAAATTAAATAAATTAAATAAATTAAATAAATTAAATAAATTAAATAAATTAAATAAATTAAATAAATTAAATAAATTAAATAAATTAAATAAATTAAATAAATTAAATAAATTAAATAAATTAAATAAATTAAATAAATTAAATAAATTAAATAAATTAAATAAATTAAATAAATTAAATAAATTAAATAAATTAAATAAATTAAATAAATTAAATAAATTAAATAAATTAAATAAATTAAATAAATTAAATAAATTAAATAAATTAAATAAATTAAATAAATTAAATAAATTAAATAAATTAAATAAATTAAATAAATTAAATAAATTAAATAAATTAAATAAATTAAATAAATTAAATAAATTAAATAAATTAAATAAATTAAATAAATTAAATAAATTAAATAAATTAAATAAATTAAATAAATTAAATAAATTAAATAAATTAAATAAATTAAATAAATTAAATAAATTAAATAAATTAATAAATTAAATAAATTAAATAAATTAAATAAATTAAATAAATTAAATAAATTAAATAAATTAAATAAATTAAATAAATTAAATAAATTAAATAAATTAAATAAATTAAATAAATTAAATAAATTAAATAAATTAAATAAATTAAATAAATTAAATAAATTAAATAAATTAAATAAATTAAATAAATTAAATAAATTAAATAATTAAATAAATTAAATAAATTAAATAAATTAAATAAATTAATAAATTAAATAAATTAAATAAATTAAATAAATTAAATAATTAAATAAATTAAATAAATTAAATAAATTAAATAAATTAAATAAATTAATAAATTAAAAAAATTAATAAATTAAATAAATTAAATAAATTTATTTAATGTTTTTAATTTATTTAATTTATTTAAAATATTTAATTTATTTAATTTATTTAATTTATTTAATTTATTTAATTTATTTAATTTATTTAATTTATTTAATTTATTTAATTTATTTAATTTATTTAATTTATTTAATTTATTTAATTTATTTAATTTATTTAATTTATTTAATTTATTTAATTTATTTAATTTATTTAATTTATTTAATTTATTTAATTTATTCAATTTATTTAATTTATTTAATTTATTCAATTTATTTAATTTATTTAATTTATTTAATTTATTTAATTTATTTAATTTATTTAATTTATTTAATTTATTTAATTTATTTAATTTATTTAATTTATTTAATTTATTTAATTTATTTAATTTATTTAATTTATTTAATTTATTTAATTTATTTAATTTATTTAATTTATTTAATTTATTTAATTTATTTAATTTATTTAATTTATTTAATTTATTTAATTTATTTAATTTATTTAATTTATTTAATTTATTTAATTTATTTAATTTATTTAATTTATTTAATTTATTTAATTTATTAATTTATTTAATTTATTTAATTTATTTAATTTATTTAATTTATTTAATTTATTTAATTTATTTAATTTATTTAATTTATTTAATTTATTTAATTTATTTAATTTATTTAATTTATTTAATTTATTTAATTTATTTAATTTATTTAATTATTTAATTTATTTAATTTATTTAATTTATTTAATTTATTTAATTTATTTAATTTATTTAATTTATTTAATTTATTTAATTTATTTAATTTATTTAATTTATTTAATTTATTAATTTATTTAATTTATTTAATTTATTTAATTTATTTAATTTATTAATTTATTTAATTTATTTAATTTATTAATTTATTTAATTTATTTAATTTATTTAATTTATTTAATTTATTTAATTTATTTAATTTATTTAATTTATTTAATTTATTTAATTTATTTAATTTATTTAATTTATTTAATTTATTTAATTTATTTAATTTATTTAATTTATTTAATTTATTTAATTTATTTAATTTATTAATTTATTTAATTTATTTAATTTATTTAATTTATTTAATTTATTTAATTTATTTAATTTATTTAATTTATTTAATTTATTTAATTTATTTAATTTATTTAATTTATTTAATTTATTTAATTTATTTAATTTATTTAATTTATTTAATTTATTTAATTTATTTAATTTATTTAATTTATTTAATTTATTTAATTATTTAATTTATTTAATTTATTTAATTTATTTAATTTATTTAATTTATTTAATTTATTTAATTTATTTAATTTATTTAATTTATTTAATTTATTTAATTTATTTAATTTATTTAATTTATTTAATTTATTTAACTTTATTTAATTTATTTAATTTATTTAATTTATTTAATTTATTTAATTTATTTAATTTATTTAATTTATTTAATTTATTTAATTTATTTAATTTATTTAATTTATTTAATTTATTTAATTTATTTAATTTATTTAATTTATTTAATTTATTTAATTTATTTAATTTATTTAATTTATTTAATTTATTTAATTTATTTAATTATTTAATTTATTTAATTTTTTTAATCTATTTAATTTATTTAATTTATTTATGTTATTTAATTTATTTAAGATGTTGGAAGAATTGCCGTGTTTCTTGGCGCGCCGGTCGGAACCTACCTAGAGGACCCTCCATATCAATTCCTTGAATATTGAAAATTACCCGCCTCATTGGACACGGACATTAAACTAAATAAAGGATTGGACGTTTTTAGAAGGATATTTTTGTTAAAAACTGTACAGAAATGCAATTTTTTTAAATAGAAATATTATACATCCATGGGATGGGAATATAGATAGCGAATATCTACTGAAAATGAAGAATTTATAAATATCTTATACAATTAAGCCAATAATTTTAGACATATTCTCTAATTCTCTGAATCAATCACTTTTGGGGAGTAAATTAACAAAATTAGCCTATTTTCGTCTTTCCGTCACTAATCTAATGTCCAGAGTCTTGTACTTCTCTTACAAAACACAAGTAATGCAAATGAACTGAATCAAGATTTGAACAAAATTTTTGAATTCATAGAATATTTTCCATCTTGTACTGTAATTCCCTTGTTTTCCCAGAAAAGTTAGTAAGAAGTATTGATAATGAAGGATTCTAAATTATTTTGCAAAATTAGACCAGGAATTTTAGAGATCTTTCCGTATTTCCCTGAAAAATAAGTTTCCTGGTGTAAATTATTACAAATAGCCCATTTTCGGATCTCCTTCTCCAATCTAAGTTTGGAATCTTGTACTTCTCATATAAAATCAAGAAATGCTGGTAAGTTGAGTTTAAATTAGAGCCAAACATCTAAATTCAAAGGATATTTCGAATTTCCATATTTTCCTAGAGATATTATAACGAATGAATCGAAAATGGAGGATTTTTAGAATACTACTCTAAATAAAATTAATATGCTTGGAGTAATTTTCGTATTTGCCTTAAAAATGGAATACAAGGAGATTTCGGCACAAAATACGAAGGAATCATTGAATTTAGACTTTTCGTTCTAATTTGAGCTCAATTTAGACTAAATGGGTCGTTTTTATTAACTTACGCTTCAAAACTCATTTTTTAGGGAAATATGAATAGATCTCGAAGATTAGTAGTATTATTTTGCATGAACTCTTGCATTTTTGATACTTCTTTATACGTTGTCTTGGAAAACTCAATATACTTACATTTCTTGGTTTTTGTAGTAGAAGTACAAGATTGTGAACTGAGATCAGAGATAGAGAGCTCAAAATGGACCATTTGGGTTAATTTACATCCCGAAATTTATTTTTCAAGGAAATACAGAAGGAACTATAAGATTATTATTATTTTTTTCTATAATATTTAATTAATCCTGCATTTTCAAGAAATGCAAGTATATTGAGTTTTCCAATACAACGTATTAAAGAAGTATGAAAAATGTAAGATTTCATGCAAAAAAATTCTATTTATCTTAGAGATCTATTTATATTTCCCTAAAAAATGGCTTTTGGAGCCTAAGATAAAAAGAACAACCCATTTAGTCAATAGTTTAGGGTAAATTAAGCTCAAATTGGAACAAAAAATCTAAATTCTATGATTTCATCGTATATTGTTTCGTAATCTCCTTGTAATCCATTTTTAAGGGAAATACGAAAATATCTCCAAGAATATTTGATTTATTAAGAGTAGTATTCTAAAAAATCCCCATTTTCGATTCTTTCGTTATAACATCACTAGGAAAATATGGAAATACGAAATAATCATTGAATTTAGCCGTTTGGCTCAAATTTAAACTTAACTTACTAGCATTTCTTGGATTTTATATGAGAAGTACAAGATTCCAAACTTAGATTGGAGAATGAAATTCGAAAATTGGCTAATTGTGATAATTTACATCCGGAAACTAATTTTTCAGGAAAATACGGAAAGATCTCTGTAATTACAGGTCTAATTTTGTAAAATAATTTACGAAATAATAATTGAATTTAGATGTTTGGCTCTAATTTAAACTCCACTTACTAGCAATTCTTGGATTTTATGAGAAGTTAAAAGATTGCAAACTTAGATTGGAGAATTAAAGCCGAAAATGGGCCATGTGTGATAATTTACATCCGGAAACTTATTTTTCAGGGAAATACGAAAAGATCTCTAAAACCACTGGAAATATCGATTGTGCAAGATTCTTAACTTTCTTATAAGACTAAACCAATAATCTCCGAGATAATATCGTATTTTCCTGAAAAATAAATTTTGGGAAGTTGATTTACATAAATGATCCATTTTTGATTTTCTGCCTATAATCTAAGTTCAGAATCTTGCACTTCTACTTCAAAATCCAAGAAATGTATGGAAAATAAGTTCAAATTAGAATCAAATACGTGAATTCAATGATTATTTCCAATTCTGAGCTGTAATTGCCTTTGTTTTCCTAGAAAGATTATTATAGAAGTATCGAAAATGCAGAATCTCAAATATTTTAGAAAATTAAAATAATTATCTTAAAGATCTTTCCGTATTTCCCTGAAAAATATGTCTCGGAATGGTAGCTACCACAAATGGCACTTTTTGACTTTCTGTCTATAATCTAAGTTCAGGATTTAGTACTTCTACTATGAAAACCAAGAATGGAGCTTAATTCTTTGAAATAATCATAAAGCACCTAAATTCGATGATTTTCTCGTATTTCCTTATTTTAATGGAGAAGTTGTTATAACTTTTGTTACAAAAGAATCGAAAATGCAGGTTTTTTAATATGTTACCCTAAATAAAACTTGTTATCTCTGAAATATATTCGTATTTCCCTTAAAAATGGATAAAAATGAGATTACAGCACAGAATATGAAGAAATCATTGAATATAGACATTTTGTTCTAATCTGGATACAATTTACTTTAGATTAGAGATTGAAAGTCCAAAATAGGTCGTTTTTACTAACTTACATTCTAAAACCCATTTCTCATTGAAATATGAATAGATCTCTAATATTGAGAGCATGATTTTGTATATTATTCAAAAGCCTTGCAGTTTTGATACTTCTTTATAAGTTCTCTTGGAAAATAAGGAAATTACAACTCTAAATACGGAAAAAATCATTGAATTTAAAGTTTTTGTTCTTATTTCGACTAATTAGGTCGCATTTCTTGGTCTTTGTATTAGAACTTCAAGATTCTGAACTTAGATTGTAGACTGAATGACAAAAATGGGCCATTTGTATTAATTTACTTTCCGAAACCTATTTCGCAGAGGAATACGAGAACATTTCTAAGATTATCTGTTTTTTTGGTATAATATTAAAAATCCTGCCTTTTCGATATTTCGATAATAACTTTTTCTTCCTTTTCGATATTTCTATAATAACTTTTCTAGGAGAACAAAAGAATTACAGCACAAAATACGAAATAATCACTAAATTTAGCAGTTTTGTGCTAATTTGGACTAAATTTACTTACATTTCTTGGTTTTTGTGGAAGAAGAACTTTAGACTAAAGTCGGAAAGTCCAAAATGGGCCGTTTGTGTCAATATCAATCCCGAAATTAACTATTCAAGGAAATACGAAATGATCTCTAAGATTATTGGTATTATTTTGTATATTATTTAAATATTCTACATTTTCGATACTCCTATACCAGCTTTTCTAGAAAAACAAGATGATTAAATCACAAAATACGAAATAATCAGTGAAGTCATACATTTTGTTCTAATTTGGAATCAATGTACATGGATTTCTTGGATTTTGTAGGAGAACTACAAGACGTTATACATAGATTAGAGACTGAAAGTCAATAATGGGCCATTTTTATTGTTTTTAAAAAAATGTAACATGTTAATATCAGTTAGAATTCTAATTTAACTTTTGTGAATCGTAACATTGCATCCTTACTTAAACCGGGAGATGTAAAGTATTGTGCGAGATCTAATTTTATATGTTTAGCGACACATTTCGAAATCTTCAAAGAAATCTGTTAATATGAGAACATCAGGAAGTAAATAAATTTTTGTATAATCCATTAAAATTTGACATATTAAGATTGCTGCGTTTTCGACACTTCTATTCTAACTTTCTTTGAAAGACAAGATATTTATATCACAAAATCCGAATTAATCAGTGAAATCACACATTTTGTTCTTATTTGAAATCAAATTACAGGATATCTTGCTTTTTGTAGTAAAAGTACAAGATTTTTAATAGAGATTAGAGATTGAAAGACAAAATTGGGCCGTTTTTGTTAATTTACTTTTCAAAAACCATTTTTCGGGGAAATACGAAAGATCTCGAAAATGATTTGTATTATTTTATGTAATATTTAAAAATTTTGTATTTTTTATACTCCTGTTTTAACTTCACTAGGAAAACAACGACATTACAACAAAAAAATAAGAAATAATCATTGAATTTAAAATTTGTATTCTTATTTCATCTTAAGTAGGCGACATTTCTTGGTTTCTGTATTAGAATAAAAAGATTCTTAACTTTGATTATAGACACAAAGGTAAAAATGGACCGTTTGTAATTATATACTTCAAGAAATGCATTATTTTGGGAGATTTTGGAAATCTCCAAAAATCCTAGTAGTCACTTGGCCACTTTGCGTGGGAAAAAAATTTCGACGTTCGGGACATAATAGAAAATTAAAACTTTCAATGGTTTTCGTCGTTGTGATGAAGAAATTTATTAGAAATTATAAAAATTAAACCCACAAACTAGAATTACAATAAATTAAATAAATTAAATAAATTAAATAAATTAAATAAATTAAATAAATTAAATAAATTAAATAAATTAAATAAATTAAATAAATTAAATAAATTAAATAAATTAAATAAATTAAATAAATTAAATAAATTAAATAAATTAAATAAATTAAATAAATTAAATAAATTAAATAAATTAAATAAATTAAATAAATTAAATAAATTAAATAAATTAAATAAATTAAATAAATTAAATAAATTAAATAAATTAAATAAATTAAATAAATTAAATAA
Organism: Diaprepes abbreviatus; assembly: GCA_034092305.1. Lineage (NCBI taxonomy): Eukaryota > Metazoa > Arthropoda > Insecta > Coleoptera > Curculionidae > Diaprepes > Diaprepes abbreviatus. The sequence goes on along the minus strand of JASJET010000267.1, from coordinate 109,305 downwards.
ATTAAATAAATTAAATAAATTAAGTAAATTAAGTAAATTAAGTAAATTAAGTAAATTAAGTAAATTAAGTAAATTAAGTAAATTAAGTAAATTAAATAAATTAAGTAAATTAAATAAATTAAGTAAATTAAATAAATTAAATAAATTAAATAAATTAAATAAATTAAATAAATTAAATAAATTAAATAAATTAAATAAATTAAATAAATTAAATAAATTAAATAAATTAAATAAATTAAATAAATTAAATAAATTAAAAAAAATTAAATAAATTAAAAAAAATTAAATAAATTAAATAAATTAAATAAATTAAATAAATTAAAAAAAATTAAATAAATTAAATAAATTAAATAAATTAAATAAATTAAATAAATTAAATAAATTAAATAAATTAAAAAAAATTAAATAAATTAAAAAAAATTAAATAAATTAAATAAATTAAATAAATTAAATAAATTAAATAAATTAAATAAATTAAATAAATTAAAAAAATTAAATAAATTAAATAAATTAAATAAATTAAATAAATTAAATAAATTAAATAAATTAAATAAATTAAATAAATTAAATAAATTAAATAAATTAAATAAATTAAATAAATTAAATAAATTAAATAAATTAAATAAATTAAATAAATTAAATAAATTAAATAAATTAAATAAATTAAATAAATTAAATAAATTAAATAAATTAAATAAATTAAATAAATTAAATAAATTAAATAAATTAAATAAATTAAATAAATTAAATAAATTAAATAAATTAAATAAATTAAATAAATTAAATAAATTAAATAAATTAAATAAATTAAATAAATTAAATAAATTAAATAAATTAAATAAATTAAATAAATTAAATAAATTAAATAAATTAAATAAATTAAATAAATTAAATAAATTAAATAAATTAAATAAATTAAATAAATTAAATAAATTAAATAAATTAAATAAATTAAATAAATTAAATAAATTAAATAAATTAAATAAATTAAATAAATTAAATAAATTAAATAAATTAAATAAATTAAATAAATTAAATAAATTAAATAAATTAAATAAATTAAATAAATTAAATAAATTAAATAAATTAAATAAATTAAATAAATTAAATAAATTAAATAAATTAAATAAATTAAATAAATTAAATAAATTAAATAAATTAAATAAATTAAATAAATTAAATAAATTAAATAAATTAAATAAATTAAATAAATTAAATAAATTAAATAAATTAAATAAATTAAATAAATTAAATAAATTAAATAAATTAAATAAATTAAATAAATTAAATAAATTAAATAAATTAAATAAATTAAATAAATTAAATAAATTAAATAAATTAAATAAATTAAATAAATTAAATAAATTAAATAAATTAAATAAATTAAATAAATTAAATAAATTAAATAAATTAAATAAATTAAATAAATTAAATAAATTAAATAAATTAAATAAATTAAATAAATTAAATAAATTAAATAAATTAAATAAATTAAATAAATTAAATAAATTAAATAAATTAAATAAATTAAATAAATTAAATAAATTAAATAAATTAAATAAATTAAATAAATTAAATAAATTAAATAAATTAAATAAATTAAATAAATTAAATAAATTAAATAAATTAAATAAATTAAATAAATTAAATAAATTAAATAAATTAAATAAATTAAATAAATTAAATAAATTAAATAAATTAAATAAATTAAATAAATTAAATAAATTAAATAAATTAAATAAATTAAATAAATTAAATAAATTAAATAAATTAAATAAATTAAATAAATTAAATAAATTAAATAAATAAATAAATTAAATAAATTAAATAAATTAAATAAATTAAATAAATTAAATAAATTAAATAAATTAAATAAATTAAATAAATTAAATAAATTAAATAAATTAAATAAATTAAATAAATTAAATAAATTAAATAAATTAAATAAATTAAATAAATTAAATAAATTAAATAAATTAAATAAATTAAATAAATTAAATAAATTAAATAAATTAAATAAATTAAATAAATTAAATAAATTAAATAAATTAAATAAATTAAATAAATTAAATAAATTAAATAAATTAAATAAATTAAATAAATTAAATAAATTAAATAAATTAAATAAATTAAATAAATTAAATAAATTAAATAAATTAAATAAATTAAATAAATTAAATAAATTAAATAAATTAAATAAATTAAATAAATTAAATAAATTAAATAAATTAAATAAATTAAATAAATTAAATAAATTAAATAAATTAAATAAATTAAATAAATTAAATAAATTAAATAAATTAAATAAATTAAATAAATTAAATAAATTAAATAAATTAAATAAATTAAATAAATTAAATAAATTAAATAAATTAAATAAATTAAATAAATTAAATAAATTAAATAAATTAAATAAATTAAATAAATTAAATAAATTAAATAAATTAAATAAATTAAATAAATTAAATAAATTAAATAAATTAAATAAATTAAATAAATTAAATAAATTAAATAAATTAAATAAATTAAATAAATTAAATAAATTAAATAAATTAAATAAATTAAATAAATTAAATAAATTAAATAAATTAAATAAATTAAATAAATTAAATAAATTAAATAAATTAAATAAATTAAATAAATTAAATAAATTAAATAAATTAAATAAATTAAATAAATTAAATAAATTAAATAAATTAAATAAATTAAATAAATTAAATAAATTAAATAAATTAAATAAATTAAATAAATTAAATAAATTAAATAAATTAAATAAATTAAATAAATTAAATAAATTAAATAAATTAAATAAATTAAATAAATTAAATAAATTAAATAAATTAAATAAATTAAATAAATTAAATAAATTAAATAAATTAAATAAATTAAATAAATTAAATAAATTAAATAAATTAAATAAATTAAATAAATTAAATAAATTAAATAAATTAAATAAATTAAATAAATTAAATAAATTAAATAAATTAAATAATTAAATAAATTAAATAAATTAAATAAATTAAATAAATTAAATAAATTAAATAAATTAAATAAATTAAATAAATTAAATAAATTAAATAAATTAAATAAATTAAATAAACTAAATAAATTAAATAAATTAAATAAATTAAATAAATTAAATAAATTAAATAAACTAAATAAATTAAATAAACTAAATAAATTAAATAAATTAAATAAATTAAATAAATTAAATAAATTAAATAAATTAAATAAATTAAATAAATTAAATAAATTAAATAAATTAAATAAATTAAATAAATTAAATAAATTAAATAAATTAAATAAATTAAATAAATTAAATAAATTAAATAAATTAAATAAATTAAATAAATTAAATAAATTAAATAAATTAAATAAATTAAATAAATTAAATAAATTAAATAAATTAAATAAATTAAATAAATTAAATAAATTAAATAAATTAAATAAATTAAATAAATTAAATAAATTAAATAAATTAAATAAATTAAATAAATTAAATAAATTAAATAAATTAAATAAATTAAATAAATTAAATAATTAAATAAATTAAATAAATTAAATTAAATAAATTAATAAATTAAAAAAATTTATAAATTAAATAAATTAAATTAAATAAATTTATTTAATGTTTTTAATTTATTTAATTTATTTAAAATATTTAATTTATTTAATTTATTTAATTTATTTAATTTATTTAATTTATTTAATTTATTTAATTTATTTAATTTATTTAATTTATTTAATTTATTTAATTTATTTAATTTATTTAATTTATTTAATTATTTAATTTATTTAATTTATTTAATTTATTTAATTATTTAATTTATTTAATTTATTTAATTTATTTAATTTATTTAATTTTTTTAATTTATTTAATTTATTTTAATTTATTTAATTTATTTAATTTATTTAATTTATTTAATTTATTTAATTTATTTAATTTATTTAATTTATTTAATTTATTTAATTTATTTAATTTATTTAATATATTTAATTTATTTAATTTATTTAATTTATTTAATTTATTTAATTTATTTAATTTATTTAATTTATTTAATTTATTTAATTTATTTAATTTATTTAATTTATTTAATTTATTTATTTATTTAATTTATTTAATTTATTTAATTTATTTAATTTATTTAATTTATTTAATTTATTTAATTTATTTAATTTATTTAATTTATTTAATTTATTTTAATTTATTTAATTTATTTAATTTATTTAATTTATTTAATTTATTTAATTTATTTAATTTATTTAATTTATTTAATTTATTTAATTTATTTAATTTATTTAATTTATTTAATTTATTTAATTTATTTAATTTATTTAATTTATTTAATTTATTTAATTTATTTAATTTATTTAATTTATTTAATTTATTTAATTTATTTAATTTATTTAATTTATTTAATTTATTTAATTTATTTAATTTATTTAATTTATTTAATTTATTTAATTTATTTAATTTATTTAATTTATTTAATTTATTTAATTTATTTAATTATTTAATTTATTTAATTTATTTAATTTATTTAATTTATTTAATTTATTTAATTTATTTAATTTATTTAATTTATTATTTAATTATTTAATTTATTTAATTTATTTAATTTATTTAATTTATTTAATTTATTTAATTTATTTAATTTATTTAATTTATTTAATTTATTTAATTTATTTAATTTATTTAATTTATTTAATTTATTTAATTATTTAATTTATTTAATTTATTTAATTTATTTAATTTATTTAATTTATTTAATTTATTTAATTTATTTAATTTATTTAATTTATTTAATTTATTTAATTTATTTAATTTATTTAATTTATTTAATTTATTTAATTTATTTAATTTATTTAATTTATTAATTTATTTAATTTATTTAATTTATTTAATTTATTTAATTTATTTAATTTATTTAATTTATTTAATTTATTTAATTTATTTAATTTATTTAATTTATTTAATTTATTTAATTTATTTAATTTATTTAATTTATTTATTTTATTTAATTTATTTAATTTATTTAATTTATTTAATTTATTTAATTTATTTAATTTATTTAATTTATTTAATTTATTTAATTTATTTAATTTATTTAATTTATTTAATTTATTTAATTTATTTAATTTATTTAATTTATTTAATTTATTTAATTTATTTAAGATGTTGGAAGAATTGCCGTGTTTCTTGGCGCGCCGGTCGGAACCTACCTAGAGGACCCTCCATATCAATTCCTTGAATATTGAAAATTACCCGCCTCATTGGACACGGACATTAAACTAAATAAAGGATTAGACGTTTTTAGAAGGATATCTTTGTTAAAAACTGTACAGAAATATAATTTTTTTAAATGGAAATATTATTCATCCATGGGATGTTAATATAGATAGCGAGTATCTACTGAAAATGAAGAATTTATAAATATCCTATGAAATTAAGAAAATAATCTTAGACATATTCTCGTTCTTCTCCGCATCAATCAGTTTTGTTGAGTAATTAACAAAATTAGCCTATTTTCGTCTTTCTGTGTCTAATCTAGTTCCAGAATCTAGTACTTTTCTTACAAAATCCAAGCCACCCCACACGCGGAGTTCCCGACCCGTAATTAATTTCATGTACTAGCTTTTTTATATCACCCTGTATAACAACAACTTGTTACACACATAACACATACTTACAGTTCCGCAATAAATCTAACTGACAATTTAGACCTTAATTTGATACACACATTGAATAATAATTACCATTATTTGTAAATTAATATATAGCCTGAGGGTGTTCTAGAAGTCAAATCTTACACTACTTTCGGAGAAATTCAAAATGTGCCGAGATTTACAAAACTTCCCAAAAAGAACATTTCTTGAAGTATATTAATACAAACGGTCCATTTTGACTTTCTGTCTATAATCTAAGATCAGACACTTGTAATTCTAATATTAAAACCAAGAAGGGCCACATAGTTTAGAAGAAATACGAACAAAAATTTTAAATTCAATGATTATTTCTTTCTTATTGCTGCAATTTCTTTGTTTTCCTAGTAAAGTTACAAGAGGAGGACCAAAAATTCATGACTTTTAAATATTATATGAAATAAAAGTAAATAGATGTTGGAAAAATTGCCGTGTTTCTTGGCGCACCGGTCAGAACCTACGTAGAAGACCCTCCATATCAACCCGTTGGATATTGAATATCACCCGCCTCATTGGACACGGACATTAAACTAAATAAAGGATTGGACGTTTTTAGAAGGATATTTTTGTTAAAAACTGTACAGAAATGCAATTTTTTTAAATGGAAATATTATACATCCATGGGATGGGAATATACATAGCGAATATCTACTGAAAATGAAGAATTTATAAATATCTTATACAATTAAGCCAATAATTTTAGACATATTCTCTAATTCTCTGAATCAATCAGTTTTGGGGAGTAAATTAACAAAATTAGCCTATTTTCGTCTTTCCGTCTCTAATCTAATTCCAGAGTCTTGTACTTCTCTTACAAAACACAAGTAATGCAAATGAACTGAATCAAGATTTGAACAAAATTTTTGAATTCATAGAATATTTTCCATCTTGTACTGTAATTCCCTTGTTTTCCCAGAAAAGTTAGTAAGAAACATTGATAATGAAGGATTCTAAATTATTTTGCAAAATTAGACCAGGAATTTTAGAGATCTTTCCGTATTTCCCTGAAAAATAAGTTTCCGGTGTAAATTATTACAAATAGCCCATTTTCGGATCTCCTTCTCCAATCTAAGTTTGGAATCTTGTACTTCTCATATAAAATAAAAGAAATGCTGGTAAGTTGAGTTTAAATTAGAGCCAAACATCTAAATTCAAAGGATATTTCGAATTTCCATATTTCCCTAGAGATATTATAACGAATGAATCGAAAATGGGAGGATTTTTAGAATACTACTCTAAATAAAATTAATATGCTTGGAGTAATTTTCGTATTTGCCTTAAAAATGGAATACAAGGAGATTACGGCACAAAATACGAAGGAATCATTGAATTTAGACTTCTCGTTCTAATTTGAGCTCAATTTAGACTAAATGGGTCGTTTTTATTAACTTACGCTTCAAAACTCATTTTTTAGGGAAATATGAATAGATCTCGAAGATTAGTAGTATTATTTTGCATGAACTCTTGCATTTTTGATACTTCTTTATACGTTGTCTTGGAAAACTCAATATACTTACATTTCTTGGTTTTTGTAGTAGAAGTACAAGATTGTGAACTGAGATCAGAGATAGAGAGCTCAAAATGGACCATTTGGGTTAATTTACATCCCGAAATTTATTTTTTCAAGGAAATACAGAAGGAACTATAAGATTATTATTATTTTTTTCTATAATATTTAATTATTCCTGCATTTTCAAGAAATGCAAGTATATTGAGTTTTCCAATACAACGTATTAAAGAAGTATGAAAAATGTAAGATTTCATGCAAAAAAATTCTATTTATCTTAGAGATCTATTTATATTTCCCTAAAAAATGGCTTTGGAGCGTAAGATAAAAAGAACAACCCATTTAGTCAATAGTTTAGGGTAAATTAAGCTCAAATTGGAACAAAAAATCTAAATTCTATGATTTCATCGTATATTGTATCGTAATCTCCTTGTAATCCATTTTTAAGGGAAATACGAAAATATCTCCAAGAATATTTGATTTATTAAGAGTAGTATTCTAAAAAATCCCCATTTTCGATTCTTTCGTTATAACATCACTAGGAAAATATGGAAATACGAAATAATCATTGAATTTAGCCGTTTGGCTCAAATTTAAACTTAACTTACTAGCATTTCTTGGATTTTATATGAGAAGTACAAGATTCCAAACTTAGATTGGAGAATGAAATTCGAAAATTGGCTAATTGTGATAATTTACATCCGGAAACTAATTTTTCAGGAAAATACGGAAAGATCTCTGTAATTACAGGTCTAATTTTGTAAAATAATTTACGAAATAATAATTGAATTTAGATGTTTGGCTCTAATTAAAACTCCACTTACTAGCAATTCTTGGATTTTTATGAGAAGTAAAAGATTGCAAACTTAGATTGGAGAATTAAAGCCGAAAATGGGCCATGTGTGATAATTTACATCCGGAAACTTATTTTTCAGGGAAATACGAAAAGATCTCTAAAACCACTGGAAATATCGATTGTGCAAGATTCTTAAATTTCTTATAAGACTAAACCAATAATCTCCGAGATAATATCGTATTTTCCTGAAAAATAAATTTTGGGAAGTTGATTTACTTAAATGGTCCATTTTTGATTTTCTGCCTATAATCTAAGTTCAGAATCTTGCACTTCTACTTCAAAATCCAAGAAATGTATGGAAAATAAGTTCAAATTAGAATCAAATACGTGAATTCAATGATTATTTCCAATTCTGAGCTGTAATTGCCTTTGTTTTCCTAGAAAGATTATTACAGAAGTATCGAAAATGCAGAATTCTCAATATTTTAGAAAATTAAAATAATTATCTTAAAGATCTTTCCGTATTTCCCTGAAAAATATGTCTCGGAATGGTAGCTACCACAAATGGCACTTTTTGACTTTCTGTCTATAATCTAAGTTCAGGATTTAGTACTTCTACTATGAAAACCAAGAATGGAGCTTAATTCTTTAGAAATAATCATAAAGCACCTACATTCGATGATTTTCTCGTATTTCCTTATTTTAATGGAGAAGTTGTTATAACTTTTGTTACAAAAGAATCGAAAATGCAGGTTTTTTAATATGTTACCCTAAATAAAACTTGTTATCTCTGAAATATATTCGTATTTCCCTTAAAAATGGATAAAAATGAGACTACAGCACAGAATATGAAGAAATCATTGAATATAGACATTTTGTTCTAATCTGGATACAATTTACTTTAGATTAGAGATTGAAAGTCCAAAATAGGTCGTTTTTACTAACTTACATTCTAAAACCCATTTCTCATTGAAATATGAATAGATCTCTAATATTGAGAGCATGATTTTGTATATTATTCAAAAGCCTTGCAGTTTTGATACTTCTTTATAAGTTCTCTTGGAAAATAAGGAAATTACAACTCTAAATACGGAAAAATCATTGAATTTAAAGTTTTTGTTCTTATTTCGACTAAATTAGGTCGCATTTCTTGGTCTTTGTATTAGAACTTCAAGATTCTGAACTTAGATTGTAGACTGAATGACAAAAATGGGCCATTTGTATTAATTTACTTTCCGAAACCTATTTCGCAGAGGAATACGAGAACATTTCTAAGATTATCTGTTTTATTTGGTATAATATTAATAAATCCTGCCTTTTCGATATTTCGATAATAACTTTTACTTCCTTTTCGATATTTCTATAATAACTTTTCTAGGAGAACAAAAGAATTACAGCACAAAATACGAAATAATCACTAAATTTAGCAGTTTTGTGCTAATTTGGACTAAATTTACTTGCATTTCTTGGTTTTTGTGGAAGGAAGAACTTTAGACTAAAGTCGGAAAGTCCAAAATGGGCCGTTTGTGTCAATATCAATCCCGAAATTAACTATTCAAGGAAATACGAAATGATCTCTAAGATTATTGGTATTATTTTGTATATTATTTAAATATTCTACATTTTCGATACTCCTATACCAGCTTTTCTAGAAAAACAAGATGATTAAATCACAAAATACGAAATAATCAGTGAAGTCATACATTTTGTTCTAATTTGGAATCAATGTACATGGATTTCTTGGATTTTGTAGGAGAACTACAAGACGTTATACATAGATTAGAGACTGAAAGTCAATAATGGGCCATTTTTATTGTTTTTAAAAAAAATGTAACATGTTAATATCAGTTAGAATTCTAATTTAACTTTTGTGAATCGTAACATTGCATCCTTACTTAAACCGGGAGATGTAAAGTATTGTGCGAGATCTAATTTTATATGTTTAGCGACACATTTCGAAAATCTTCAAAGAAATCTGTTAATATGAGAACATCAGGAAGTAAATAAATTTTTGTATAATCCATTAAAATTTGACATATTAAGATTGCTGCGTTTTCGACACTTCTATTCTAACTTTCTTTGAAAGACAAGATATTTATATCACAAAATCCGAATTAATCAGTGAAATCACACATTTTGTTCTTATTTGAAATCAAATTACAGGATATCTTGCTTTTTGTAGTAAAAGTACAAGATTTTTAATTGAGATTAGAGATTGAAAGACAAAATTGGGCCGTTTTTGTTAATTTACTTTTCAAATACCATTTTTCGGGGAAATACGAAAAGATCTCGAAAATGATTTGTATTATTTTATGTAATATTTAAAAATTTTGTATTTTTAATACTCCTGTTTTAACTTCACTAGGAAAACAACGACATTACAACAAAAAAATAAGAAATAATCATTGAATTTAAAATTTGTATTCTTATTTCATCTTAAGTAGGCGACATTTCTTGGTTTCTGTATTAGAATAAAAAGATTCTTAACTTTGATTATAGACACAAAGGTAAAAATGGACCGTTTGTAATTATATACTTCAAGAAATGCATTATTTTGGGAGATTTTGGAAATCTCCAAAAATCCTAGTAGTCACTTGGCCACTTTGCGTGGGAAAAAATTTCGACGTTCGGGACATAATAGAAAATTAAAACTTTCAATGGTTTTCGTCGTTGTGATGAAGAAATTTATTAGAAATTATAAAAATTAAACCCACAAACTAGAATTACAATAAATTAAATAAATTAAATAAATTAAATAAATTAAGTAAATTAAGTAAATTAAGTAAATTAAGTAAATTAAGTAAATTAAGTAAATTAAATAAATTAAATAAATTAAATAAATTAAATAAATTAAGTAAATTAAGTAAATTAAATAAATTAAATAAATTAAATAAATTAAATAAATTAAATAAATTAAATAAATTAAATAAATTAAATAAATTAAATAAATTAAATAAATTAAATAAATTAAATAAATTAAATAAATTAAATAAATTAAATAAATTAAATAAATTAAATAAATTAAATAAATTAAATAAATTAAATAAATTAAATAAATTAAATAAATTAAATAAATTAAATAAATTAAATAAATTAAATAAATTAAATAAATTAAATAAATTAAATAAATTAAATAAATTAAATAAATTAAATAAATTAAATAAATTAAATAAATTAAATAAATTAAATAAATTAAATAAATTAAATAAATTAAATAAATTAAATAAATTAAATAAATTAAATAAATTAAATAAATTAAATAAATTAAATAAATTAAATAAATTAAATAAATTAAATAAATTAAATAAATTAAATAAATTAAATAAATAAATAAACTAAATAAACTAAATAAACTAAATAAACTAAATAAACTAAATAAACTAAATAAACTAAATAAATTAAATAAATTAAAAAAACTAAATAAATTAAAAAAACTAAATAAATTAAATAAATTAAATAAATTAAATAAATTAAATAAATTAAAAAAACTAAATAAATTAAATAAATTAAATAAATTAAATAAATTAAATAAATTAAATAAATTAAATAAATTAAATAAATTAAATAAATTAAATAAATTAAATAAATTAAATAAATTAAATAAATTAAATAAATTAAATAAATTAAATAAATTAAATAAATTAAATAAATTAAATAAATTAAATAAATTAAATAAATTAAATAAATTAAATAAATTAAATAAATTAAATAAATTAAATAAATTAAATAAATTAAATAAATTAAATAAATTAAATAAATTAAATAAATTAAATAAATTAAATAAATTAAATAAATTAAATAAATTAAATAAATTAAATAAATTAAATAAATTAAATAAATTAAATAAATTAAATAAATTAAATAAATTAAATAAATTAAATAAATTAAATAAATTAAATAAATTAAATAAATTAAATAAATTAAATAAATTAAATAAATTAAATAAATTAAATAAATTAAATAAATTAAATAAATTAAATAAATTAAATAAATTAAATAAATTAAATAAATTAAATAAATTAAATAAATTAAATAAATTAAATAAATTAAATAAATTAAATAAATTAAATAAATTAAATAAATTAAATAAATTAAATAAATTAAATAAATTAAATAAATTAAATAAATTAAATAAATTAAATAAATTAAATAAATTAAATAAATTAAATAAATTAAATAAATTAAATAAATTAAATAAATTAAATAAATTAAATAAATTAAATAAATTAAATAAATTAAATAAATTAAATAAATTAAATAAATTAAATAAATTAAATAAATTAAATAAATTAAATAAATTAAATAAATTAAATAAATTAAATAAATTAAATAAATTAAATAAATTAAATAAATTAAATAAATTAAATAAATTAAATAAATTAAATAAATTAAATAAATTAAATAAATTAAATAAATTAAATAAATTAAATAAATTAAATAAATTAAATAAATTAAATAAATTAAATAAATTAAATAAATTAAATAAATTAAATAAATTAAATAAATTAAATAAATTAAATAAATTAAATAAATTAAATAAATTAAATAAATTAAATAAATTAAATAAATTAAATAAATTAAATAAATTAAATAAATTAAATAAATTAAATAAATTAAATAAATTAAATAAATTAAATAAATTAAATAAATTAATAAATTAAATAAATTAAATAAATTAAATAAATTAAATAAATTAAATAAATTAAATAAATTAAATAAATTAAATAAATTAAATAAATTAAATAAATTAAATAAATTAAATAAATTAAATAAATTAAATAAATTAAATAAATTAAATAAATTAAATAAATTAAATAAATTAAATAAATTAAATAAATTAAATAAATTAAATAAATTAAATAAATTAAATAAATTAAATAAATTAAATAAATTAAATAAATTAAATAAATTAAATAAATTAAATAAATTAAATAAATTAAATAAATTAAATAAATTAAATAAATTAAATAAATTAAATAAATTAAATAAATTAAATAAATTAAATAAATTAAATAAATTAAATAAATTAAATAAATTAAATAAATTAAATAAATTAAATAAATTAAATAAATTAAATAAATTAAATAAATTAAATAAATTAAATAAATTAAATAAATTAAATAAATTAAATAAATTAAATAAATTAAATAAATTAAATAAATTAAATAAATTAAATAAATTAAATAAATTTAATAAATTTAATAAATTTAATAAATTTAATAAATTTAATAAATTTAATAAATTTAATAAATTTAATAAATTTAATAAATTTAATAAATTTAATAAATTAAATAAATTTAATAAATTTAATAAATTTAATAAATTAAATAAATTTAATAAATTTAATAAATTAAATAAATTAAATAAATTAAATAAATTTAATAAATTAAATAAATTTAATAAATTTAATAAATTTAATAAATTTAATAAATTTAATAAATTTAATAAATTTAATAAATTTAATAAATTTAATAAATTTAATAAATTTAATAAATTTAATAAATTTAATAAATTTAATAAATTAAATAAATTAAATAAATTAAATAAATTAAATAAATTAAATAAATTAAATAAATTAAATAAATTAAATAAATTAAATAAATTAAATAAATTAAATAAATTAAATAAATTAAATAAATTAAATAAATTAAATAAATTAAATAAATTAAATAAATTAAATAAATTAAATAAATTAAATAAATTAAATAAATTAAATAAATTAAATAAATTAAATAAATTAAATAAATTAAATAAATTAAATAAATTAAATAAATTAAATAAATTAAATAAATTAAATAAATTAAATAAATTAAATAAATTAAATAAATTAAATAAATTAAATAAATTAAATAAATTAAATAAATTAAATAAATTAAATAAATTAAATAAATTAAATAAATTAAATAAATTAAATAAATTAAATAAATTAAATAAATTAAATAAATTAAATAAATTAAATAAATTAAATAAATTAAATAAATTAAATAAATTAAATAAATTAAATAAATTAAATAAATTAAATAAATTAAATAAATTAAATAAATTAAATAAATTAAATAAATTAAATAAATTAAATAAATTAAATAAATTAAATAAATTAAATAAATTAAATAAATTAAATAAATTAAATAAATTAAATAAATTAAATAAATTAAATAAATTAAATAAATTAAATAAATTAAATAACTTAAATAACTTAAATAACTTAAATAACTTAAATAACTTAAATAACTTAAATAACTTAAATAACTTAAATAACTTAAATAAATTAAATAAATTAAATAAATTAAATAAGTTAAATAACTTAAATAAATTAAATAAATTAAATAAATTAAATAAATTAAATAAATTAAATAAATTAAATAAATTAAATAAATTAAATAAATTAAATAAATTAAATAAATTAAATAAATTAAATAAATTAAATAAATTAAATAAATTAAATAAATTAAATAAATTAAATAAATTAAATAAATTAAATAAATTAAATAAATTAAATAAATTAAATAAATTAAATAAATTAAATAAATTAAATAAATTAAATAAATTAAATAAATTAAATAAATTAAATAAATTAAATAAATTAAATAAATTAAATAAATTAAATAAATTAAATAAATTAAATAAATTAAATAAATTAAATAAATTAAATAAATTAAATAAATTAAATAAATTAAATAAATTAAATAAATTAAATAAATTAAATAAATTAAATAAATTAAATAAATTAAATAAATTAAATAAATTAAATAAATTAAATAAATTAAATAAATTAAATAAATTAAATAAATTAAATAAATTAAATAAATTAAATAAATTAAATAAATTAAATAAATTAAATAAATTAAATAAATTAAATAAATTAAATAAATTAAATAAATTAAATAAATTAAATAAATTAAATAAATTAAATAAATTAAATAAATTAAATAAATTAAATAAATTAAATAAATTAAATAAATTAAATAAATTAAATAAATTAAATAAATTAAATAAATTAAATAAATTAAATAAATTAAATAAATTAAATAAATTAAATAAATTAAATAAATTAAATAAATTAAATAAATTAAATAAATTAAATAACTTAAATAACTTAAATAACTTAAATAACTTAAATAACTTAAATAACTTAAATAACTTAAATAACTTAAATAACTTAAATACTTAAATAACTTAAATAACTTAAATAACTTAAATAACTTAAATAACTTAAATAACTTAAATAACTTAAATAACTTAAATAACTTAAATAACTTAAATAACTTAAATAACTTAAATAACTTAAATAACTTAAATAAGTTAAATAACTTAAATAAGTTAAATAACTTAAATAAATTAAATAAATTAAATAAATTAAATAAATTAAATAAATTAAATAAATTAAATAAATTAAATAAATTAAATAAATTAAATAAATTAAATAAATTAAATAAATTAAATAAATTAAATAAATTAAATAAATTGAATAAATTAAATAAATTAAATAAATTGAATAAATTAAATAAATTAAATAAATTGAATAAATTAAATAAATTAAATAAATTAAATAAATTAAATAAATTAAATAAATTAAATAAATTAAATAAATTAAATAAATTGAATAAATTAAATAAATTAAATAAATTGAATAAATTGAATAAATTGAATAAATTGAATAAATTGAATAAATTGAATAAATTGAATAAATTGAATAAATTGAATAAATTGAATAAATTGAATAAATTGAATAAATTGAATAAATTGAATAAATTGAATAAATTGAATAAATTGAATAAATTGAATAAATTGAATAAATTGAATAAATTGAATAAATTGAATAAATTGAATAAATTGAATAAATTGAATAAATTGAATAAATTGAATAAATTGAATAAATTGAATAAATTGAATAAATTGAATAAATTGAATAAATTGAATAAATTGAATAAATTGAATAAATTGAATAAATTGAATAAATTGAATAAATTGAATAAATTGAATAAATTGAATAAATTGAATAAATTGAATAAATTGAATAAATTGAATAAATTGAATAAATTGAATAAATTGAATAAATTGAATAAATTGAATAAATTAAATAAATTAAATAAATTGAATAAATTAAATAAATTAAATAAATTAAATAAATTAAATAAATTAAATAAATTAAATAAATTAAATAAATTAAATAAATTAAATAAATTAAATAAATTAAATAAATTAAATAAATTAAATAAATTAAATAAATTAAATAAATTAAATAAATTAAATAAATTAAATAAATTAAATAAATTAAATAAATTAAATAAATTAAATAAATTAAATAAATTAAATAAATTAAATAAATTAAATAAATTAAATAAATTAAATAAATTAAATAAATTAAATAAATTAAATAAATTAAAAAAATTAAATAAATTAAATAAATTAAATAAATTAAATAAATTAAATAAATTAAATAAATTAAATAAATTAAATAAATTAAATAAATTAAATAAATTAAATAAATTAAATAAATTAAATAAATTAAATAAATTAAATAAATTAAATAAATTAAATAACTTAAATAACTTAAATAACTTAAATAACTTAAATAACTTAAATAACTTAAATAACTTAAATAAATTAAATAACTTAAATAACTTAAATAACTTAAATAACTTAAATAAATTAAATAACTTAAATAAATTAAATAACTTAAATAACTTAAATAAATTAAATAACTTAAATAACTTAAATAAATTAAATAAATTAAATAACTTAAATAAATTAAATAAACTAAATAAACTAAATAAACTAAATAAACTAAGTAAACTAAATAAACTAAATAAACTAAATAAACTAAATAAACTAAATAAACTAAATAAACTAAATAAACTAAATAAACTAAATAAACTAAATAAACTAAATAAACTAAATAAACTAAATAAACTAAATAAACTAAATAAACTAAATAAACTAAATAAACTAAATAAATTAAATAAATTAAATAAACTAAATAAACTAAATAAATTAAATAAACTAAATAAATTAAATAAACTAAATAAACTAAATAAACTAAATAAACTAAATAAACTAAATAAACTAAATAAACTAAATAAAATAAATAAACTAAATAAACTAAATAAACTAAATAAACTAAATAAACTAAATAAACTAAATAAACTAAATAAACTAAATAAACTAAATAAACTAAATAAACTAAATAAACTAAATAAACTAAATAAACTAAATAAACTAAATAAACTAAATAAACTAAATAAACTAAATAAACTAAATAAACTAAATAAACTAAATAAACTAAATAAACTAAATAAACTAAATAAACTAAATAAACTAAATAAACTAAATAAACTAAATAAACTAAATAAACTAAATAAACTAAATAAACTAAATAAACTAAATAAACTAAATAAATTAAATAAACTAAATAAACTAAATAAATTAAATAAACTAAATAAACTAAATAAATTAAATAAACTAAATAAAGTAAATAAATTAAATAAACTAAATAAAGTAAATAAATTAAATAAACTAAATAAAGTAAATAAATTAAATAAATTAAATAAATTAAATAAATTAAATAAATTAAATAAATTAAATAAATTAAATAAATTAAATAAATTAAATAAATTAAATAAATTAAATAAATTAAATAAATTAAATAAATTAAATAAATTAAATAAATTAAATAAATTAAATAAATTAAATAAATTAAATAAATTAAATAAATTAAATAAATTAAATAAATTAAATAAATTAAATAAATTAAATAAATTAAATAAATTAAATAAATTAAATAAATTAAATAAATTAAATAAATTAAATAAATTAAATAAATTAAATAAATTAAATAAATTAAATAAATTAAATAAATTAAATAAATTAAATAAATTAAATAAATTAAATAAATTAAATAAATTAAATAAATTAAATAAATTAAATAAATTAAATAAATTAAATAAATTAAATAAATTAAATAAATTAAATAAATTAAATAAATTAAATAAATTAAATAAATTAAATAAATTAAATAAATTAAATAAATTAAATAAATTAATAAATTAAAAAAATTAATAAATTAAATAAATTAAATAAATTTATTTAATGTTTTTAATTTATTTAATTTATTTAAAATATTTAATTTATTTAATTTATTTAATTTATTTAATTTATTTAATTTATTTAATTTATTTAATTTATTTAATTTATTTAATTTATTTAATTTATTTAATTTATTTAATTTATTTAATTTATTTAATTTATTTAATTTATTTAATTTATTTAATTTATTTAATTTTAATTTATTTAATTTATTTAATTTATTTAATTTATTTAATTTATTTAATTTATTTAATTTATTTAATTTATTTAATTTATTTAATTTATTTAATTTATTTAATTTATTTAATTTATTTAATTTATTTAATTTATTTAATTTATTTAATTTATTTAATTTATTTAATTTATTTAATTTATTTAATTTATTTAATTTATTTAATTTATTTAATTTATTTAATTTATTTAATTTATTTAATTTATTTAATTATTTAATTTATTTAATTTATTTAATTTATTTAATTTATTTAATTTATTTAATTTATTTAATTTATTTAATTTATTTAATTTATTTAATTTATTTAATTTATTTAATTTATTTAATTTATTTAATTTATTTAATTTATTTAATTTATTTAATTTATTTAATTTATTTAATTTATTTAATTTATTTAATTTATTTAATTTATTTAATTTATTTAATTTATTTAATTTATTTAATTTATTTAATTTATTTAATTTATTTAATTTATTTAATTTATTTAATTTATTTAATTTATTTAATTTATTTAATTTATTTAATTTATTTAATTTATTTAATTTATTTAATTTATTTAATTTATTTAATTTATTTATTTATTTAATTTATTTAATTTATTTAATTTATTTAATTTATTTAATTTATTTAATTTATTTAATTTATTTAATTTATTTAATTTATTTAATTTATTTAATTTATTTAATTTATTTAATTTATTTAATTTATTTAATTTATTTAATTTATTTAATTTATTTAATTTATTTAATTTATTTAATTTATTTAATTTATTTAATTTATTTAATTTATTTAATTTATTTAATTTATTTAATTTATTTTAATTATTTAATTTATTTAATTTATTTAATTTATTTAATTTATTTAATTTATTTAATTTATTTAATTTATTTAATTTATTTAATTTATTTAATTTATTTAATTTATTTAATTTATTTAATTTATTTAATTTATTTAATTTATTTAATTTATTTAATTTATTTAACTTATTTAAGTTATTTAATTTATTTAAGTTATTTAATTTATTTAATTTATTTAATTTATTTAATTTATTTAATTTATTTAATTTATTTAATTTATTTAATTTATTTAATTTATTTAATTTATTTAATTTATTTAATTTATTTAATTTATTTAATTTATTTAATTTATTTAATTTATTTAATTTATTTAATTTATTTAATTTATTTAATTTATTTAATTTATTTAATTTATTTAATTTATTTAATTTATTTAATTTATTTAATTTATTTAATTTATTTAATTTATTTAATTTATTTAATTTATTTAATTTTTTAATTTATTTAATTTATTTAATTTATTTAATTTATTTAATTTATTTAATTTATTTAATTTATTTAATTTATTTAATTTATTTAATTTATTTAATTTATTTAATTTATTTAATTTATTTAATTTATTTAATTTATTTAATTTATTTAATTTATTTAATTTATTTAATTTTTTTAATCTATTTAATTTATTTTATTTATTTATGTTATTTAATTTATTTAAGATGTTGGAAGAATTGCCGTGTTTCTTGGCGCGCCGGTCGGAACCTACCTAGAGGACCCTCCATATCAATTCCTTGAATATTGAAAATTACCCGCCTCATTGGACACGGACATTAAACTAAATAAAGGATTGGACGTTTTTAGAAGGATATTTTTGTTAAAAACTGTACAGAAATGCAATTTTTTTAAATAGAAATATTATACATCCATGGGATGGGAATATAGATAGCGAATATCTACTGAAAATGAAGAATTTATAAATATCTTATACAATTAAGCCAATAATTTTAGACATATTCTCTAATTCTCTGAATCAATCACTTTTGGGGAGTAAATTAACAAAATTAGCCTATTTTCGTCTTTCCGTCACTAATCTAATTCCAGAGTCTTGTACTTCTCTTACAAAACACAAGTAATGCAAATGAACTGAATCAAGATTTGAACAAAATTTTTGAATTCATAGAATATTTTCCATCTTGTACTGTAATTCCCTTGTTTTCCCAGAAAAGTTAGTAAGAAATATTGATAATGAAGGATTCTAAATTATTTTGCAAAATTAGACCAGGAATTTTAGAGATCTTTCCGTATTTCCCTGAAAAATAAGTTTCCGGGTGTAAATTATTACAAATAGCCCATTTTCGGATCTCCTTCTCCAATCTAAGTTTGGAATCTTGTACTTCTCATATAAAATCCAAGAAATGCTGGTAAGTTGAGTTTAAATTAGAGCCAAACATCTAAATTCAAAGGATATTTCGAATTTCCATATTTTCCTAGAGATATTATAACGAATGAATCGAAAATGGAGGATTTTTAGAATACTACTCTAAATAAAATTAATATGCTTGGAGTAATTTTCGTATTTGCCTTAAAAATGGAATACAAGGAGATTACGGCACAAAATACGAAGGAATCATTGAATTTAGACTTTTCGTTCTAATTTGAGCTCAATTTAGACTAAATGGGTCGTTTTTATTAACTTACGCTTCAAAACTCATTTTTTAGGGAAATATGAATAGATCTCGAAGATTAGTAGTATTATTTTGCATGAACTCTTGCATTTTTGATACTTCTTTATACGTTGTCTTGGAAAACTCAATATACTTACATTTCTTGGTTTTTGTAGTAGAAGTACAAGATTGTGAACTGAGATCAGAGATAGAGAGCTCAAAATGGACCATTTGGGTTAATTTACATCCCGAAATTTATTTTTCAAGGAAATACAGAAGGAACTATAAGATTATTATTATTTTTTTCTATAATATTTAATTAATCCTGCATTTTCAAGAAATGCAAGTATATTGAGTTTTCCAATACAACGTATTAAAGAAGTATGAAAAATGTAAGATTTCATGCAAAAAATTCTATTTATCTTAGAGATCTATTTATGTTTCCCTAAAAAATGGCTTTTGGAGCCTAAGATAAAAAGAACAACCCATTTAGTCAATAGTTTAGGGTAAATTAAGCTCAAATTGGAACAAAAAATCTAAATTCTATGATTTCATCGTATATTGTTTCGTAATCTCCTTGTAATCCATTTTAAGGGAAATACGAAAATATCTCCAAGAATATTTGATTTATTAAGAGTAGTATTCTAAAAAATCCCCATTTTCGATTCTTTCGTTATAACATCACTAGGAAAATATGGAAATACGAAATAATCATTGAATTTAGCCGTTTGGCTCAAATTTAAACTTAACTTACTAGCATTTCTTGGATTTTATATGAGAAGTACAAGATTCCAAACTTAGATTGGAGAATGAAATTCGAAAATTGGCTAATTGTGATAATTTACATCCGGAAACTAATTTTTCAGGAAAATACGGAAAGATCTCTGTAATTACAGGTCTAATTTTGTAAAATAATTTACGAAATAATAATTGAATTTAGATGTTTGGCTCTAATTTAAACTCCACTTACTAGCAATTCTTGGATTTTTATGAGAAGTAAAAGATTGCAAACTTAGATTGGAGAATTAAAGCCGAAAATGGGCCATGTGTGATAATTTACATCCGGAAACTTATTTTTCAGGGAAATACGAAAAGATCTCTAAAACCACTGGAAATATCGATTGTGCAAGATTCTTAACTTTCTTATAAGACTAAACCAATAATCTCCGAGATAATATCGTATTTTCCTGAAAAATAAATTTTGGGAAGTTGATTTACATAAATGATCCATTTTTGATTTTCTGCCTATAATCTAAGTTCAGAATCTTGCACTTCTACTTCAAAATCCAAGAAATGTATGGAAAATAAGTTCAAATTAGAATCAAATACGTGAATTCAATGATTATTTCCAATTCTGAGCTGTAATTGCCTTTGTTTTCCTAGAAAGATTATTATAGAAGTATCGAAAATGCAGAATTCTCAAATATTTTAGAAAATTAAAATAATTATCTTAAAGATCTTTCCGTATTTCCCTGAAAAATATGTCTCGGAATGGTAGCTACCACAAATGGCACTTTTTGACTTTCTGTCTATAATCTAAGTTCAGGATTTAGTACTTCTACTATGAAAACCAAGAATGGAGCTTAATTCTTTTGAAATAATCATAAAGCACCTAAATTCGATGATTTTCTCGTATTTCCTTATTTTAATGGAGAAGTTGTTATAACTTTTGTTACAAAAGAATCGAAAATGCAGGTTTTTTAATATGTTACCCTAAATAAAACTTGTTATCTCTGAAATATATTCGTATTTCCCTTAAAAATGGATAAAATGAGATTACAGCACAGAATATGAAGAAATCATTGAATATAGACATTTTGTTCTAATCTGGATACAATTTACTTTAGATTAGAGATTGAAAGTCCAAAATAGGTCGTTTTTACTAACTTACATTCTAAAACCCATTTCTCATTGAAATATGAATAGATCTCTAATATTGAGAGCATGATTTTGTATATTATTCAAAAGCCTTGCAGTTTTGATACTTCTTTATAAGTTCTCTTGGAAAATAAGGAAATTACAACTCTAAATACGGAAAAAATCATTGAATTTATAGTTTTTGTTCTTATTTCGACTAAATTAGGTCGCATTTCTTGGTCTTTGTATTAGAACTTCAAGATTCTGAACTTAGATTGTAGACTGAATGACAAAAATGGGCCATTTGTATTAATTTACTTTCCGAAACCTATTTCGCAGAGGAATACGAGAACATTTCTAAGATTATCTGTTTTTTTTGGTATAATATTAAAAAATCCTGCCTTTTCGATATTTCGATAATAACTTTTTCTTCCTTTTCGATATTTCTATAATAACTTTTCTAGGAGAACAAAAGAATTACAGCACAAAATACGAAATAATCACTAAATTTAGCAGTTTTGTGCTAATTTGGACTAAATTTACTTACATTTCTTGGTTTTTGTGGAAGAAGAACTTTAGACTAAAGTCGGAAAGTCCAAAATGGGCCGTTTGTGTCAATATCAATCCCGAAATTAACTATTCAAGGAAATACGAAATGATCTCTAAGATTATTGGTATTATTTTGTATATTATTTAAATATTCTACATTTTCGATACTCCTATACCAGCTTTTCTAGAAAAACAAGATGATTAAATCACAAAATACGAAATAATCAGTGAAGTCATACATTTTGTTCTAATTTGGAATCAATGTACATGGATTTCTTGGATTTTGTAGGAGAACTACAAGACGTTATACATAGATTAGAGACTGAAGTCAATAATGGGCCATTTTTATTGTTTTAAAAAAATGTAACATGTTAATATCAGTTAGAATTCTAATTTAACTTTTGTGAATCGTAACATTGCATCCTTACTTAAACCGGGAGATGTAAAGTATTGTGCGAGATCTAATTTTATATGTTTAGCGACACATTTCGAAAATCTTCAAAGAAATCTGTTAATATGAGAACATCAGGAAGTAAATAAATTTTTGTATAATCCATTAAAATTTGACATATTAAGATTGCTGCGTTTCGACACTTCTATTCTAACTTTCTTTGAAAGACAAGATATTTATATCACAAAATCCGAATTAATCAGTGAAATCACACATTTTGTTCTTATTTGAAATCAAATTACAGGATATCTTGCTTTTTGTAGTAAAAGTACAAGATTTTTAATAGAGATTAGAGATTGAAAGACAAAATTGGGCCGTTTTTGTTAATTTACTTTTCAAAAACCATTTTTCGGGGAAATACGAAAAGATCTCGAAAATGATTTGTATTATTTTATGTAATATTTAAAAATTTTGTATTTTTTATACTCCTGTTTTAACTTCACTAGGAAAACAACGACATTACAACAAAAAATAAGAAATAATCATTGAATTTAAAATTTGTATTCTTATTTCATCTTAAGTAGGCGACATTTCTTGGTTTCTGTATTAGAATAAAAAGATTCTTAACTTTGATTATAGACACAAAGGTAAAAATGGACCGTTTGTAATTATATACTTCAAGAAATGCATTATTTTGGGAGATTTTGGAAATCTCCAAAAATCCTAGTAGTCACTTGGCCACTTTGCGTGGGAAAAAAATTTCGACGTTCGGGACATAATAGAAAATTAAAACTTTCAATGGTTTTCGTCGTTGTGATGAAGAAATTTATTAGAAATTATAAAAATTAAACCCACAAACTAGAATTACAATAAATTAAATAAATTAAATAAATTAAATAAATTAAATAAATTAAATAAATTAAATAAATTAAATAAATTAAATAAATTAAATAAATTAAATAAATTAAATAAATTAAATAAATTAAATAAATTAAATAAATTAAATAAATTAAATAAATTAAATAAATTAAATAAATTAAATAAATTAAATAAATTAAATAAATTAAATAAATTAAATAAATTAAATAAATTAAATAAATTAAATAAATTAAATAAATTAAATAAATTAAATAAATTAAATAAATTAAATAAATTAAATAAATTAAATAAATTAAATAAATTAAATAAATTAAATAAATTAAATAAATTAAATAAATTAAATAAATTAAATAAATTAAATAAATTAAATAAATTAAATAAATTAAATAAATTAAATAAATTAAATAAATTAAATAAATTAAATAAATTAAGTAAATTAAGTAAATTAAGTAAATTAAGTAAATTAAGTAAATTAAGTAAATTAAGTAAATTAAGTAAATTAAATAAATTAAGTAAATTAAATAAATTAAGTAAATTAAATAAATTAAATAAATTAAATAAATTAAATAAAATTAAATAAATTAAATAAATTAAATAAATTAAATAAATTAAATAAATTAAATAAATTAAATAAATTAAATAAATTAAAAAAAATTAAATAAATTAAATAAATTAAATAAATTAAATAAATTAAATAAATTAAATAAATTAAATAAATTAAATAAATTAAATAAATTAAATAAATTAAATAAATTAAATAAATTAAATAAATTAAATAAATTAAATAAATTAAAAAAATTAAATAAATTAAATAAATTAAATAAATTAAATAAATTAAAAAAAATTAAATAAATTAAATAAATTAAATAAATTAAATAAATTAAATAAATTAAATAAATTAAATAAATTAAATAAATTAAATAAATTAAATAAATTAAATAAATTAAATAAATTAAATAAATTAAATAAATTAAATAAATTAAATAAATTAAATAAATTAAATAAATTAAATAAATTAAATAAATTAAATAAATTAAATAAATTAAATAAATTAAATAAATTAAATAAATTAAATAAATTAAATAAATTAAATAAATTAAATAAATTAAATAAATTAAATAAATTAAATTAAATAAATTGAATAAATTGAATAAATTAAATAAATTAAATAAATTAAATAAATTAAATAAATTAAATAAATTAAATAAATTAAATAAATTAAATAAATTAAATAAATTAAATAAATTAAATAAATTAAATAAATTAAATAAATTAAATAAATTAAATAAATTAAATAAATTAAATAAATTAAATAAATTAAATAAATTAAATAAATTAAATAAATTAAATAAATTAAATAAATTAAATAAATTAAATAAATTAAATAAATTAAATAAATTAAATAAATTAAATAAATTAAATAAATTAAATAAATTAAATATATTAAATAAATTAAATAAATTAAATAAATTAAATAAATTAAATAAATTAAATAAATTAAATAAATTAAATAAATTAAATAAATTAAATAAATTAAATAAATTAAATAAATTAAATAAATTAAATAAATTAAATAAATTAAATAAATTAAATAAATTAAATAAATTAAATAAATTAAATAAATTAAATAAATTAAATAAATTAAATAATTAAATAAATTAAATAAATTAAATAAATTAAATAAATTAAATAAATTAAATAAATTAAATAAATTAAATAAATTAAATAAATTAAATAAATTAAATAAATTAAATAAATTAAATAAATTAAATAAATTAAATAAATTAAATAAATTAAATAAATTAAATAAATTAAATAAATTAAATAAATTAAATAAATTAAATAAATTAAATAAATTAAATAAATTAAATAAATTAAATAAATTAAATAAATTAAATAAATTAAATAAATTAAATAAATTAAATAAATTAAATAAATTAAATAAATTAAATAAATTAAATAAATTAAATAAATTAAATAATTAAATAAATTAAATAAATTAAATAAATTAAATAAATTAAATAAATTAAATAAATTAAATAAATTAAATAAATTAAATAAATTAAATAAATTAAATAAATTAAATAAATTAAATAAATTAAATAAATTAAATAAATTAAATAATTAAATAAATTAAATAAATTAAATAAATTAAATAAATTAAATAAATTAAATAAATTAAATAAATTAAATAATTAAATAAATTAAATAAATTAAATAAATTAAATAAATTAAATAAATTAAATAAATTAAATAAATTAAATAAATTAAATAAATTAAATAAATTAAATAAATTAAATAAATTAAATAAATTAAATAAATTAAATAAATTAAATAAATTAAATAAATTAAATAAATTAAATAAATTAAATAAATTAAATAAATTAAATAAATTAAATAAATTAAATAAATTAAATAAATTAAATAAATTAAATAAATTAAATAAATTAAATAAATTAAATAAATTAAATAAATTAAATAAATTAAATAAATTAAATAAATTAAATAAATTAAATAAATTAAATAAATTAAATAAATTAAATAAATAAATAAATTAAATAAATTAAATAAATTAAATAAATTAAATAAATTAAATAAATTAAATAAATTAAATAAATTAAATAAATTAAATAAATTAAATAAATTAAATAAATTAAATAATTAAATAAATTAAATAAATTAAATAATTAAATAAATTAAATAAATTAAATAAATTAAATAAATTAAATAAATTAAATAAATTAAATAAATTAAATAAATTAAATAAATTAAATAAATTAAATAAATTAAATTAAATAAATTAAATAAATAAATATTAAATAAATTAAATAAATTAAATAAATTAATAAATTAAATAAATTAAATAAATTAAATAAATTAAATAAATTAAATAATTAAATAAATTAAATAAATTAAATAAATTAAATAAATTAAATAAATTAAATAAATTAAATAAATTAAATAAATTAAATAAATTAAATAAATTAAATAAATTAAATAAATTAAATAAATTAAATAAATTAAATAAATTAAATAAATTAAATAAATTAAATAAATTAAATAAATTAAATAAATTAAATAAATTAAATAAATTAAATAAATTAAATAAATTAAATAAATTAAATAAATTAAATAAATTAAATAAATTAAATAAATTAAATAAATTAAATAAATTAAATAAATTAAATAAATTAAATAAATTAAATAAATTAAATAAATTAAATAAATTAAATAAATTAAATAAATTAAATAAATTAAATAAATTAAATAAATTAAATAAATTAAATAAATTAAATAAATTAAATAAATTAAATAAATTAAATAAATTAAATAAATTAAATAAATTAAATAAATTAAATAAATTAAATAAATTAAATAAATTAAATAAATTAAATAAATTAAATAAATTAAATAAATTAAATAAATTAAATAAATTAAATAAATTAAATAAATTAAATAAATTAAATAAATTAAATAAATTAAATAAATTAAATAAATTAAATAAATTAAATAAATTAAATAAATTAAATAAATTAAATAAATTAAATAAATTAAATAAATTAAATAAATTAAATAAATTAAATAAATTAAATAAATTAAATAAATTAAATAAATTAAATAAATTAAATAAATTAAATAAATTAAATAAATTAAATAAATTAAATAAATTAAATAAATTAAATAAATTAAATAAATTAAATAAATTAAATAAATTAAATAAATTAAATAAATTAAATAAATTAAATAAATTAAATAAATTAAATAAATTAAATAAATTAAATAAATTAAATAAATTAAATAAATTAAATAAATTTAATAAATTAAATAAATTAAATAAATTAAATAAATTTAATAAATTAAATAAATTAAATAAA
The DNA here is from genome assembly GCA_034092305.1 of Diaprepes abbreviatus. NCBI lineage: Eukaryota > Metazoa > Arthropoda > Insecta > Coleoptera > Curculionidae > Diaprepes > Diaprepes abbreviatus. The sequence goes on along the minus strand of JASJET010000267.1, from coordinate 80,972 downwards.
TTTAATAAATTAAATAAATTAAATAAATTAAATAAATTAAATAAATTTAATAAATTAAATAAATTAAATAAATTTAATAAATTAAATAAATTAAATAAATTAAATAAATTTAATAAATTAAATAAATTAAATAAATTAAATAAATTAAATAAATTAAATAAATTAAATAAATTAAATAAATTAAATAAATTAAATAAATTAAATAAATTAAATAAATTAAATAAATTAAATAAATTAAATAAATTAAATAAATTAAATAAATTAAATAAATTAAATAAATTAAATAAATTAAATAAATTAAATAAATTAAATAAATTAAATAAATTAAATTAAATAAATTAATAAATTAAAAAAATTAATAAATTAAATAAATTAAATTAAATAAATTTATTTAATGTTTTTAATTTATTTAATTTATTTAAAATATTTAATTTATTTAATTTATTTAATTTATTTAATTTATTTAATTTATTTAATTTATTTAATTTATTTAATTTATTTAATTTATTTAATTTATTTAATTTATTTAATTTATTTAATTTATTTAATTTATTTAATTTATTTAATTTATTTAATTTATTTAATTTATTTAATTTATTTAATTTATTTAATTTATTTAATTATTTAATTTATTTAATTTATTTAATTTATTTAATTTATTTAATTTATTTAATTTATTTAATTTATTTAATTTATTTAATTTATTTAATTTATTTAATTTATTTAATTTATTTAATTTATTTAATTTATTTAATTTATTTAATTTATTTAATTTATTTAATTTATTTAATTTATTTAATTTATTTAATTTATTTAATTTATTTAATTTATTTAATTTATTTAATTTATTTAATTATTTAATTTATTTAATTTATTTAATTTATTTAATTTATTTAATTTATTTAATTTATTTAATTTATTTAATTTATTTAATTTATTTAATTTATTTAATTTATTTAATTTATTTAATTTATTTAATTTATTTAATTTATTTAATTTATTTAATTTATTTAATTTATTTAATTTATTTAATTTATTTAATTTATTTAATTTATTTAATTTATTTAATTATTTAATTTATTTAATTTATTTAATTTATTTAATTTATTTAATTTATTTAATTTATTTAATTTATTTAATTTATTTAATTTATTTAATTTATTTAATTTATTTAATTTATTTAATTTATTTAATTTATTTAATTTATTTAATTTATTTAATTTATTTAATTTATTTAATTTATTTAATTTATTTAATTTATTTAATTTATTTAATTTATTTATTTATTTAATTTATTTAATTTATTTAATTTATTTAATTTATTTAATTTATTTAATTTATTTAATTTATTTAATTTATTTAATTTATTTAATTTATTTAATTTATTTAATTTATTTAATTTATTTAATTTATTTAATTTATTTAATTTATTTAATTTATTTAATTTATTTAATTTATTTAATTTATTTAATTTATTTAATTTATTTAATTTATTTAATTTATTTAATTTATTTAATTTAATTTATTTAATTTATTTAATTTATTTAATTTATTTAATTTATTTAATTTATTTAATTTATTTAATTTATTTAATTTATTTAATTTATTTAATTTATTTAATTTATTAATTTATTTAATTTATTTAATTTATTTAATTTATTTAATTTATTTAATTTATTTAATTTATTTAATTTATTTAATTTATTTAATTTATTTAATTTATTTAATTTATTTAATTTATTTAATTTACTTAATTTATTAATTTATTTAATTTATTTAATTTATTTAATTTATTTAATTTATTAATTATTTAATTTATTTAATTTATTTAATTTATTTAATTTATTTAATTTATTTAATTTATTTAATTTATTTAATTTATTTAATTTATTTAATTTATTTAATTTATTTAATTTATTTAATTTATTTAATTTATTTAATTTATTTAATTTATTTAATTTATTTAATTTATTTAATTTATTTAATTTATTTAATTTATTTAGTTTATTTAGTTTATTTAGTTTATTTAGTTTATTTAGTTTTTAGTTTATTTAGTTTATTTAATTTTTTAATTTTTTTAATTTATTTAATTTATTTAATTTATTTAATTTTTTTAATTTATTTATTTTATTTAATTTATTTAATTTATTTAATTTATTTAATTTATTTAATTTATTTAATTTATTTAATTTATTTAATTTATTTAATTTATTTAATTTATTTAATTTATTTAATTTATTTAATTATTTAATTTATTTAATTTATTTAATTTATTTAATTTATTTAATTTATTTAATTTATTTAATTTATTTAATTTATTTAATTTATTTAATTTATTTAATTTATTTAATTTATTTAATTTATTTAATTTATTTAATTTATTTAATTTATTTAATTTATTTATTTTATTTAATTTATTTAATTTATTTAATTTATTTAATTTATTTAATTTATTTAATTTATTTAATTTATTTAATTTATTTAATTTATTTAATTTATTTAATTTATTTATTTATTTAATTTATTTAATTTATTTAATTTATTTAATTTATTTAATTTATTTAATTTATTTAATTTATTTAATTTATTTAATTTATTTAATTTATTTAATTTATTTAATTTATTTAATTTATTTAATTTATTTAATTTATTTAATTTATTTAATTTATTTAATTTATTTAATTTATTTAATTTATTTAATTTATTTAATTTATTTAATTTATTTAATTTATTTAATTTATTTAATTTATTTAATTTATTTAATTTATTTAATTTATTTAATTTATTTAATTTATTTAATTTATTTAATTTATTTAATTTATTTAATTTATTTAATTTATTTAATTTATTTAATTTATTTAATTTATTTAATTATTTAATTTATTTAATTTATTTAATTTATTTAATTTATTTAATTTATTTAATTTATTTAATTTATTTAATTTATTTAATTTATTTAATTTATTTAATTTATTTAATTTATTTAATTTATTTAATTTATTTAATTTATTTAATTTATTTAATTTATTTAATTTATTTAATTTATTTAATTTATTTAATTTATTTAATTTATTTAATTTATTTAATTTATTTAATTTATTTAATTTATTTAATTTATTTAATTTATTTAAGATGTTGGAAGAATTGCCGTGTTTCTTGGCGCGCGGTCGGAAGCTACCTAGAGGACCCTCCATATCAATTCCTTGAATATTGAAAATTACCCGCCTCATTGGACACGGGACATTAAACTAAATAAAGGATTAGACGTTTTTAGAAGGATATCTTTGTTAAAAACTGTACAGAAATATAATTTTTTTAATGGAAATATTATTCATCCATGGGATGGTAATATAGATAGCGAGTATCTACTGAAAATGAAGAATTTATAAATATCCTATGAAATTAAGAAAATAATCTTAGACATATTCTCGTTCTTCTCCGCATCAATCAGTTTTGTTGAGTAAATTAACAAAATTAGCTATTTTCGTCTTTCTGTGTCTAATCTAGTTCCAGAATCTAGTACTTTTCTTACAAAATCCAAGCCACCCCACACGCGGATTTCCCGACCAGTAATTAATTTCATGTACTAGCTTTTTTATATCACCCTGTATAACAACAACTTGTTACACACATAACACATACTTATAGTTCCGCAATAAATCTAACTGACAATTTAGACCTTAATTTGATACACACATTGAATAATAATTACCATTATTTTTAAATTAATATATAGCCTGAGGGTGTTCTAGAAGTCAAATCTTACACTACTTTCGGAGAAATTCAAAAATGTGCCGAGGATTTACAAAACTTCCCAAAAAAGAACATTTCTTGAAGTATATTAAAACAAACGGTCCATTTTTGACTTTCTGTCTATAATCTAAGATCAGACACTTGTAATTCTAATATTAAAACCAAGAAGGGCCACATAGTTTAGAAGAAATACGAACAAAAATTTTAAATTCAATGATTATTTCTTTCTTATTGCTGCAATTTCTTTGTTTTCCTAGTAAAGTTACAAGAGGAGGACCAAAAACTCATGACTTTTAAATATTATATGAAATAAAAGTAAATAGATGTTGGAAAAATTGCCGTGTTTCTTGCGCACCGGTCAGAACCTACGTAGAAGACCCTCCATATCAACCCGTTGGATATTGAATATCACCCGCCTCATTGGACACGGACATTAAACTAAATAAAGGATTGGACGTTTTTAGAAGGATATTTTTGTTAAAAACTGTACAGAAATGCAATTTTTTAAATGGAAATATTATACATCCATGGGATGGGAATATAGATAGCGAATATCTACTGAAAATGAAGAATTTATAAATATCTTATACAATTAAGCCAATAATTTTAGACATATTCTCTAATTCTCTGAATCAATCAGTTTTGGGGAGTAATTAACAAAATTAGCCTATTTTCGTCTTTCCGTCTCTAATCTAATTCCAGAGTCTTGTACTTCTCTTACAAAACACAAGTAATGCAAATGAACTGAATCAAGATTTGAACAAAATTTTGAATTCATAGAATATTTTCCCTCTTGTACTGTAATTCCCTTGTTTTCCCAGAAAAGTTAGTAAGAAGTATTGATAATGAAGGATTCCAAATTATTTTGCAAAATTAGACCAGGAATTTTAGAGATCTTTCCGTATTTCCCTGAAAAATAAGTTTCCGGGTGTAAAATTATTACACCCTTCTCCAATCTAAGTTTGGAATCTTGTACTTCTCATATAAAATCCAAGAAATGCTGGTAAGTTGAGTTAAATTAGAGCCAAACATCTAAATTCAAAGGAAATTTCGAATTTCCATATTTTCCTAGAGATATTATAACGAATGAATCGAAAATGGAGGATTTTTAGAATACTACTCTAAATAAAATTAATATGCTTGGAGTAATTTTCGTATTTGCCTTAAAAATGGAATACAAGGAGATTACGGCACAAAATACGAAGAAATCATTGAATTTAGACTTTTCGTTCTAATTTGAGCTCAATTTAGACTAAATGGGTCGTTTTTTATTAACTTACGCTTCAAAACTCATTTTTTAGGGAAATATGAATAGATCTCGAAGATTAGTAGTATTATTTTGCATGAACTCTTGCATTTTTGATACTTCTTTATACGTTGTCTTGGAAAACTCAATATACTTACATTTCTTGGTTTTTGTAGTAGAAGTACAAGATTGTGAACTGAGATCAGAGATAGAGAGCTCAAAATGGACCATTTGGGTGAATTTACATCCCGAAATTTATTTTTCAAGGAAATACAAAAGGAACTATAAGATTATTATTATTTTTTTCTATAATATTTAATTAATCCTGCATTTTCAAGAAATGCAAGTATATTGAGTTTTCCAATACAACGTATTAAAGAAGTATGAAAAATGTAAGATTTCATGCAAAAAAATTCTATTTATCTTAGAGATCTATTTATATTTCCCTAAAAAATGGCTTTTGGAGCGTAAGATAAAAAGAACGACCCATTTAGTCAATAGTTTAGGGTAAATTAAGCTCAAATTGGAACAAATAGTCTAAATTCTATGATTTCATCGTATATTGTATCGTAATCTCCTTGTAATCCATTTTTAAGATAAATACGAAAATATCTCCAAGAATATTTGATTTATTAAGAGTAGTATTCTAAAAAATCCCCATTTTCGATTCTTTCGTTATAACATCACTAGGAAAAATATGAAAATACGAAATAATCATTGAATTTAGCCGTTTGGCTCAAATTTAAACTTAACTTACTAGCATTTCTTGGATTTTATATGAGAAGTACAAGAATACAAACTTAGATTGGAGAATGAAATTCGAAAATTGGCTAATTGTGATAATTTACATCCGGAAACTAATTTTTCAGGAAAATACGGAAAGATCTCTGTAATTACAGGTCTAATTTTGTAAAATAATTTACGAAATAATAATTGAATTTAGATGTTTGGCTCTAATTAAAACTCCACTTACTAGCAATTCTTGGATTTTTATGAGAAGTAAAAGATTGCAAACTTAGATTGGAGCCGAAAATGGGCCATGTGTGATAATTTACATCCGGAAACTTATTTTTCAGGGAAATACGAAAAGATCTCTAAAACCACTGGAAATATCGATTGTGCAAGATTCTTAAATTTCTTATAAGACTAAACCAATAATCTCCGAGATAATATCGTATTTTCCTGAAAATAAATTTTGGGAAGGTTGATTTACATAAATGGTCCATTTTTGATTTTCTGCCTATAATCTAAGTTCAGAATCTTGCACTTCTACTTCAAAATCCAAGAAATGTATGGAAAATAAGTTCAAATTAGAATCAAATACGTGAATTCAATGATTATTTCCATTCTGAGCTGTAATTGCCTTTGTTTTCCTAGAAAGATTATTACAGAAGTATCGAAAATGCAGAATTCTCAAATATTTTAGAAAATTAAAATAATTATCTTAAAGATCTTTCCGTATTTCCCTGAAAAATATGTCTCGGAATGGTAGCTACCACAAATGGCACTTTTTGACTTTCTGTCTATAATCTAAGTTCAGGATTTAGTACTTCTACTATGAAAACCAAGAATGGAGCTTAATTCTTTCGAAATAATCATAAAGCACCTAAATTCGATGATTTTCTCGTATTTCCTTATTTTAATGGAGAAGTTGTTGTAACTTTTGTTACAAAAGAATCGAAAATGCAGGTTTTTTAATATGTTACCCTAAATAAAACTTGTTATCTCTGAAATATATTCGTATTTCCCTTAAAAATGGATAAAAATGAGATTACAGCACAGAATATGAAGAAATCATTGAATATAGACATTTTGTTCTAATCTGGATACAATTTACTTTAGATTAGAGATTGAAAGTCCAAAATAGGTCGTTTTACTAACTTACATTCTAAAACCCATTTCTCATTGAAATATGAATAGATCTCTAATATTGAGAGCATGATTTTGTATATTATTCAAAAGCCTTGCAGTTTTGATACTTCTTTATAAGTTCTCTTGGAAAATAAGGAAATTACAACTCTAAATACGGAAAAAATCATTGAATTTAAAGTTTTTGTTCTTATTTCGACTAAATTAGGTCGCATTTCTTGGTCTTTGTATTAGAACTTCAAGATTCTGAACTTAGATTGTAGACTGAATGACAAAAATGGGCCATTTGTATTAATTTACTTTCCGAAACCTATTTCGCAGAGGAATACGAGAACATTTCTAAGATTATCTGTTTTATTTGGTATAATATTAAAAAATCCTGCCTTTTCGATATTTCGATAACTTTTTCTTCCTTTTCGATATTTCTATAATAACTTTTCTAGGAGAACAAAAGAATTACAGCACAAAATACGAAATAATCACTAAATTTAGCAGTTTTGTGCTAATTTGGACTAAATTTACTTGTATTTCTTGGTTTTTGTGGAAGAAGAACAGGGTTCTGAACTTTAGACTAAAGTCGGAAAGTCCAAAATGGGCCGTTTGTGTCAATATCAATCCCGAAATTAACTATTCAAGGAAATACGAAATGATCTCTAAGATTATTGGTATTATTTTGTATATTATTTAAATATTCTACATTTTCGATACTCCTATACCAGCTTTTCTAGAAAAACAAGATGATTAAATCACAAAATACGAAATAATCAGTGAAGTCATACATTTTGTTCTAATTTGGAATCAATGTACATGGATTTCTTGGATTTTGTAGGAGAACTACAAGACGTTATACATAGATTAGAGACTGAAAGTCAATAATGGGCCATTTTTATTGTTTTTAAAAAAAATGTAACATGTTAATATCAGTTAGAATTCTAATTTAACTTTTGTGAATCGTAACATTGCATCCTTACTTAAACCGGGAGATGTAAAGTATTGTGCGAGATCTAATTTTATATGTTTAGCGACACATTTCGAAAATCTTCAAAGAAATCTGTTAATATGAGAACATCAGGAAGTAAATAAATTTTTGTATAATCCATTAAAATTTGACATATTAAGATTGCTGCGTTTTCGACACTTCTATTCTAACTTTCTTTGAAAGACAAGATATTTATATCACAAAATCCGAATTAATCAGTGAAATCACACATTTTGTTCTTATTTGAAATCAAATTACAGGATATCTTGCTTTTTGTAGTAAAAGTACAAGATTTTTAATAGAGATTAGAGATTGAAAGACAAAATTGAGCCGTTTTTGTTAATTTACTTTTCAAAAACCATTTTTCGGGGAAATACGAAAAGATCTCGAAAATGATTTGTATTATTTTATGTAATATTTAAAAATTTTGTATTTTTAATACTCCTGTTTTAACTTCACTAGGAAAACAACGACATTACAACAAAAAAAAAAAGAAATAATCATTGAATTTAAAATTTGTATTCTTATTTCATCTTAAGTAGGCGACATTTCTTGGTTTCTGTATTAGAATAAAAAGATTCTTAACTTTGATTATAGACACAAAGGTAAAAATGGACCGTTTGTAATTATATACTTCAAGAAATGCATTATTTTGGGAGATTTTGGAAATCTCCAAAAATCCTAGTAGTCACTTGGCCACTTTGCGTGGGAAAAAAATTTCGACGTTCGGGACATAATAGAAAATTAAAACTTTCAATGGTTTTCGTCGTTGTGATGAAGAAATTTATTAGAAATTATAAAAATTAAACCCACAAACTAGAATTACAATAAATTAAATAAATTAAATAAATTAAATAAATTAAATAAATTAAATAAATTAAATAAATTAAATAAATTAAATAAATTAAATAAATTAAATAAATTAAATAAATTAAATAAATTAATTAAATTAAATAAATTAAATAAATTAAATAAATTAAATAAATTAAATAAATTAAATAAATTAAATAAATTAAATAAATTAAATAAATTAAATAAATTAAATAAATTAAATAAATTAAATAAATTAAATAAATTAAATAAATTAAATAAATTAAATAAATTAAATAAATTAAATAAATTAAATAAATTAAATAAATTAAATAAATTAAATAAATTAAATAAATTAAATAAATTAAATAAATTAAATAAATTAAATAAATTAAATAAATTAAATAAATTAAATAAATTAAATAAATTAAATAAATTAAATAAATTAAATAAATTAAATAAATTAAATAAATTAAATAAATTAAATAAATTAAATAAATTAAATAAATTAAATAAATTAAATAAATTAAATAAATTAAATAAATTAAATAAATTAAATAAATTAAATAAATTAAATAAATTAAATAAATTAAATAAATTAAATAAATTAAATAAATTAAATAAATTAAATAAATTAAATAAATTAAATAAATTAAATAAATTAAATAAATTAAATAAATTAAATAAATTAAATAAATTAAATAAATTAAATAAATTAAATAAATTAAATAAATTAAATAAATTAAATAAATTAAATAAATTAAATAAATTAAATAAATTAAATAAATTAAATAAATTAAATAAATTAAATAAATTAAATAAATTAAATAAATTAAATAAATTAAATAAATTAAATAAATTAAATAAATTAAATAAATTAAATAAATTAAATAAATTAAATAAATTAAATAAATTAAATAAATTAAATAAATTAAATAAATTAAATAAATTAAATAAATTAAATAAATTAAATAAATTAAATAAATTAAATAAATTAAATAAATTAAATAAATTAAATAAATTAAATAAATTAAATAAATTAAATAAATTAAATAAATTAAATAAATTAAATAAATTAAATAAATTAAATAAATTAAATAAATTAAATAAATTAAATAAATTAAATAAATTAAATAAATTAAATAAATTAAATAAATTAAATAAATTAAATAAATTAAATAAATTAAATAAATTAAATAAATTAAATAAATTAAATAAATTAAATAAATTAAATAAATTAAATAAATTAAATAAATTAAATAAATTAAATAAATTAAATAAATTAAATAAATTAAATAAATTAAATAAATTAAATAAATTAAATAAATTAAATAAATTAAATAAATTAAATAAATTAAATAGATTAAATAAATTAAATAGATTAAATAAATTAAATAAATTAAATAGATTAAATAAATTAAATAGATTAAATAAATTAAATAAATTAAATAGATTAAATAAATTAAATAGATTAAATAAATTAAATAAATTAAATAGATTAAATAAATTAAATAAATTAAATAAATTAAATAAATTAAATAAATTAAATAAATTAAATAAATTAAATAAATTAAATAAATTAAATAAATTAAATAAATTAAATAAATTAAATAAATTAAATAAATTAAATAAATTAAATAAATTAAATAAATTAAATAAATTAAATAAATTAAATAAATTAAATAAATTAAATAAATTAAATAAATTAAATAAATTAAATAAATTAAATAAATTAAATAAATTAAATAAATTAAGTAAATTAAATAAATTAAATAAATTGAGTAAATTAAGTAAATTAAATAAATTAAATAAATTAAATAAATTAAGTAAATTAAATAAACTAAATAAACTAAATAAACTAAATAACCTAAATAACCTAAGTAAACTAAATAAACTAAATAAACTAAATAAACTAAATAAACTAAATAAACTAAATAAACTAAATAAACTAAATAAACTAAATAAACTAAATAAACTAAATAAACTAAATAAACTAAATAAACTAAATAAACTAAATAAACTAAATAAACTAAATAAACTAAATAAACTAAATAAACTAAATAAACTAAATAAACTAAATAAACTAAATAAACTAAATAAACTAAATAAACTAAATAAACTAAATAAACTAAATAAACTAAATAAACTAAATAAACTAAATAAACTAAATAAACTAAATAAACTAAATAAACTAAATAAACTAAATAAACTAAATAAACTAAATAAACTAAATAAACTAAATAAACTAAATAAACTAAATAAACTAAATAAACTAAATAAACTAAATAAACTAAATAAACTAAATAAACTAAATAAACTAAATAAACTAAATAAACTGAATAAACTAAATAAACTAAATAAACTGAATAAACTAAATAAACTAAATAAACTAAATAAACTAAATAAACTAAATAAACTAAATAAACTAAATAAACTAAATAAACTAAATAAACTAAATAAACTAAATAAACTAAATAAACTAAATAAACTAAATAATCTAAATAAACTAAATAAACTAAATAAACCAAATAAACTAAATAAACTAAATAAACTAAATAAACTAAATAAACTAAATAAACTAAATAAACTAAATAAACTAAATAAACTAAATAAACTAAATAAACTAAATAAACTAAATAAACTAAATAAACTAAATAAACTAAATAAACTAAATAAACTAAATAAACTAAATAAACTAAATAAACTAAATAAACTAAATAAACTAAATAAACTAAATAAACTAAATAAACTAAATAAACTAAATAAACTAAATAAACTAAATAAACTAAATAAACTAAATAAACTAAATAAACTAAATAAACTAAATAAACTAAATAAACTAAATAAACTAAATAAACTAAATAAACTAAATAAACTAAATAAACTAAATAAACTAAATAAACTAAATAAACTAAATAAACTAAATAAACTAAATAAACTAAATAAACTAAATAAACTAAATAAACTAAATAAACTAAATAAACTAAATAAACTAAATAAACTAAATAAACTAAATAAACTAAATAAACTAAATAAACTAAATAAACTAAATAAACTAAATAAACTAAATAAACTAAATAAACTAAATAAACTAAATAAACTAAATAAACTAAATAAACTAAATAAACTAAATAAACTAAATAAACTAAATAAACTAAATAAACTAAATAAACTAAATAAACTAAATAAACTAAATAAACTAAATAAACTAAATAAACTAAATAAACTAAATAAACTAAATAAACTAAATAAACTAAATAAACTAAATAAACTAAATAAACTAAATAAACTAAATAAACTAAATAAACTAAATAAACTAAATAAACTAAATAAACTAAATAAACTAAATAAACTAAATAAACTAAATAAACTAAATAAACTAAATAAACTAAATAAACTAAATAAACTAAATAAACTAAATAAACTAAATAAACTAAATAAACTAAATAAACTAAATAAACTAAATAAACTAAATAAACTAAATAAACTAAATAAACTAAATAAACTAAATAAACTAAATAAACTAAATAAACTAAATAAACTAAATAAACTAAATAAAATAAATAAACTAAATAAACTAAATAAACTAAATAAACTAAATAAACTAAATAAACTAAATAAACTAAATAAACTAAATAAATTAAATAAATTAAATAAATTAAATAAATTAAATAAATTAAATAAATTAAATAAATTAAATAAATTAAATAAATTAAATAAATTAAATAAATTAAATAAATTAAATAAATTAAATAAATTAAATAAATTAAATAAATTAAATAAATTAAATAAATTAAATAAATTAAATAAATTAAATAAATTAAATAAATTAAATAAATTAAATAAATTAAATAAATTAAATAAATTAAATAAATTAAATAAATTAAATAAATTAAATAAATTAAATAAATTAAATAAATTAAATAAATTAAATAAATTAAATAAATTAAATAAATTAAATAAATTAAATAAATTAAATAAATTAAATAAATTAAATAAATTAAATAAATTAAATAAATTAAATAAATTAAATAAATTAAATAAATTAAATAAATTAAATAAATTAAATAAATTAAATAAATTAAATAAATTAAATTAAATAAATTAATAAATTAAAAAAATTTATAAATTAAATAAATTAAATTAAATAAATTTATTTAATGTTTTTAATTTATTTAATTTATTTAAAATATTTAATTTATTTAATTTATTTAATTTATTTAATTTATTTAATTTATTTAATTTATTTAATTTATTTAATTTATTTAATTTATTTAATTTATTTAATTTATTTAATTTATTTAATTTATTTAATTTATTTAATTTATTTAATTTATTTAATTTATTTAATTTTTTTAATTTATTTAATTTATTTAATTTATTTAATTTATTTAATTTATTTAATTTATTTAATTTATTTAATTTATTTAATTTATTTAATTTATTTAATTTATTTAATTTATTTAATTTATTTAATTTATTTAATTTATTTAATTTATTTAATTTATTTAATTTATTTAATTTATTTAATTTATTTAATTTATTTAATTTATTTAATTTATTTAATTTATTTAATTTATTTAATTTATTTAATTTATTTAATTTATTTAATTTATTTAATTTATTTAATTTATTTAATTTATTTAATTTATTTAATTTATTTAATTTATTTAATTTATTTAATTTATTTAATTTATTTAATTTATTTAATTTATTTAATTTATTTAATTTATTTAATTTATTTAATTTATTTAATTTATTTAATTTATTTAATTTATTTAATTTATTTAATTTATTTAATTTATTTAATTTATTTAATTTATTTAATTTATTTAATTTATTTAATTTATTTAATTTATTTAATTTATTTAATTTATTTAATTATTTAATTTATTTAATTTATTTAATTTATTTAATTTATTTAATTTATTTAATTTATTTAATTTATTTAATTTATTTAATTTATTTAATTTATTTAATTTATTTAATTTATTTAATTTATTTAATTTATTTAATTTATTTAATTTATTTAATTTATTTAATTTATTTAATTTATTTAATTTATTTAATTTATTTAATTTATTTAATTTATTTAATTTATTTAATTTATTTAATTTATTTAATTTATTTAATTTATTTAATTTATTTAATTTATTTAATTTATTTAATTTATTTAATTTATTTAATTTATTTAATTTATTTAATTTATTTAATTTATTTAATTTATTTAATTTATTTAATTTATTTAATTTATTTAATTTATTTAATTTATTTAATTTATTTAATTTATTTAATTTATTTAATTTATTTAATTTATTTAATTTATTTAATTTATTTAATTTATTTAATTTATTTAATTTATTTAATTTATTTAATTTATTTAATTTATTTAATTTATTTAATTTATTTAATTTATTTAATTTATTTAATTTATTTAATTTATTTAATTTATTTAATTTATTTAATTTATTTAATTTATTTAATTTATTTAATTTATTTAATTTATTTAATTTATTTAATTTATTTAATTTATTTAATTTATTTAATTTAATTTATTTAATTTATTTAATTTTTTTAATTTATTTAATTTATTTATGTTATTTAATTTATTTAAGATGTTGGAAGAATTGCCGTGTTTCTTGGCGCGCCGGTCGGAACCTACCTAGAGGACCCTCCATATCAATTCCTTGAATATTGAAAATTACCCGCCTCATTGGACACGGACATTAAACTAAATAAAGGATTGGACGTTTTTAGAAGGATATTTTTGTTAAAAACTGTACAGAAATGCAATTTTTTTAAATAGAAATATTATACATCCATGGGATGGGAATATAGATAGCGAATATCTACTGAAAATGAAGAATTTATAAATATCTTATACAATTAAGCCAATAATTTTAGACATATTCTCTAATTCTCTGAATCAATCAGTTTTGGGGAGTAAATTAACAAAATTAGCCTATTTTCGTCTTTCCGTCTCTAATCTAATTCCAGAGTCTTGTACTTCTCTTACAAAACACAAGTAATGCAAATGAACTGAATCAAGATTTGAAAAAAATTTTTGAATTCATAGAATATTTTCCATCTTGTACTGTAATTCCCTTGTTTTCCCAGAAAAGTTAGTAAGAAGTATTGATAATGAAGGATTCTAAATTATTTTGCAAAATTAGACCAGGAATTTTAGAGATCTTTCCGTATTTCCCTGAAAAATAAGTTTCCAGGTGTAAATTATTACAAATAGCCCATTTTCGGATCTCCTTCTCCAATCTAAGTTTGGAATCTTGTACTTCTCATATAAAATCCAAGAAATGCTGGTAAGTTGAGTTTAAATTAGAGCCAAACATCTAAATTCAAAGGATATTTCGAATTTCCATATTTTCCTAGAGATATTATAACGAATGAATCGAAAATGGAGGATTTTTAGAATACTACTCTAAATAAAATTAATATGCTTGGAGTAATTTTCGTATTTGCCTTAAAAATGGAATACAAGGGGATTACGGCACAAAATACGAAGGAATCATTGAATTTAGACTTTTCGTTCTAATTTGAGCTCAATTTAGACTAAATGGTTCGTTTTTATTAACTTACGCTTCAAAACTCATTTTTTAGGGAAATATGAATAGATCTCGAAGATTAGTAGTATTATTTTGCATGAACTCTTGCATTTTTGATACTTCTTTATACGTTGTCTTGGAAAACTCAATATACTTACATTTCTTGGTTTTTGTAGTAGAAGTACAAGATTGTGAACTGAGATCAGAGATAGAGAGCTCAAAATGGACCATTTGGGTTAATTTACATCCCGAAATTTATTTTTCAAGGAAATACAGAAGGAACTATAAGATTATTATTATTTTTTTCTATAATATTTAATTAATCCTGCATTTTCAAGAAATGCAAGTATATTGAGTTTTCCAATACAACGTATTAAAGAAGTATGAAAAATGTAAGATTTCCTGCAAAAAAATTCTATTTATCTTAGAGATCTATTTATATTTCCCTAAAAAATGGCTTTTGGAGCCTAAGATAAAAAGAACAACCCATTTAGTCAATAGTTTAGGGTAAATTAAGCTCAAATTGGAACAAAAAATCTAAATTCTATGATTTCATCGTATATTGTATCGTAATCTCCTTGTAATCCGTTTTTAAGGGAAATACGAAAATATCTCCAAGAATATTTGATTTATTAAGAGTAGTATTCTAAAAAATCCCCATTTTCGATTCTTTCGTTATAACATCACTAGGAAAATATGGAAATACGAAATAATCATTGAATTTAGCCGTTTGGCTCAAATTTAAACTTAACTTACTAGCATTTCTTGGATTTTATATGAGAAGTACAAGATTCCAAACTTAGATTGGAGAATGAAATTCGAAAATTGGCTAATTGTGATAATTTACATCCGGAAACTAATTTTTCAGGAAAATACGGAAAGATCTCTGTAATTACAGGTCTAATTTTGTAAAATAATTTACGAAATAATAATTGAATTTAGATGTTTGGCTCTAATTTAAACTCCACTTACTAGCAATTCTTGGATTTTTATGAGAAGTAAAAGATTGCAAACTTAGATTGGAGAATTAAAGCCGAAAATGGTCCATGTGTGATAATTTACATCCGGAAACTTATTTTTCAGGGAAATACGAAAAGATCTCTAAAACCACTGGAAATATCGATTGTGCAAGATTCTTAACTTTCTTATAAGACTAAACCAATAATCTCCGAGATAATATCGTATTTTCCTGAAAAATAAATTTTGGGAAGTTGATTTACATAAATGATCCATTTTTGATTTTCTGCCTATAATCTAAGTTCAGAATCTTGCACTTCTACTTCAAAATCCAAGAAATGTATGGAAAATAAGTTCAAATTAGAATCAAATACGTGAATTCAATGATTATTTCCAATTCTGAGCTGTAATTGCCTTTGTTTTCCTAGAAAGATTATTATAGAAGTATCGAAAATGCAGAATTCTCAAATATTTTAGAAAATTAAAATAATTATCTTAAAGATCTTTCCGTATTTCCCTGAAAAATATGTCTCGGAATGGTAGCTACCACAAATGGCACTTTTTGACTTTCTGTCTATAATCTAAGTTCAGGATTTAGTACTTCTACTATGAAAACCAAGAATGGAGCTTAATTCTTTCGAAATAATCATAAAGCACCTACATTCGATGATTTTCTCGTATTTCCTTATTTTAATGGAGAAGTTGTTATAACTTTTGTTACAAAAGAATCGAAAATGCAGGTTTTTTAATATGTTACCCTAAATAAAACTTGTTATCTCTAAAATATATTCGTATTTCCCTTAAAAATGGATAAAAATGAGATTACAGCACAGAATATGAAGAAATCATTGAATATAGACATTTTGTTCTAATCTGGATACAATTTACTTTAGATTAGAGATTGAAAGTCCAAAATAGGTCGTTTTTACTAACTTACATTCTAAAACCCATTTCTCATTGAAATATGAATAGATCTCTAATATTGAGAGCATGATTTTGTATATTATTCAAAAGCCTTGCAGTTTTGATACTTCTTTATAAGTTCTCTTGGAAAATAAGGAAATTACAACTCTAAATACGGAAAAAATCATTGATTTAAAGTTTTTGTTCTTATTTCGACTAAATTAGGTCGCATTTCTTGGTCTTTGTATTAGAACTTCAAGATTCTGAACTTAGATTATAGACTGAATGACAAAAATGGGCCATTTGTATTAATTTACTTTCCGAAACCTATTTCGCAGAGGAATACGAGAACATTTCTAAGATTATCTGTTTATTTGGTATAATATTAAAAAATCCTGCCTTTTCGATATTTCGATAATAACTTTTTCTTCCTTTTCGATATTTCTATAATAACTTTTCTAGGAGAACAAAAGAATTACAGCACAAAATACGAAATAATCACTAAATTTAGCAGTTTTGTGCTAATTTGGACTAAATTTACTTACATTTCTTGGTTTTTGTGGAAGAAGAACAGGTTCTGAACTTTAGACTAAAGTCGGAAAGTCCAAAATGGGCCGTTTGTGTCAATATCAATCCCGAAATTAACTATTCAAGGAAATACGAAATGATCTCTAAGATTATTGGTATTATTTTGTATATTATTTAAATATTCTACATTTTCGATACTCCTATACCAGCTTTTCTAGAAAAACAAGATGATTAAATCACAAAATACGAAATAATCAGTGAAGTCATACATTTTGTTCTAATTTGGAATCAATGTACATGGATTTCTTGGATTTTGTAGGAGAACTACAAGACGTTATACATAGATTAGAGACTGAAAGTCAATAATGGGCTATTTTTATTGTTTTTAAAAAAAATGTAACATGTTAATATCAGTTAGAATTCTAATTTAACTTTTGTGAATCGTAACATTGCATCCTTACTTAAACCGGGAGATGTAAAGTATTGTGCGAGATCTAATTTTATATGTTTAGCGACACATTTCGAAAATCTTCAAAGAAATCTGTTAATATGAGAACATCAGGAAGTAAATAAATTTTTGTATAATCCATTAAAATTTGACATATTAAAATTGCTGCGTTTTCGACACTTCTATTCTAACTTTCTTGGAAAGACAAGATATTTATATCACAAAATCCGAATTAATCAGTGAAATCACACATTTTGTTCTTATTTGAAATCAAATTACAGGATATCTTGCTTTTTGTAGTAAAAGTACAAGATTTTTAATAGAGATTAGAGATTGAAAGACAAAATTGGGCCGTTTTTGTTAATTTACTTTTCAAAAACCATTTTTCGGGGAAATACGAAAAGATCTCGAAAATGATTTGTATTATTTTATGTAATATTTAAAAATTTTGTATTTTTAATACTCCTGTTTTAACTTCACTAGGAAAACAACGACATTACAACAAAAAAATAAGAAATAATCATTGAATTTAAAATTTGTATTCTTATTTCATCTTAAGTAGGCGACATTTCTTGGTTTCTGTATTAGAATAAAAAGATTCTTCACTTTGATTATAGACACAAAGGTAAAAATGGACCGTTTGTAATTATATACTTCAAGAAATGCATTATTTTGGGAGATTTTGGAAATCTCCAAAAATCCTAGTAGTCACTTGGCCACTTTGCGTGGGAAAAAAATTTCGACGTTCGGGACATAATAGAAAATTAAAACTTTCAATGGTTTTCGTCGTTGTGATGAAGAAATTTATTAGAAATTATAAAAATTAAACCCACAAACTAGAATTACAATAAATTAAATAAATTAAATAAATTAAATAAATTAAATAAATTAAATAAAAAATAAATTAAATAAATTAAATAAATTAAATAAATTAAATAAATTAAATAAATTAAATAAATTAATAAATTAAATAAATTAAATATAATTAAATAAATTAAATAAATTAAATAAATTAAATAAATTAAATAAATTAAATAAATTAAATAAATTAAATAAATTAAATAAATTAAATAAATTAAATAAATTAAATAAATTAAATAAATTAATAATTAAATAAATTAATAAATTAAATAAAATAAATAATTAAATAAATTAAATAAATTAAATAAATTAAATAAATTAAATAAATTAAATAAATTAAATAAATTAAATAAATTAAATAAATTAAATAAATTAAATAAATTAAATAAATTAAAATAAATTAAATAAATTAAATAAATTAAATAAATTAAATAAATTAAATAAATTAAATAAATTAAATAAATTAATAAATTTAATAAATTAAATAAATTAAATAAATTAATAAATAAATAAATTAAATAAATTTAATAAATAAATAAATTAAATAAATTTAATAAATTTAATAAATTAAATAAATTTAATAAATTAAATAAATTAAATAAATTTAATAAATTTAATAAATTAAATAAATTTAAATAAATTAATAAATTTAATAAATTTAATAAATTTAATAAATTTAATAAATTTAATAAATTTAATAAATTTAATAAATTTAATAAATTTAATAAATTTAATAAATTAAATAAATTAAATAAATTTAATAAATTTAATAAATTTAATAAATTTAATAAATTAAATAAATTTAATAAATTTAATAAATTTAATAATTTAATAAATTTAATAAATTTAATAAATTTAATAAATTTAATAAATTTAATAAATTTAATAAATTAATAAATTTAATAAATTTAATAAATTTAATAAATTTAATAAATTTAATAAATTTAATAAATTTAATAAATTTAATAAATTTAATAAATTTAATAAATTTAATAAATTTAATAAATTTAATAAATTTAATAAATTTAATAAATTTAATAAATTTAATAAATTTAATAAATTTAATAAATTTAATAAATTTAATAAATTTAATAAATTTAATAAATTTAATAAATTTAATAAATTTAATAAATTTAATAAATTTAATAAATTTAATAAATTTAATAAATTTAATAAATTTAATAAATTTAATAAATTTAATAAATTTAATAAATTTAATAAATTTAATAAATTTAATAAATTTAATAAATTTAATAAATTTAATAAATTTAATAAATTTAATAAATTTAATAAATTTAATAAATTTAATAAATTAATAAATTTAATAAATTTAATAAATTTAATAAATTTAATAAATTTAATAAATTTAATAAATTTAATAAATTTAATAAATTTAATAAATTTAATAAATTTAATAAATTTAATAAATTTAATAAATTTAATAAATTTAATAATTTAATAAATTTAATAAATTTAATAAATTTAATAAATTTAATAAATTTAATAAATTTAATAAATTTAATAAATTTAATAAATTTAATAAATTTAATAAATTTAATAAATTAATAAATTTAATAAATTTAATAAATTTAATAAATTTAATAAATTTAATAATTTAATAAATTTAATAAATTTATAAATTTAATAAATTTAATAAATTTAATAAATTTAATAAATTTAATAAATTTAATAATTAAATAAATTTAATAAATTTAATAAATTAATAAATTTAATAAATTTAATAAATTAAATAAATTTAATAAATTTAATAAATTTAATAAATTAAATAAATTTAATAAATTTAATAAATTAATAAATTTAATAAATTTAATAAATTAAATAAATTTAAATAAATTTAATAAATTTAATAAATTTAATAAATTTAATAAATTTAATAAATTTAATAAATTTAATAAATTTAATAAATTTTAATAAATTTAATAAATTTAATAATTTAATAAATTTAATAATTTAATAAATTAAATAAATTTAATAAATTTAATAAATTAAATAAATTTAATAAATTTAATAAATTTAATAAATTTAATAAATTTAATAAATTAATAAATTTAATAAATTTAATAAATTTAATAAATTTATAAATTTAATAAATTTAATAAATTTAATAAATTAAATAAATTTAATAAATTTAATAAATTAAATAAATTTAATAAATTTAATAAATTAAATAAATTTAATAAATTTAATAAATTAAATAAATTTAATAAATTTAATAAATTAAATAAATTTAATAAATTTAATAAATTTAATAAATTAAATAAATTTAATAAATTTAATAAATTAAATAAATTTTAATAAATTTAATAATTAAATAAATTTAATAAATTTAATAAATTAAATAAATTTAATAAATTTAATAAATTAAATAAATTTAATAAATTTAATAAATTAAATAAATTTAATAAATTTAATAAATTAAATAAATTTAATAAATTTAATAAATTAAATAAATTTAATAAATTTAATAAATTAAATAAATTTAATAAATTTAATAAATTAAATAAATTTAATAAATTTAATAAATTAAATAAATTTAATAAATTTATAAATTAAATAAATTTAATAAATTTAATAAATTAAATAAATTTAATAATTTAATAAATTAAATAAATTTAATAAATTTAATAAATTAAATAAATTTAATAAATTTAATAAATTAATAAATTTAATAAATTTAATAAATTAAATAAATTTAATAAATTTAATAAATTAAATAAATTTAATAAATTTAATAAATTAAATAAATTTAATAAATTTAATAAATTAAATAAATTTAATAAATTTAATAAATTAAATAAATTTAATAAATTTAATAAATTAAATAAATTTAATAAATTTAATAAATTAAATAAATTTAATAATTTAATAAATTAAATAAATTTAATAAATTTAATAAATTAATAATTAAATAAATTAAATAAATTAATAAATTAAATAAATTAAATAAATTAAATAAATTAAATAAATTAAATAAATTAAATAAATAAATAAATTAAATAAATTAAATAAATTAAATAAATTAAATAAATTAAATAAATTTAATAAATTAAATAAATTTAATAAATTTAATAAATTAAATAAATTTAATAAATTAATAAATTAAATAAATTTAATAAATTAAATAAATTAAATAAATTTAATAAATTAAATAAATTAAATAAATTTAATAATTAAATAAATTAAATAAATTTAATAAATTAAATAAATTAAATAAATTTAATAATTAAATAAATTAAATAAATTAAATAAATTTAATAAATTAAATAAATTAAATAAATTTAATAAATTAAATAAATTAAATAATTTAATAAATTAAATAAATTATAATAAATTATTAATAATTAAATAATTAAATTAATTTAATAAATTAAATAAATTAAATTAATTTAATAAATTAAATAAATTAAATAATAAAATAAATTAAATAAATTAAATAAATTAAATAAATTAAATAAATTAAATAAATTAAATAAATTTAATAAATTAAATAAATTTAATAAATTTAATAAATTAAATAAATTTAATAATTTAATAAATTAAATAATTTAATAAATTTAATAAATTTAATAAATTTAATAAATTTAATAAATTTTAATAAATTTAATAATTATAAATTTAATAAATTTAATAAATTAATAAATTTAATAAATTAAATAAATTTAATAAATTTAATAAATTAATAATAATAATTAAATAAATTAAATAAATTAAATAAATTAAATAAATTAAATAAATTAAATAAATTAAATAAATTAAATAAATTAAATAAATTAAATAAATTAAATAAATTAAATAAATTAAATAAATTAAATAAATTAAATAAATTAAATAAATTAAATAAATTAAATAAATTAAATAAATTAAATAAATTAAATAAATTAAATAAATTAAATAAATTAAATAATAAATAATTAAATAAATTAAATAAATTAAATAAATTAAATAAATTAAATAAATTAAATAAATTAAATAAATTAAATAAATTAAATAAATTAAATAAATTAAATAAATTAAATAAATTAAATAAATTAAATAAATTAAATAAATTAAATAAATTAAATAAATTAATAAATTAAATAAATTAATAATTAAATAAATTAAATAAATTAAATAAATTAAATAAATTAAATAAATTAAATAAATTAAATCAATTAAATAAATTAAATAAATTAAATAAATTAAATAAATTAAATAAATTAAATAAATTAAATAAATTAAATAAATTAAATAAATTAAATAATTAAATAAATTAAATAAATTAAATAAATTAAATAAATTAAATAAATTAAATAAATTAAATAAATTAAATAAATTAAATAAATTAAATAAATTAAATAAAATTAAATAAATTAAATAAATTAAATAATTAAATAAATTAAATAAATTAAATAAATTAAATAAATTAAATAAATTAAATAAATTAAATAAATTAAATAAATTAAATAAATTAAATAAATTAAATAAATTAAATAAATTAAATAAATTAAATAAATAAATAAATTAAATAAATTAAATAAATTAAATAAATTAAATAAATTAAATAAATTAAATAAATTAAATAAATTAAATAATTAAATAAATTAAATAAATTAAATAAATAATAAATAAATAAATTAAATAAATTAAATAAATTAAATAAATTAAATAATTAAATAAATTAAATAAATTAAATAAATTAAATAAATTAAATAAATTAAATAAATTAAATAAATTAAATAAATTAAATAAATTAAATAATTAAATAAATTAAATAAATTAAATAAATTAAATAAATTAAATAAATTAAATAAATTAAATAAATTAAATAAATTAAATAAATTAAATAAATTAAATAAATTAAATAAATTAAATAAATTAAATAAATTAAATAAATTAAATAAATTAAATAAATTAAATAAATTAAATAATTAAATAAATTAAATAAATTAAATAAATTAAATAAATTAAATAAATTAAATAAATTAAATAAATTAAATAAATTAAATAAATTAAATAAATTAAATAAATTAAATAAATTAAATAAATTAAATAAATTAAATAAATTAAATAAATTAAATAAATTAAATAAATTAAATAAATTAAATAAATTAAATAAATTAAATAAATTAAATAAATTAAATAAATTAATAAATTAAATAAATTTAATAAATTTAATAAATTAAATAAATTTAATAAATTTAATAAATTAAATAAATTTAATAAATTTAATAAATTAAATAAATTTAATAAATTTAATAATTAAATAAATTTAATAAATTTAATAAATTAAATAAATTTAATAAATTTAATAAATTAAATAAATTTAATAAATTTAATAAATTAAATAAATTTAATAAATTAATAAATTAAATAAATTAAATAAATTTAATAAATTAAATAAATTAAATAAATTTAATAAATTAAATAAATTAAATAAATTTAATAAATAAATAAATTAATAAATTAATAATTAATAAATTAAATAAATTTAATAAATTAAATAAATTAAATAAATTTAATAAATTAAATAAATTAAATAAATTTAATAAATTAAATAATTAAATAAATTAAATAAATTTAATAAATTAAATAAATTAAATAAATTAAATAAATTAAATAAATTAAATAAATTAAATAAATTAAATAAATTAAATAAATTAAATAAATTAATAAATTAAATAAATTAAATAAATTTAATAAATTTAATAAATTTAATAAATTTAATAAATTTAATAAATTTAATAAATTTAATAATTTAATAAATTTAATAAATTAAATAAATTAAATAAATTTAATAAATTAAATAAATTAAATAAATTTAATAAATTAAATAAATTTAATAAATTTAATAAATTTAATAAATTAAATAAATTAAATAAATTTAATAAATTAAATAAATTAAATAAATTTAATAAATTAAATAAATTTAATAAATTTAATAAATTAAATAAATTTAATAAATTTAATAAATTAAATAAATTAAATAAATTAAATAAATTAAAAAAATTAAATAAATTAAATAAATTAAATAAATTAAATAATTAAATAAATTAAATAAATTAAATAAATTAAATAAATTAAATAAATTAAATAAATTAAATAAATTAAATAAATTAAATAAATTAAATAAATTAAATAAATTAAATAAATTAAATAAATTAAATAAATTAAATAAATTAAATAAATTAAATAAATTAAATAATTAAATAAATTAAATAAACTAAATAAATTAAATAAATTAAATAAATTAAATAAATTAAATAAATTAAATAAATTAAATAAATTAAATAAATTAAATAAATTAAATAAATTAAATAAATTAAATAAATTAAATAAATTAAATAAATTAAATAAATTAAATAAATTAAATAAATTAAATAAATTAAATAAATTAAATAAATTAAATAAATTAAATAAATTAAATAAATTAAATAAATTAAATAAATTAAATAAATTAAATAAATTAAATAAATTAAATAAATTAAATAAATTAAATAAATTAAATAAATTAAATAAATTTAAAAAATTAATAAATTAAATAAATTAAATTAAATAAATTTATTTAATGTCTTTAATTTATTTAATTTATTTAAAATATTTAATTTATTTAATTTATTTAATTTATTTAATTTATTTAATTTATTTAATTTATTTAATTTTTTAATTTATTTAATTTATTTAATTTATTTAATTTATTTAATTTATTTAATTTATTTAATTTATTTAATTTATTTAATTTATTTAATTTATTCAATTTATTTGATTTATTTAATTTATTTAATTTATTTAATTTATTTAATTTATTTGATTTATTTAATTTATTTAATTTATTTAATTTATTTAATTTATTAAATTTATTTAATTTATTTAATTTATTTAATTTATTTAATTTATTTAATTTATTTAATTTATTTTAATTTATTTAATTTATTTAATTTATTTACTTTATTTTAGTTTATTTAATTTATTTAGTTTATTTAGTTTATTTAGTTTATTTATTTATTTAGTTTATTAATTTATTTAGTTTATTTAATTTATTTAATTTATTTAATTTATTTAATTTATTTAATTTATTTAATTTATTTAATTTATTTAATTTATTTAATTTATTTAATTTATTTAATTTATTTAATTTATTTAATTTATTTAATTTATTTAATTTATTTAATTTATTAATTTATTTAATTTATTTATTTATTTAATTTATTTAATTTATTTAATTTATATAATTTATTTAATTTATTTAATTTATTTACTTTATTTAATTTATTGATTTATTTGATTATTTGATTTATTTGATTTATTGATTTATTTGATTATTTGATTTATTGATTTATTTGATTATTTGATTTATTTGATTTATTTGATTTATTGATTTATTTGATTTATTGATTTATTTGATTTATTTGATTTATTTGATTTATTTGATTTATTTGATTTATTTGATTTATTTGATTATTTGATTTTATTTGATTTATTTGATTTTTATTTTGATTTATTTGATTTATTTGATTTATTTGATTTATTGATTTATTTGATTTATTTGATTTATTTGATTTATTTGATTTATTTGATTTATTTGATTTATTTGATTTATTTGATTTATTTGATTTATTTGATTTATTTGATTATTTGATTTATTTGATTTATTTGATTTATTGATTATTTGATTTATTTGATTTATTTGATTTATTTGATTTATTTGATTTATTTGATTTATTTGATTTATTTGATTATTTGATTTATTTGATTTATTTGATTTATTTGATTTATTTGATTTATTTGATTTATTTGATTTATTTGATTTATTTATTTATTTGATTTATTTGATTTATTGATTTATTTGATTTATTTGATTTATTTGATTTATTTGATTTTATTTGATTTATTTGATTTATTTGATTTATTTGATTTATTTGATTTATTTGATTATTTGATTTATTTGATTTATTTGATTTATTTGATTTATTTGATTTATTTGATTTATTTGATTTATTTGTTTATTTGATTTATTTGATTTATTTGATTTATTTGATTTATTTGATTTATTTGATTTATTTGATTTATTGATTTATTTGATTTATTTGATTTATTTGATTTATTTGATTTATTTGATTTATTTGCTTTTATTTGCTTATTTGCTTTATTTGCTTTATTTGCTTTATTTGATTTATTTGATTTATTTGATTTATTGCTTTATTTGCTTTATTTGCTTTATTGATTTATTTGATTTATTTGATTTATTTGATTTATTTGATTTATTTGATTTATTTGATTTATTTGATTTATTTGATTTATTTGATTTATTTGATTTATTTGATTAATTTGATTTATTTGATTAATTTGATTTATTTGATTTATTTGATTTATTTGATTTATTTGATTTATTTGATTTATTTGATTTATTTGATTTATTTGATTTATTTGATTTATTTGATTTATTTGATTTATTTGATTTATTTGATTTATTTGATTTATTTGATTTATTTGATTTATTTGATTTATTTGATTATTTGATTTATTTGATTTATTTGATTTATTTGATTTATTTGATTTATTTGATTTATTTGATTTATTTGATTTATTTGATTTATTTGATTTATTTGATTTATTTGATTATTTGATTTATTTGATTTATTTGATTTATTTGATTTATTTGATTTATTTGATTTATTTGATTTATTTGATTTATTTGATTTATTTGATTTATTTGATTTATTTGATTTATTTGATTTATTTGATTTATTTGATTTATTTGATTTATTTGATTTATTTTGATTTATTGATTATTTGATTATTTGATTTATTTGATTTATTTGATTTATTTGATTTATTTGATTTATTTGATTTATTTGATTTATTTGATTTATTTGATTTATTTGATTTATTGATTTATTTGATTTATTTGATTTATTTGATTTATTTGATTTATTTGATTTATTTGATTTATTGATTTATTTGATTTATTTGATTTATTTGATTTATTTGATTTATTTGATTTATTTGATTTATTTGATTTATTTGATTTATTTGATTTATTTGATTTATTTGATTTATTTGATTTATTTGATTTATTTGATTTATTTGATTTATTTGATTTATTTGATTTATTTGATTTATTTGATTATTTGATTTATTTGATTTATTTGATTTATTTGATTTATTTGATTTATTTGATTTATTTGATTTATTGATTTATTTGATTTATTTGATTTATTTGATTTATTTGATTTATTTGATTTATTTGATTTATTTGATTTATTTGATTATTTGATTTATTTGATTTATTTGATTTATTGATTTATTTGATTTATTTGATTTATTTGATTTATTTGATTTATTTGATTTATTTGATTTATTTGATTTATTTGATTTATTTGATTTATTTGATTTATTTGATTTATTTGATTTATTTGATTTATTTGATTTATTTGATTTATTTGATTTATTTGATTTATTTGATTTATTTGATTTATTTGATTTATTTGATTTATTTGATTTATTTGATTTATTTGATTTATTTGATTTATTTGATGTATTTGATTTATTTGATTTATTTGATTATTTGATTTATTTGATTTATTTGATTTATTTGATTTATTTGATTTATTTGATTTATTTGATTATTTGATTTATTTGATTTATTTGATTTATTTGATTATTTGATTTATTTGATTATTTGATTTATTTGATTTATTTGATTTATTTGATTTATTTGATTTATTTGATTTATTTGATTTATTTGATTTATTTGATTTATTTGATTTATTGTTTATTTGATTATTGATTTATTTGATTTATTTGATTTATTTGATTTATTTGATTATTTTGATTTGATTTATTGATGTATTTGATTTATTTGATTTATTTGATTTATTTGATTTATTTGATTTATTTGATTTATTTGATTTATTTGATTTATTTGATTATTTGATTTTTTGATTTATTGATTTATTGATTTATTTGATTATTTGATTTATTTGATTTATTTGATTTATTTGATTTATTTGATTTATTTGATTATTGATTTATTTGATTTATTTGATTTATTTGATTTATTTGATTTATTTGATTTATTTGATTTATTTGATTTATTTGATTTATTTGATTTATTTGATTTATTTGATGTATTTGATTTAATTGATTTATTTGATTTATTTGATTTATTTGATTTATTTGATTTATTGTATTTATTTGATTTATTTGATTTATTTGATTTATTTGATTTATTTGATTTATTTGATTTATTTGATTTATTTGATTTATTGATTTATTTGATTTATTTGATTTATTTGATTTATTTGATTTATTTGATTATTTGATTATTTGATTTATTTGATTTATTTGATTTATTTGATTTATTTGATTTATTTGATTTATTTGATTTATTTGATTTATTTGATTTATTTGATTTATTTGATTTATTTGATTTATTGATTTATTTGATTTATTGATTTTGTGTTTTGATTTATTTGATTTATTTGATTTATTTGATTTATTTGATTTATTTGATTTATTTGATTTATTTGATTTATTTGATTTATTTGATTTATTTGATTTATTTGATTTATTTGATTTATTTGATTTATTTGATTTATTTGATTTATTTGATTTATTGATTATTTGATTATTTGATTTATTTGATTTATTTTGATTTATTTGATTTTGATTTATTTGATTTATTTGATTTATTTGATTTATTTGATTTATTTGATTTATTTGATTTATTTGATTTATTTGATTTATTTGATTTATTTGATTTATTTGATTTATTTGATTTATTTGATTTATTTGATTTATTTGATTATTTGATTTATTTGATTTATTTGATTTATGTTGATTTGTATTTTATTGATTTATTTGATTTATTTGATTTATTTGATTTATTTGATTTATTTTGATTTATTTGATTTATTTGATTTATTTGATTTATTTGATTTATTTGATTTATTTGATTTATTTGATTTATTGATTTATTTGATTATTTGATTTATTTGATTTATTTTGATTTATTTTGATTTATTTGATTTATTTGATTTATTGATTTATTTGATTTATTTGATTTATTTGATTTATTTGATTTATTTGATTTATTTGATTTATTTGATTTATTTGATTTATTTGATTTATTTGATTTTTTGATTATTTGATTTATTTGGATTTATTGATTTATTTGATTTATTTGATTTATTTGATTTATTTGATTTATTTGATTTATTTGATTTATTTATTTATTTGATTTATTTAATTTATTTGATTTATTTGATTTATTTGATTTATTTGATTATTTGATTTATTTGATTATTTGATTTATTTGATTTATTTGATTTATTTGATTTATTTGATTTATTTGATTTATTTGATTTATTGATTTATTTGATTTATTTGATTTATTTGATTTATTTGATTTATTTGATTTATTTGATTTATTTGATTTATTTGATTTATTTGATTTATTTGATTTATTTGATTTATTTGATTTATTTAATTTATTTGATTTATTTGATTTATTTAATTTATTTAATTTATTTAATTTATTTAATTTATTTAATTTATTTATTTATTTAATTTATTTAATTTATTTAATTTATTTAATTTATTTAATTTATTTAATTATTTAATTTATTTAATTTATTTAATTTATTTAATTTATTTAATTTATTTAATTTATTTAATTTATTTAATTTATTTA
This sequence comes from Diaprepes abbreviatus, assembly GCA_034092305.1. Lineage (NCBI taxonomy): Eukaryota > Metazoa > Arthropoda > Insecta > Coleoptera > Curculionidae > Diaprepes > Diaprepes abbreviatus. The sequence goes on along the minus strand of JASJET010000267.1, from coordinate 50,366 downwards.
ATTTATTTAATTTATTTAATTTATTTAATTTATTTAATTTATTTAATTTATTTAATTTATTTAATTTATTTAATTTATTTAATTATTTAATTTATTTAATTTATTTAATTTATTTAATTTATTTAATTATTTAATTTTTAATTTATTTAATTTATTTAATTTATTTAATTTATTTAATTTATTTAATTTATTTAATTTATTTAATTTATTTAATTTATTTAATTTATTTAATTTATTTAATTTATTAATTTATTTAATTTATTTAATTTATTTAATTTATTTAATTTATTTAATTTATTTAATTTATTTAATTTATTTAATTTATTTAATTTATTTAATTTATTTAATTTATTTAATTTATTTAATTTATTTAATTTATTTAATTTATTTAATTATTTAATTTATTTAATTTATTTAATTTATTTAATTTATTTAATTTATTTAATTTAATTTAAGTTATTTAATTTATTTAATTTATTTAATTTATTTAATTTATTTAATTTATTTAATTTATGTAATTTATTTAATTTATTTAATTTATTTAATTTATTTAATTTATTTAATTTATTTAATTTTTTAATTTATTTAATTTATTTAATTTATGTAATTTTTTAATTTATTTAATTTATTTAAGATGTTGGAAGAATTACCGTGTTTCTTGGCGCGCCGGTCGGAACCTACCTAGAGGACCCTCCATATCAATTCCTTGAATATTGGAAATTACCCGCCTCATTGGACACGGACATTAAATTAAATAAAGGATTAGACGTTCTAGAAGGATATCTTTGTTAAAAACTGTACAGAAATATAATTTTTTTAAATGGAAATATTATTCATCCATGGGATGCTAATATAGATAGCGAGTATCTACTGAAAATGAAGAATTTATAAATATCCTATGAAATTAAGAAATAATCTTAGACATATTCTCGTTCTTCTCCGCATCAATCAGTTTTGTTGAGTAAATTAGCAAAATTAGCCTATTTTCGTCTTTCTGTGTCTAATCTAGTTCCAGAATCTAGTAATTTTCTTACAAAATCCAAGCCACCCCACACGCGGAGTTCCCGACCAGTAATTAATTTCATGTACTAGCTTTTTTATATCACCCTGTATAACAACAACTTGTTACACACATAACACATACTTACAGTTCCGCAATAAATCTAACTGACAATTTAGACCTTAATTTGATACACACATTGAATAATAATTACCATTATTTGTAAATTAATATATAGCCTGAGGGTGTTCTAGAAGTCAAATCTTACACTACTTTCGGAGAAAGTCAAAAATGTGCCGAGATTTACAAAACTTCCCAAAAAAGAACATTTCTTGAAGTATATTAATACAAACGGCCCATTTTTGACTTTCTGTCTATAATCTAAGATCGACACTTGTAATTCTAATATTCAAACCAAGAAGGGCCACATAGTTTAGAAGAAATACGAACAAAATTTTAAATTCAATGATTATTTCTTTCTTATTGTTGCAATTTCTTTGTTTTCCTAGTAAAGTTACAAGAGGAGTACCAAAAATTCATGACTTTTAAATATTATATGAAATAAAAGTAAATAGATGTTGGAAAAATTGCCGTGTTTCTTGGCGCACCGGTCAGAACCTACGTAGAAGACCCTCCATATCAACCCGTTGGATATTGAATATCACCCGCCTCATTGGACACGGACATTAAACTAAATAAAGGATTGGACGTTTTTAGAAGGATATTTTTGTTAAAAACTGTACAGAAATGCAATTTTTTTAATGGAAATATTATACATCCATGGGATGGGAATATAGATAGCGAATATCTACTGAAAATGAAGAATTATAAATATCTTATACAATTAAACCAATAATTTTAGACATATTCTCTAATTCTCTGAATCAATCAGTTTCGGGGAGTATATTAACAAAATTAGCCTATTTTCGTCTTTCCGTCTCTAATCTTATTCCAGAGTCTTGTACTTCTCTTACAAAACACAAGTAATGCAAATGAACTGAATCAAGATTTGAACGAAATTTTTGAATTCATAGAATATTTTCCATCTTGTACTGTAATTCCCTTGTTTTCCCAGAAAAGTTAGTAAGAAGTATTGATAATGAAGGATTCTAATTATTTTGCAAAATTAGACCAGGAATTTTAGAGATCTTTCCGTATTTCCCTGAAAAATAAGTTTCCGGGTGTAAATTATTACAAATAGCCCATTTTCGGATCTCCTTCTCCAATCTAAGTTTGGAATCTTGTACTTCTCATATAAAATCCAAGAAATGCTGTAAGTTGAGTTTAAATTAGAGCCAAACATCTAAATTCAAAGGATATTTCGAATTTCCATATTTTCCTAGAGATATTATAACGAATGAATCGAAAATGGAGGATTTTTAGAATACTACTCTAAATAAAATTAATATGCTGGAGTAATTTTCGTATTTGCCTTAAAAATGGAATACAAGAGATTACGGCACAAAATACGAAGGAATCATTGAATTTAGACTTTCGTTCTAATTTGAGCTCAATTTAGACTAAATGGGTCGTTTTTATTAACTTACGCTTCAAAACTCATTTTTTAGGGAAATATGAATAGATCTCGAAGATTAGTAGTATTATTTTGCATGAACTCTTGCATTTTTGATACTTCTTTATACGTTGTCTTGGAAAACTCAATATACTTATATTTCTTAGTTTTTGTAGTAGAAGTACAAGATTGTGAACTGAGATCAGAGATAGAGAGCTCAAAATGGACCATTTGGGTTAATTTACATCCCGAAATTTATTTTTCAAGAAATACAAAAGGAACTATAAGATTATTATCATTTTTTTCTATAATATTTAATTAATCCTGCATTTTCAAGAAATGCAAGTATATTGAGTTTTCCAATACAACGTATTAAAGAAGTGTGAAAAATGTAAGATTTCATGCAAAAAAATTCTATTTATCTTAGAGATCTATTTATATTTCCCTAAAAAATGGCTTTTGGAGCGTAAGATAAAAAGAACGACCCATTTAGTCAATAGTTTAGGGTAAATTAAGCTCAAATTGGAACAAAAAGTCTAAATTCTATGATTTCATCGTATATTGTATCGTAATCTCCTTGTAATCCATTTTAAGGGAAATACGAAAATATCTCCAAGAATATTGATTTATTAAGAGTAGTATTCTAAAAAATCCCATTTTCGATTCTTTCGTTATAACATCACTAGGAAAATATGGAAATACGAAATAATCATTGAATTTAGCCGTTTGGCTCAAATTTAAACTTAACTTACTAGCATTTCTTGATTTTATATGAGAAGTACAAGATTCCAAACTTAGATTGGAGAATGGAATTCGAAATTGGCTAATCGTGATAATTTACATCCGGAAACTAATTTTTCAGGAAAATACGGAAAGATCTCTGTAATTACAGGTCTAATTTTGTAAATAATTTACGAAATAATAATTGAATTTAGATGTTTGGCTCTAATTTAAACTCCACTTACTAGCAATTCTTGGATTTTTATGAGAAGTAAAAGATTGCAAACTTAGATTGGAGAATTAAAGCCGAAAATGGGCCATGTGTGATAATTTACATCCGGAAACTTATTTTTCAGGGCAAATACGAAAAGATCTCTAAAACCACTGGAAATATCGATTGTGCAAGATTCTTAAATTTCTTATAAAACTAAACCAATAATCTCCGAGATAATATCGTATTTTCCTGAAAAATAAATTTTGGGAAGTTGATTTACATAAATGGTCCATTTTTGATTTTCTGCCTATAATCTAAGTTCAGAATCTTGCACTTCTACTTCAAAATCCAAGAAATGTATGGAAAATAAGTTCAAATTAGAATCAAATACGTGAATTCAATGATTATTTCCAATTCTGAGCTGTAATTGCCTTTGTTTTCCTAGAAAGATTATTACAGAAGTATCGAAAATGCAGAATTCTCAAATATTTTAGAAAATTAAAATAATTATCGTAAAGATCTTTCCGTATTTCCCTGAAAAATATGTCTCGGAATGGTAGTTACCACAAATGGCACTTTTTGACTTTCTGTCTATAATCTAAGTTCAGGATTTAGTACTTCTACTATGAAAACCAAGAATGGAGCTTAATTCTTTCGAAATAATCATAAAGCACCTAAATTCGATGATTTTCTCGTATTTCCTTATTTTAATGGAGAAGTTGTTATAACTTTTGTTACAAAAGAATCGAAAATGCAGGTTTTTTAATATGTTACCCTAAATAAAACTTGTTATCTCTGAAATATATTCGTATTTCCCTTAAAAATGGATAAAAATGAGATTACAGCACAGAATATGAAGAAATCATTGAATATAGACATTTTGTTCTAATTTGGATACAATTTACTTTAGATTAGAGATTGAAAGTCCAAAATAGGTCGTTTTTACTAACTTACGTTCTAAAACCCATTTCTCATTGAAATATGAATAGATCTCTAATATTGAGAGCATGATTTTGTATATTATTCAAAAGCCTTGCAGTTTTGATACTTCTTTATAAGTTCTCTTGGAAAATAAGGAAATTACAACTCTAAATACGGAAAAAATCATTGAATTTAAAGTTTTTGTTCTTATTTCGACTAAATTAGGTCGCATTTCTTGGTCTTTGTATTAGAACTTCAAGATTCTGAACTTAGATTGTAGACTGAATGACAAAAATGGGCCATTTGTATTAATTTACTTTCCGAAACCTATTTCGCCGAGGAATACGAGAAGATTTCTAAGATTATCTGTTTTAATTGGTATAATATTAAAAAATCCTGCCTTTTCGATATTTCGATAATAACTTTTTCTTCCTTTTCGATATTTCTATAATAACTTTTCTAGGAGAACAAAAGAATTACAGCACAAAATACGAAATAATCACTAAATTTAGCAGTTTTGTGCTAATTTGGACTAAATTTACTTGCATTTCTTGGTTTTTGTGGAAGAAGAACAGGGTTCTGAACTTTAGACTAAAGTCGGAAAGTCCAAAATGGGCCGTTTGTGTCAATATCAATCCCGAAATTAACTATTCAAGGAAATACGAAACGATCTCTAAGATTATTGGTATTATTTTGTATATTATTTAAATATTCTACATTTTCGATACTCCTATACCAGCTTTTCTAGAAAAACAAGATGATTAAATCACAAAATACGAAATAATCAGTGAAGTCATACATTATGTTCTAATTTGGAATCAATGTACATGGATTTCTTGGATTTTGTAGGAGAACTACAAGACGTTATACATAGATTAGAGACTGAAAGTCAATAATGGGCCATTTTTATTGTTTTTAAAAAAATGTAACATGTTAATATCAGTTAGAATTCTAATTTAACTTTTGTGAATCGTAACATTGCATCCTTCCTTAAACCGGGAGATGTAAAGTATTGTGCGAGATCTAATTTTATATGTTTAGCGACACATTTCGAAAATCTTCAAAGAAATCTGTTAATATGAGAACATCAGGAAGTAAATAAATTTTTGTATAATCCATTAAAATTTGACATATTAAGATTGCTGCGTTTTCGACACTTCTATTCTAACTTTCTTTGAAAGACAAGATATTTATATCACAAAATCCGAATTAATCAATGAAATCACACATTTTGTCCTTATTTGAAATCAAATTACAGGATATCTTGCTTTTTGTAGTAAAAGTACAAGATTTTTAATAGAGATTAGAGATTGAAAGACAAAATTGGGCCGTTTTTGTTAATTTACTTTTCAAAAACCATTTTTCGGGGAAATACAAAAAGATCTCGAATATGATTTGTATTATTTTATGTAATATTTAAAAATTTTGTATTTTTAATACTCCGTTTTAACTTCACTAGGAAAACAACGACATTACAACAAAAAAATAAGAAATAATCATTGAATTTAAAATTTGTATTCTTATTTCATCTTAAGTAGGCGACATTTCTTGGTTTCTGTATTAGAATAAAAAGATTCTTAACTTTGATTATAGACACAAAGGTAAAAATGGACCGTTTGTAATTATATACTTCAAGAAATGCATTATTTTGGGAGATTTTGGAAATCTCCAAAAATCCTAGTTGTCACTTGGCCACCTTGCGTGGGAAAAAAATTTCGACGTTCGGGATATAATAGAAAATTAAAACTTTCAATGGTTTTCGTCGTTGTGATGAAGAAATTTATTAGAAATTATAAAAATTAAACCCACAAACTAGAAGTACAATAAATTAAATAAATTACATAAATTAAATAAATTAAATAAATTAAATAAATTAAATAAATTACATAAATTAAATAAATTAAATAAATTAAATAAATTAAATAAATTAAATAAATTAAATAATTAAATAAATTAAATAAATTAAATAAATTAAATAAATTAAATAAATTAAATAAATTAAATAAATTAAATAAATTAAATAAATTAAATAAATTAAATAAATTAAATAAATTAAATAAATTAAATAAATTAAATAAATTAAATAAATTAAATAATTAAATAAATTAAATAAATTAAATAAATTAAATAAATTAAATAAATTAAATAATTAAATAAATTAAATAAATTAAATAAATTAAATAAATTAAATAAATTAATAAATTAAATAAATTAAATAAATTAAATAAATTAAATAAATTAATAAATTAAATAATTAAATAATTAAATAAATAAATAAATTAAATTAAATAAATTAAATAAATAAATAAATTAAATAAATTAAATAAATTAAATAAATTAAATAAATTAAATAAATTAAATAAATTAAATAAATTAAATAAATTAAATAAATTAAATAAATTAAATAAATTAAATAAATTAAATAAATTAAATAAATTAAATAAATTAAATAAATTAAATAAATTAATAAATTAAATAATTAAATAAATTAAATAAATTAAATAAATTAAATAAATTAAATAAATTAATAAATTAAATAAATTAAATAAATTAAATAAATTAAATAAATTAAATAAATTAAATAAATTAATAAATTAAATAAATTAAATAAATTAAATAAATTAAATAAATTAAATAAATTAAATAAATTAAATAAATTAAATAAATTAAATAAATTAAATAAATTAAATAAATTAAATAAATTAAATAATTAAATAAATTAAATAAATTAAATAAATTAAATAAATTAAATAAATTAAATAAATTAAATAAATTAAATAAATTAAATAAATTAAATAAATTAAATAAATTAAATAAATTAAATAAATTAAATAAATTAAATAAATTAAATAAATTAATAATTAAATAAATTAAATAAATTAAATAAATTAATAAATTAAATAAATTAAATAAATTAAATAAATTAAATAAATTAAATAAATTAAATAAATTAAATAAATTAAATAAATTAAATAAATTAAATAAATTAAATAAATTAAATAAATTAAATAAATTAAATAAATTAAATAAATTAAATAAATTAAATAAATTAAATAAATTAAATAAATTAAATAAATTAAATAAATTAAATAAATTAATAAATTAAATAAATTAAATAAATTAAATAAATTAAATAAATTAAATAAATTAAATAAATTAAATAATTAAATAAATTAAATAAATTAAATAAATTAAATAAATTAAATAAATTAAATAAATTAAATAAATTAAATAAATTAAATAAATTAAATAAATTAAATAAATTAAATAAATTAAATAAATTAAATAATTAAATAAATTAAATAAATTAAATAAATTAAATAAATTAAATAAATTAAATAAATTAAATAAATTAAATAAATTAAATAAATTAAATAAATTAAATAAATTAAATAAATTAAATAATTAATAAATTAAATAAATTAAATAAATTAAATAAATTAAATAAATTAAATAAATTAAATAAATTAAATAAATTAAATAAATGAAATAAATTAAATAAATTAAATAAATTAAATAAATTAAATAAATTAAATAAATTAAATAAATTAAATAAATTAAATAAATTAAATAAATTAAATAAATTAAATAAATTAAATAAATTAAATAAATTAAATAAATTAAATAAATTAAATAAATTAAATAAATTAAATAAATTAAATAATTAAATAAATTAAATAAATTAAATAAATTAAATAAATTAAATAAATTAAATAAATTAATAAATTAAATAAATTAAATAAATTAATAAATTAAATAATTAATAAATAAATAAATTAAATAAATTAAATAAATTAAATAAATTAAATAAATTAAATAAATTAAATAAATTAAATAAATTAAATAAATTAAATAAATTAAATAAATTAAATAAATTAAATAAATTAAATAAATTAAATAAATTAAATAAATTAAATAAATTAAATAAATTAAATAAATTAAATAAATTAAATAAATTAAATAAATTAAATAAATTAAATAAATTAAATAAATTAAATAAATTAAATAATTAATAAATTAAATAAATTAAATAAATTAAATAAATTAAATAAATTAAATAAATTAAATAAATTAAATAAATTAAATAATTAAATAAATTAAATAAATTAAATAAATTAAATAAATTAAATAAATTAAATAAAATTAAATAAAATTAAATAAATTAAATAAATTAAATAAATTAAATAAATTAAATAAATTAAATAAATTAAATAAATTAAATAAATTAAATAAATTAAATAAATTAAATAAATTAAATAAATTAAATAAATTAAATAAATTAAATAAATTAAATAAATTAAATAATTAAATAAATTAAATAAATTAAATAAATTAAATAAATTAAATAAATTAAATAAATTAAATAAATTAAATAATTAAATAAATTAAATAAATCAAATAAATCAAATAAATCAAATAAATCAAATAAATCAAATAAATCAAATAAATCAAATAAATCAAATAAATCAAATAAATCAATAAATCAAATAATCAAATAAATCAAATAAATCAAATAAATCAAATAAATCAAATAAATCAAATAAATCAAATAAATTAAATAAATTAAATAAATTAAATAAATTAAATAAATTAAATAAATCAAATAAATCAAATAAATCAAATAAATCAAATAAATTAAATAAATTAAATAAATCAAATAAATTAAATAAATTAAATAAATTAAATAAATTTAATAATTAAATAAATTAAATAAATTTAATAAATTAAATAAATTAAATAAATTTAATAAATTTAATAAATTAAATAAATTTAATAAATTAAATAAATTTAATAAATTTAATAAATTAAATAAATTTAATAAATTAAATAAATTTAATAAATTAAATAAATTAAATAAATTTAATAAATTTAATAAATTAAATAAATTTAATAAATTTAATAAATTAAATAAATTTAATAAATTTAATAAATTAAATAAATTTAATAATTTAATAAATTAAATAAATTTAATAAATTTAATAAATTAAATAAATTAAATAAATTTAATAAATTAAATAAATTAAATAAATTTAATAAATTTAATAAATTTAATAAATTTAATAAATTAAATAAATTTAATAAATTTAATAAATTAAATAAATTTAATAAATTTAATAAATTAAATAAATTAAATAAATTTAATAAATTTAATAAATTAAATAAATTTAATAAATTTAATAAATTAAATAAATTTAATAAATTTAATAAATTAAATAAATTTAATAAATTTAATAAATTAAATAAATTTAATAAATTTAATAAATTAAATAAATTAAATAAATTTAATAAATTTAATAAATTAAATAAATTAAATAAATTTAATAAATTAAATAAATTAAATAAATTTAATAAATTAAATAAATTAAATAAATTTAATAAATTAAATAAATTAAATAAATTTAATAAATTAAATAAATTAAATAAATTTAATAAATTTAATAAATTAAATAAATTTAATAAATTTAATAAATTAAATAAATTTAATAAATTTAATAAATTAAATAAATTTAATAAATTTAATAAATTAAATAAATTTAATAAATTTAATAAATTAAATAAATTTAATAAATTTAATAAATTAAATAAATTTAATAAATTTAATAAATTAAATAAATTTAATAAATTAATAAATTAAATAAATTTAATAAATTAAATAAATTAAATAAATTTAATAAATTAAATAAATTAAATAAATTTAATAAATTAAATAAATTAAATAAATTTAATAAATTAAATAAATTAAATAAATTTAATAAATTAAATAAATTAAATAAATTAAATAAATTTAATAAATTTAATAAATTTAATAAATTTAATAATTAAATAAATTTAATAAATTTAATAAATTAAATAAATTTAATAAATTAAATAAATTAAATAAATTTAATAAATTAAATAAATTTAATAAATTTAATAAATTAAATAAATTAAATAAATTTAATAAATTAAATAAATTTAATAAATTAAATAATTAAATAAATTTAATAAATTAAATAAATTAAATAAATTTAATAAATTAAATAAATTTAATAAATTTAATAAATTTAGTAAATTTAATAAATTTAATAAATTTAGTAAATTTAATAATTTAATAAATTTAGTAAATTTAATAAATTTAATAAATTTAGTAAATTTAATAAATTTAATAAATTTAATAAATTTAATAAATTTAATAAATTTAATAAATTTAATAAATTTAATAAATTTAATAAATTTAATAAATTAAATAAATTAATAAATTTAATAAATTAAATAAATTTAATAAATTTAATAAATTAAATAAATTAAATAAATTTAATAAATTAATAATTTAAATAAATTTAATAAATTAAATAAATTAAATAAATTAATAAATTAAATAAATTAAATAAATTTAATAAATTAAATAAATTAAATAAATTTAATAAATTAAATAAATTAAATAAATTTAATAAATTAAATAAATTAAATAAATTTAATAAATTAAATAAATTTAATAAATTTAATAAATTTAATAAATTAAATAAATTTAATAAATTTAATAAATTAAATAAATTAATAAATTTAATAAATTAAATAAATTTAATAAATTTAATAAATTAAATAAATTTAATAAATTTAATAAATTTAATAAATTAATAAATTTAATAAATTTAATAAATTTAATAAATTTAATAAATTTAATAAATTTAATAAATTTAATAAATTTAATAAATTAAATAAATTAAATAAATTAAATAAATTAAATAAATTAAATAAATTAAATAAATTAAATAAATTAAATAAATTAAATAAATTAAATAAATTAAATAAATTAAATAAATTAAATAAATTAAATAAATTAAATAAATTAAATAAATTAAATAAATTAAATAAATTAAATAAATTAAATAAATTAAATAAATTAAATAAATTAAATAAATTAAATAAATTAAATATTTTAAATAAATTAATTAAATTAAATATTTAAATAAATTAAATATTTTAAATAAATTAAATAAATTAAATAAATTAAATAAATTAAATAATTAAATAAATTAAATAAATTAAATAAATTAAATAAATTAAATAAATTAAATAAATTAAATAAATTAAATAAATTAAATAATTAAATAAATTAAATAAATTAAATAAATTAAATAAATTAATAATTAAATAAATTAAATAAATTAAATAATAAATTAAATAAATTAAATAAATTAAATAAATTAAATAAATTAAATAAATTAAATAACTTAAATAACTTAAATAAGTTAAATAATTAAATAAATTAAATAAATTAAATAAATTAAATAAATTAAATAAATTAAATAAATTAAATAAATTAAATAAATTAAATAAATTAAATAAATTAAATAAATTAAATAAATTAAATAATTAAATAAATTAATAAATTAATAAATTAAATAAATTAAATAAATTAAATAAATTAAATAAATTAAATAAATTAAATAAATTAAATAAATTAAATAAATTAAATAAATTAAATAAATTAAATAAATTAAATAAATTAAATAAATTAAATAAATTAAATAAATTAAATAAATTAAATAAATTAAATAAATTAAATAAATTAAATAAATTAAATAAATTAATAAATTAAATAAATTAAATAAATTAAATAAATTAAATAAATTAAATAAATTAAATAAATTAAATAAATTAAATAAATTAAATAAATTAAATAAATTAAATAAATTAAATAAATTAAATAAATTAAATAAATTAAATAAATTAAATAAATTAAAATAAATTAAATAAATTAAATAAATTAAATAAATTAAATAATTAAATAAATTAAATAAATTAAATAAATTAAATAAATTAAATAAATAAATAAATTAAATAAATTAAATAAATTAAATAAATTAAATAAATTAAATAAATTAAATAATTAAATAAATTAAATAAATTAAATAAATTAAATAAATTAAATAAATTAAATAAATTAAATAAATTAAATAAATTAAATAAATTAAATAATTAAATAAATTAAATAAATTAAATAAATTAAATAAATTAAATAAATTAAATAAATTAAATAAATTAAATAAATTAAATAAATTAAATAAATTAAATAAATTAAATAAATTAAATAAATTAAATAAATTAAATAAATAAATAAATTAAATAAATTAAATAAATTTAAAAAATTAATAAATTAAATAAATTAAATTAAATAAATTTATTTAATGTCTTTAATTTATTTAATTTATTTAAAATATTTAATTTATTTAATTTATTTAATTTATTTAATTTATTTAATTTATTTAATTTATTTAATTTATTTAATTATTTAATTTTTTAATTTATTTAATTTATTTAATTTATTTAATTTATTTAATTTATTTAATTTATTAATTTATTTAATTTATTTAATTTATGTAATTTATTTGATTTATTTAATTTATTTAATTTATTTAATTTATTAAATTTATTAAATTTATTTAATTTATTTAATTTATTAATTTATTTAATTTATTTAATTTATTTAATTTATTTAATTTATTTAATTTATTTAATTTATTTAATTTATTAATTTATTTAATTTATTTAATTTATTTAATTTATTTAATTTATTTAATTTATTTAATTTATTTAATTTATTTAATTTATTTAATTTATTTAATTTATTTAATTTATTTAATTTATTTAATTTATTTAATTTATTTAATTTATTTAATTTATTTAATTTATTTAATTTATTTAATTTATTTAATTTATTTAATTTATTTAATTTATTTAATTTATTTAATTTATTTAATTTATTAATTTATTTAATTTATTTAATTTATTTAATTTATTTACTTTATTTAATTTATTTACTTTATTTAGTTTATTTAATTTATTTAGTTTATTTAATTTATTTAGTTTATTTAATTTATTTAATTTATTTAGTTTATTTAATTTATTTAATTTATTTAGTTTATTTAATTTATTTAATTTATTTAGTTTATTTAATTTATTTAATTTATTTAATTTATTTAATTTATTTAATTTATTTAATTTATTTAATTTATTTAATTTATTTAATTTATTTAATTTATTTAATTTATTTAATTTATTAATTTATTTAATTTATTTATTTATTTAATTTATTAATTTATTTAATTTATTTAATTTATTTAATTTATTTAATTTATTTAATTTATTTAATTTATTTAATTTATTTAATTTATTTAATTTATTTAATTTATTTAATTTATTAATTTATTTAATTTATTTAATTTATTTAATTTATTTAATTTATTTAATTTATTTAATTTATTTAATTTATTTAATTTATTTAATTTATTTAATTATTTAATTTATTTAATTTATTTAATTTATTTAATTTATTTAATTTATTTAATTTATTTAATTTATTTAATTTATTTAATTTATTTAATTTATTTAATTTATTTAATTTATTTAATTTATTAATTTATTTAATTTATTTAATTTATTTAATTTATTTAATTTATTTAATTTATTTAATTTATTTAATTTATTTAATTTATTTAATTTATTTAATTTATTTAATTTATTTAATTTATTTAATTTATTTAATTTATTAATTATTTAATTTATTTAATTTATTTAATTTATTTATTTATTTAATTTATTTAATTTATTTAATTTATTTAATTTATTTAATTTATTTAATTTATTTAATTTATTTAATTTATTTAATTTATTTAATTTATTTAATTTATTTAATTTATTTAATTTATTTAATTTATTTAATTTATTTAATTTATTTAATTTATTTAATTTATTTAATTTATTTAATTTATTTAATTTATTTAATTTATTTAATTTATTTAATTTATTTGATTTATTTAATTTATTTAATTTATTTGATTTATTTAATTTATTTAATTTATTTGATTTATTTAATTTATTTAATTTATTTAATTTATTTGATTTATTTAATTTATTTAATTTATTAAATTTATTTAATTTATTAAATTTATTTAATTTATTTAATTTATTTAATTTATTTAATTTATTTAATTTATTTAATTTATTTAATTTATTTAATTTATTTAATTTATTTAATTTATTTGATTTATTTAATTTATTTAATTTATTTAATTTATTAAATTTATTAATTTATTAAATTTTATTAATTTATTTAATTTATTTAATTTATTTAATTTATTTAATTTATTTAATTATTTAATTTATTTAATTTATTTAATTTATTTAATTTATTTAATTTATTTAATTTATTAATTTATTTAATTTATTTAATTTATTTAATTTATTTAATTTATTTAATTTATTTAATTTATTTAATTTATTTAATTTATTTAATTTATTTAATTTATTTAATTTATTTAATTATTTAATTTATTTAATTTATTTAATTTATTTAATTTATTTAATTTATTTAATTTATTTAATTTATTTAATTTATTTAATTTATTTAATTTATTTACTTTATTTACTTTATTTAGTTTATTTAATTTATTTAGTTTATTTAATTTATTTAGTTTATTTAATTTATTTAATTTATTTAGTTTATTAATTTATTTAATTTATTTAGTTTATTTAATTTATTTAATTTATTTAGTTTATTTAATTTATTTAATTTATTTAATTTATTTAATTTATTTAATTTATTTAAATTATTTAATTTATTTAATTTATTTAATTTATTTAATTTATTTAATTTATTTAATTTAATTTAATTTATTTAATTTATTTAATTTATTTAATTTATTTAATTTATTTAATTTATTTAATTTATTTAATTTATTTAATTTATTTAATTTATTTAATTTATTTAATTTATTTAATTTATTTAATTTATTTAATTTATTTATTTATTTATTTATTTAATTTATTTAATTTATTTAATTTATATAATTTATTTAATTTATTTAATTTATTTAATTTATATAATTTATTTACTTTATTTAATTATTTGATTTATTTAATTTATTTGATTTATTTGATTTATTTGATTATTTGATTTATTTGATTTATTTGATTTATTTGATTTATTTGATTTATTTGATTTATTTGATTTATTTGATTTATTTGATTTATTTGATTTATTTGATTTATTTGATTTATTTGATTTATTTGATTTATTTGATTTATTTGATTTATTTGATTTATTTGATTTATTTGATTTATTTGATTATTTGATTTATTTGATTTATTTGATTTATTTGATTTATTTGATTTATTTGATTTATTTGATTTATTTGATTTATTTGATTTATTTGATTTATTTGATTTATTTGATTTATTTGATTTATTTGATTTATTTGATTTATTTGATTTTATTTGATTTATTTGATTTATTTGATTTATTTGATTTATTTGATTTATTTGATTTATTTGATTTATTTGATTTATTTGATTTATTTGATTTATTTGATGATTTGATTATTTGATTTATTTGATTTATTTGATTTATTTGATTTATTTGATTTATTTGATTTATTTGATTTATTTGATTTATTTGATTTATTTGATTATTTGATTTATTTGATTTATTTGATTTATTTGATTTATTTGATTTATTTGATTATTGATTTATTTGATTTATTTGATTTATTTGATTTATATTTATTTATTTGATTTATTTGATTTATTTGATTTATTTGATTTATTGATTTATTTGATTTATTTGATTTATTTGATTTATTTGATTTATTTGATTTATTTGATTTATTTGATTTATTTGATTTATTTGGATTATTTGATTTATTTGATTTATTTGATTTTTGATTATTGATTTATTTGATTTATTTGATTTTTTGATTATTTGATTTATTTGATTTATTTGATTTATTTGATTTATTTGATTTATTTGATTTATTTGATTTATTTGATTTATTTGATTTATTTGATTTATTTGATTTATTTGATTTATTTGATTTTTTGATTTATTTGATTTATTTGATTTATTTGATTATTGATTTGATTTTGATTTATTTGATTTATTTGATTTATTGATTTATTTGATTTATTTGATTTATTTGATTTATTTGATTTATTTGATTTATTTGATTTATTTGATTTATTTGATTTATTTGATTTATTTGATTTATTTGATTTATTTGATTTATTTGATTTATTTGATTTATTTGATTTATTTGATTTATTTGATTTATTTGATTTATTTGATTTATTTGATTTATTTGATTTATTTGATTTATTTTGATTTATTTGATTTATTTGATTTATTTGATTTATTTGATTTATTTGATTTATTTGATTTATTTGATTTATTTGATTTATTTGATTTATTTGATTTATTTGATTTATTTGATTTATTTGATTTATTTGATTTATTTGATTTATTTGATTTATTTGATTATTTGATTTATTTGATTTATTTGATTTATTTGTTTATTTGATTTATTTGATTTATTTGATTTATTTGATTTATTTGATTTATTTGATTTATGTTGATTTATTTGATTTATTTGATTTATTTGATTTATTTGATTTATTTGATTTATTTGATTTATTTGATTTATTTGATTTATTTTGATTTATTTGATTTATTTGATTTATTTGATTGTTATTTGATTTATTTGATTTATTTGATTTATTTGATTTATTTGATTTATTTGATTTATTTGATTTATTGATTTATTTGATTTATTTGATTTATTTGATTTATTTGATTTATTTGATTTATTTGATTTATTTGATTTATTTGATTTATTTGATTTATTTGATTTATTTGATTTATTTGATTTATTTGATTTATTTGATTTATTTGATTTATTTGATTTATTTGATTTATTTGATTTATTTGATTTATTTGATTTATTTGATTTATTTGATTTATTTGATTTATTTGATTTATTTGATTTATTTGATTTATTTGATTTATTTGATTTATTTGATTATTTGATTTATTTGATTTATTTGATTTATTTGATTTATTTGATTTATTTGATTTATTTGATTTATTTGATTTATTTGATTTATTTGATTTATTTGATTTATTTGATTTATTTGATTTATTTGATTTATTTGATTTATTTGATTTATTTGATTTATTTGATTTATTTGATTTATTTGATTTATTTGATTTATTTGATTTATTTGATTTATTTGATTTATTTTAATTTATTTAATTTATTTAATTTATTTAATTTATTTAATTTATTTAATTTATTTATTTATTTAATTTATTTAATTTATTTAATTTATTTAATTTATTTAATTTATTTAATTTATTTAATTTATTTAATTTATTTAATTTATTTAATTTATTTAATTTATTTAATTTATTTAATTTATTTAATTTCTTTAATTTCTTTAATTTCTTTAATTTCTTTAATTTCTTTAATTTCTTAATTTCTTTAATTTATTTAATTTATTTAATTTATTTAATTTCTTTATTTCTTTAATTTCTTTAATTTATTTAATTTATTTAATTTATTTAATTTATTTAATTTATTTAATTTATTTAATTTATTTAATTTATTTAATTTATTTAATTTATTTAATTTATTTAATTTATTAATTTATTTAATTTATTTAATTTATTTAATTTATTTAATTTATTTAATTTATTTAATTTATTTAATTTATTTAATTTATTTAATTTATTTAATTTATTTAATTTATTTAATTTATTTAATTTATTTAATTTATTTAATTTATTTAATTTATTTAATTTATTTAATTTATTTAATTTATTTAATTTATTTAATTTATTTAATTTATTTAATTTATTTAATTTATTTAATTTATTTAGTTTATTTAGTTTATTTAGTTTATTTAGTTTATTTAATTTATTTAGGTTATTTAATTTATTTAATTTATTTAATTTATTTAATTTATTTAATTTATTTAATTTATTTAATTTATTTAATTTATTTAATTTATTTAATTTATTTAATTTATTTAATTTATTTAATTTATTTAATTTATTTAATTTATTTAATTTATTTAATTTATTTAATTTATTTAATTTATTTAATTTATTTAATTTATTTAATTTATTTAATTTATTTAATTTATTTAATTTATTTAATTTATTTAATTTATTTAATTATTTAATTTATTTAATTTATTTAATTTATTTAATTTATTTAATTTATTTAATTTATTTAATTTATTTAATTTATTTAATTTATTTAATTTATTTAATTTATTTAATTTATTTAATTTATTTAATTTATTTAATTTATTTAATTTCTTTAATTTCTTTAATTTATTTAATTTCTTTAATTTCTTTAATTTCTTTAATTTCTTTAATTTATTTAATTTCTTTAATTTCTTTAATTTATTTAATTTATTTAATTATTTAATTTATTTAATTTATTTAATTTATTTAATTTATTTAATTTATTTAATTTATTTAATTTATTTAATTTATTTAATTTATTTAATTTATTTAATTTATTTAATTTATTTAATTTATTTAATTTATTTAATTTATTTAATTTATTTAATTTATTTAATTTATTTAATTATTTAATTTATTTAATTTATTTAATTTATTTAATTTATTTAATTATTTAATTTATTTAATTTATTTAATTTATTTAATTTATTTAATTTATTTAATTTATTTATTTATTTAATTTATTTAATTTATTTAATTTATTTAATTTATTTAATTTATTTAATTTATTTAATTTATTTAATTTATTTAATTTATTTAATTTATTTAATTTATTTAATTTATTTAATTTATTTAATTTATTTAATTTATTTAATTTATTTAATTTATTTAATTTATTTAATTTATTTAATTTATTTAATTTATTTAATTTATTTAATTTATTTAATTTATTTATTTTATTTATTTATTTAATTTATTTAATTTATTTAATTTATTTAATTTATTTAATTTATTTAATTTATTTAATTTATTAATTTATTTAATTTATTTAATTTATTTAATTTATTTAATTTATTTAATTTATTTAATTTATTTAATTTATTTAATTATTTAATTTATTTAATTTATTTAATTTATTTAATTTATTTAATTTATTTAATTTATTTAATTTATTTAATTTATTTAATTTATTTAATTTATTTAATTTATTTAATTTATTTAATTTATTTAATTTATTTAATTTATTTAATTTATTTAATTTATTTAATTTATTTAATTTATTTAATTTATTTAATTTATTTAATTTATTTAATTTATTTAATTTATTTAATTTATTTAATTTATTTAATTTATTTAATTTATTTAATTTATTTAATTTATTTAATTTATTTAATTTATTTAATTTATTTAATTTATTTAATTTATTTAATTTATTTAATTTATTTATTTATTTAATTTATTTAATTTATTTAATTTATTTAATTTATTTAATTTATTTAATTTATTTAATTTATTTAATTTATTTAATTTATTTAATTTATTTATTTATTTAATTTATTTAATTTATTTAATTTATTTAATTTATTTAATTTATTTAATTTATTTAATTATTAATTTATTTAATTATTTAATTTATTTAAGATGTTGGAAGAATTACCGTGTTTCTTGGCGCGCCGGTCGGAACCTACCTAGAGGACCCTCCATATCAATTCCTTGAATATTGGAAATTACCCGCCTCATTGGACACGGACATTAAATTAAATAAAGGATTAGACGTTTCTAGAAGGATATCTTTGTTAAAAACTGTACAGAAATATAATTTTTTTAAATGCAAATATTATTCATCCATGGGATGCTAATATAGATAGCGAGTATCTACTGAAAATGAAGAATTTATAAATATCCTATGAAATTAAGAAAATAATCTTAGACATATTCTCGTTCTTCTCCGCATCAATCAGTTTTGTTGAGTAAATTAGCAAAATTAGCCTATTTTCGTCTTTCTGTGTCTAATCTAGTTCCAGAATCTAGTAATTTTCTTACAAAATCCAAGCCACCCCACACGCGGAGTTCCCGACCAGTAATTAATTTCATGTACTAGCTTTTTTATATCACCCTGTATAACAACAACTTGTTACACACATAACATATACTTACAGTTCCGCAATAAATCTAACTGACAATTTAGACCTTAATTTGATACACACATTGAATAATAATTACCATTATTTGTAAATTAATATATAGCCTGAGGGTGTTCTAGAAGTCAAATCTTACACTACTTTCGGAGAAAGTCAAAAATGTGCCGAGATTTACAAAACTTCCCAAAAAAGAACATTTCTTGAAGTATATTAATACAAACGGCCCATTTTTGACTTTCTGTCTATAATCTAAGATCAGACACTTGTAATTCTAATATTAAAACCAAGAAGGGCCACATAGTTTAGAAGAAATACGAACAAAAATTTTAAATTCAATGATTATTTCTTTCTTATTGTTGCAATTTCTTTGTTTTCCTAGTAAAGTTACAAGAGGAGTACTAAAAATTCATGACTTTTAAATATTATATGAAATAAAAGTAAATAGATGTTGGAAAAATTGCCGTGTTTCTTGGCGCACCGGTCAGAACCTACGTAGACGACCCTCCATATCAACCCGTTGGATATTGAATATCACCCGCCTCATTGGACACGGACATTAAACTAAATAAAGGATTGGACGTTTTTAGAAGGATATTTTTGTTAAAAACTGTACAGAAATGCAATTTTTTTAAATGGAAATATTATACATCCATGGGATGGGAATATAGATAGCGAATATCTACTGAAAATGAAGAATTTATAAATATCTTATACAATTAAACCAATAATTTTAGACATATTCTCTAATTCTCTGAATCAATCAGTTTCGGGGAGTAAATTAACAAAATTAGCCTATTTTCGTCTTTCCGTCTCTAATCTTATTCCAGAGTCTTGTACTTCTCTTACAAAACACAAGTAATGCAAATGAACTGAATCAAGATTTGAACGAAATTTTTGAATTCATAGAATATTTTCCATCTTGTACTGTAATTCCCTTGTTTTCCCAGAAAAGTTAGTAAGAAGTATTGATAATGAAGGATTCTAAATTATTTTGCAAAATTAGACCAGGAATTTTAGAGATCTTTCCGTATTTCCCTGAAAAATAAGTTTCCGGGTGTAAATTATTACAAATAGCCCATTTTCGGATCTCCTTCTCCAATCTAAGTTTGGAATCTTGTACTTCTCATATAAAATCCAAGAAATGCTGGTAAGTTGAGTTTAAATTAGAGCCAAACATCTAAATTCAAAGGATATTTCGAATTTCCATATTTTCCTAGAGATATTATAACGAATGAATCGAAAATGGAGGATTTTTAGAATACTACTCTAAATAAAATTAATATGCTTGGAGTAATTTTCGTATTTGCCTTAAAAATGGAATACAAGGAGATTACGGCACAAAATACGAAGGAATCATTGAATTTAGACTTTTCGTTCTAATTTGAGCTCAATTTAGACTAAATGGGTCGTTTTTATTAACTTACGCTTCAAAACTCATTTTTTAGGGAAATATGAATAGATCTCGAAGATTAGTAGTATTATTTTGCATGAACTCTTGCATTTTTGATACTTCTTTATACGTTGTCTTGGAAAACTCAATATACTTATATTTCTTAGTTTTTGTAGTAGAAGTACAAGATTGTGAACTGAGATCAGAGATAGAGAGCTCAAAATGGACCATTTGGGTTAATTTACATCCCGAAATTTATTTTTCAAGGAAATACAAAAGGAACTATAAGATTATTATTATTTATTTCTATAATATTTAATTAATCCTGCATTTTCAAGAAATGCAAGTATATTGAGTTTTCCAATACAACGTATTAAAGAAGTATGAAAAATGTAAGATTTCATGCAAAAAAATTCTATTTATCTTAGAGATCTATTTATATTTCCCTAAAAAATGGCTTTTGGAGCGTAAGATAAAAAGAACGACCCATTTAGTCAATAGTTTAGGGTAAATTAAGCTCAAATTGGAACAAAAAGTCTAAATTCTATGATTTCATCGTATATTGTATCGTAATCTCCTTGTAATCCATTTTTAAGGGAAATACGAAAATATCTCCAAGAATATTTGATTTATTAAGAGTAGTATTCTAAAAAATCCCCATTTTCGATTCTTCCTTGTAATCCATTTTTAAGGGAAATACGAAAATATCTCCAAGAATATTTGATTTATTAAGAGTAGTATTCTAAAAAATCCCCATTTTCGATTCTTTCGTTATAACATCACTAGGAAAATATGGAAATACGAAATAATCATTGAATTTAGCCGTTTGGCTCAAATTTAAACTTAACTTACTAGCATTTCTTGGATTTTATATGAGAAGTACAAGATTCCAAACTTAGATTGGAGAATGGAATTCGAAAATTGGCTAATCGTGATAATTTACATCCGGAAACTAATTTTTCAGGAAAATACGGAAAGATCTCTGTAATTACAGGTCTAATTTTGTAAAATAATTTACGAAATAATAATTGAATTTAGATGTTTGGCTCTAATTTAAACTCCACTTACTAGCAATTCTTGGATTTTTATGAGAAGTAAAAGATTGCAAACTTAGATTGGAGAATTAAAGCAGAAAATGGGCCATGTGTGATAATTTACATCCGGAAACTTATTTTTCAGGGCAAATACGAAAAGATCTCTAAAACCACTGGAAATATCGATTGTGCAAGATTCTTAAATTTCTTATAAAACTAAACCAATAATCTCCGAGATAATATCGTATTTTCCTGAAAAATAAATTTTGGGAAGTTGATTTTACATAAATGGTCCATTTTTGATTTTCTGCCTATAATCTAAGTTCAGAATCTTGCACTTCTACTTCAAAATCCAAGAAATGTATGGAAAATAAGTTCAAATTAGAATCAAATACGTGAATTCAATGATTATTTCCAATTCTGAGCTGTAATTGCCTTTGTTTTCCTAGAAAGATTATTACAGAAGTATCGAAAATGCAGAATTCTCAAATATTTTAGAAAATTAAAATAATTATCTTAAAGATCTTTCCGTATTTCCCTGAAAAATATGTCTCGGAATGGTAGTTACCACAAATGGCACTTTTTGACTTTCTGTCTATAATCTAAGTTCAGGATTAGTACTTCTACTATGAAAACCAAGAATGGAGCTTAATTCTTTCGAAATAATCATAAAGCACCTAAATTCGATGATTTTCTCGTATTTCCTTATTTTAATGGAGAAGTTGTTATAACTTTTGTTACAAAAGAATCGAAAATGCAGGTTTTTTAATATGTTACCCTAAATAAAACTTGTTATCTCTGAAATATATTCGTATTTCCCTTAAAAATGGATAAAAATGAGATTACAGCACAGAATATGAAGAAATCATTGAATATAGACATTTTGTTCTAATTTGGATACAATTTACTTTAGATTAGAGATTGAAAGTCCAAAATAGGTCGTTTTTACTAACTTACGTTCTAAAACCCATTTCTCATTGAAATATGAATAGATCTCTAATATTGAGAGCATGATTTTGTATATTATTCAAAAGCTTGCAGTTTTGATACTTCTTTATAAGTTCTCTTGGAAAATAAGGAAATTACAACTCTAAATACGGAAAAAATCATTGAATTTAAAGTTTTTGTTCTTATTTCGACTAAATTAGGTCGCATTTCTTGGTCTTTGTATTAGAACTTCAAGATTCTGAACTTAGATTGTAGACTGAATGACAAAAATGGGCCATTTGTATTAATTTACTTTCCGAAACCTATTTCGCCGAGGAATACGAGAAGATTTCTAAGATTATCTGTTTTATTTGGTATAATATTAAAAAATCCTGCCTTTTCGATATTTCGATAATAACTTTTTCTTCCTTTTCGATATTTCTATAATAACTTTTCTAGGAGAACAAAAGAATTACAGCACAAAATACGAAATAATCACTAAATTTAGCAGTTTTGTGCTAATTTGGACTAAATTTACTTGCATTTCTTGGTTTTTGTGGAAGAAGAACAGGGTTCTGAACTTTAGACTAAAGTCGGAAAGTCCAAAATGGGCCGTTTGTGTCAATATCAATCCCGAAATTAACTATTCAAGGAAATACGAAACGATCTCTAAGATTATTGGTATTATTTTGTATATTATTTAAATATTCTACATTTTCGATACTCCTATACCAGCTTTTCTAGAAAAACAAAATGATTAAATCACAAAATACGAAATAATCAGTGAAGTCATACATTTTGTTCTAATTTGGAATCAATGTACATGGATTTCTTGGATTTTGTAGGAGAACTACAAGACGTTATACATAGATTAGAGACTGAAAGTCAATAATGGGCCATTTTTATTGTTTTTAAAAAAATGTAACATGTTAATATCAGTTCGAATTCTAATTTAACTTTTGTGAATCGTAACATTGCATCCTTCCTTAAACGGGAGATGTAAAGTATTGTGCGAGATCTAATTTTATATGTTTAGCGACACATTTCGAAAATCTTCAAAGAAATCTGTTAATATGAGAACATCAGGAAGTAAATAAATTTTTGTATAATCCATTAAAATTTGACATATTAAGATTGCTGCGTTTTCGACACTTCTATTCTAACTTTCTTTGAAAGACAAGATATTTATATCACAAAATCCGAATTAATCAATGAAATCACACATTTTGTCCTTATTTGAAATCAAATTACAGGATATCTTGCTTTTTGTAGTAAAAGTACAAGATTTTTAATAGAGATTAGAGATTGAAAGACAAAATTGGGCCGTTTTTGTTATTTACTTTTCAAAAACCATTTTTCGGGGAAATACAAAAAGATCTCGAATATGATTTGTATTATTTTATGTAATATTTAAAAATTTTGTATTTTAATACTCCGTTTTAACTTCACTAGGAAAACAACGACATAACAACAAAAAAATAAGAAATAATCATTGAATTTAAAATTTGTATTCTTATTTCATCTTAAGTAGGCGACATTTCTTGGTTTCTGTATTAGAATAAAAAGATTCTTAACTTTGATTATAGACACAAAGGTAAAAATGGACCGTTTGTAATTATATACTTCAAGAAATGCATTATTTTGGGAGATTTTGGAAATCTCCAAAAATCCTAGTTGTCACTTGGCCACCTTGCGTGGGAAAAAAATTTCGACGTTCGGGATATAATAGAAAATTAAAACTTTCAATGGTTTTCGTCGTTGTGATGAAGAAATTTATTAGAAATTATAAAAATTAAACCCACAAACTAGAAGTACAATAAATTAAATAAATTAAATAAATTAAATAAATTAAATAAATTAAATAAATTAAATAAATTAAATAAATTAAATAAATTAAATAAATTAAATAAATTAAATAAATTAAATAAATTAAATAAATTAAATAAATTAAATAAATTAAATAAATTAAATAAATTAAATAAATTAAATAAATTAAATAAATTAAATAAATTAAATAAATTAAATAAATTAAATAAATTAAATAAATTAAATAAATTAAATAAATTAAATAAATTAAATAAATTAAATAAATTAAATAAATTAAATAAATTAAATAAATTAAATAAATTAAATAAATTAAATAAATTAAATAAATTAAATAAATTAAATAAATTAAATAAATTAAATAAATTAAATAAATTAAATAAATTAAATAAATTAAATAAATTAAATAAATTAAATAAATTAAATAAATTAAATAAATTAAATAAATTAAATAAATTAAATAAATTAAATAAATTAAATAAATTAAATAAATTAAATAAATTAAATAAATTAAATAAATTAAATAAATTAAATAAATTAAATAAATTAAATAATTAAATAAATTAAATAAATTAAATAAATTAAATAAATTAAATAAATTAAATAAATTAAATAAATTAAATAAATTAAATAAATTAAATAAATTAAATAAATTAAATAAATAAATAAATTAAATAAATTAAATAAATTAAATAAATTAAATAAATTAAATAAATTAAATAAATTAAATAAATTAAATAAATTAAATAAATTAAATAAATTAATAAATTAAACAAATTAAATAAATTAAATAAATAAACAAATTAAATAAATTAAATAAATTAAACAAATAAATAAATTAAATAAATTAAACAAATTAAATAAATTAAATAAATAAACAAATTAAATAAATTAAATAAATTAAACAAATTAAATAAATTAAATAAATTAAACAAATTAAATAAATTAAATAAATTAAACAAATTAAATAAATTAAATAAATTAAACAAATTAAATAAATTAAATAAATTAAACAAATTAAATAAATTAAATAAATTAAACAAATTAAATAAATTAAATAAATTAAACAAATTAAATAAATTAAATAAATTAAACAAATTAAATAAATTAAACAAATTAAATAAATTAAATAAATTAAACAAATTAAATAAATTAAATAAATTAAACAAATTAAATAAATTAAATAAATTAAACAAATTAAATAAATTAAATAAATTAAACAAATTAAATAAATTAAATAAATTAAACAAATTAAATAAATTAAATAAATTAAACAAATTAAATAAATTAAATAAATTAAACAAATTAATAAATTAAATAAATTAAACAAATTAAATAAATTAAATAAATTAAACAAATTAAATAAATTAAATAAATTAAACAAATTAAATAAATTAAATAAATTAAACAAATTAAATAAATTAAATAAATTAAACAAATTAAATAAATTAAATAAATTAAACAAATTAAATAAATTAAATAAATTAAACAAATTAAATAAATTAAATAAATTAAACAAATTAAATAAATTAAATAAATTAAACAAATTAAATAAATTAAATAAATTAAACAAATTAAATAAATTAAATAAATTAAACAAATTAAATAAATTAAATAAATTAAACAAATTAAATAAATTAAATAAATTAAACAAATTAAATAAATTAAATAAATTAAACAAATTAAATAAATTAAATAAATTAAACAAATTAAATAAATTAAATAAATTAAACAAATTAAATAAATTAAATAAATTAAACAAATTAAATAAATTAAATAAATTAAACAAATTAAATAAATTAGACAAATTAAACAAATTAAATAAATTAAACAAATTAAACAAATTAAATAAATTAAACAAATTAAACAAATTAAATAAATTAAACAAATTAAACAAATTAAATAAATTAAACAAATTAAACAAATTAAATAAATTAAACAAATTAAACAAATTAAATAAATTAAACAAATTAAACAAATTAAATAAATTAAACAAATTAAACAAATTAAATAAATTAAACAAATTAAACAAATTAAATAAATTAAACAAATTAAACAAATTAAATAAATTAAACAAATTAAACAAATTAAATAAATTAAACAAATTAAATAAATTAAATAAATTAAACAAATTAAACAAATTAAATAAATTAAACAAATTAAACAAATTAAATAAATTAAACAAATTAAACAAATTAAACAAATTAAACAAATTAAACAAATTAAACAAATTAAACAAATTAAACAAATTAAACAAATTAAATAAATTAAACAAATTAAACAAATTAAACAAATAAACAAATTAAACAAATTAAACAAATTAAACAAATTAAACAAATTAAACAAATTAAACAAATTAAACAAATTAAACAATTAAACAAATTAAACAAATTAAACAAATTAAACAAATTAAACAAATTAAACAAATTAAACAAATTAAACAAATTAAACAAATTAAACAAATAAACAAATTAAATAAATTAAACAAATTAAACAAATTAAATAAATTAAACAAATTAAACAAATTAAATAAATTAAACAAATTAAACAAATTAAATAAATTAAACAAATTAAACAAATTAAATAAATTAAACAAATTAAACAAATTAAATAAATTAAACAAATTAAACAAATTAAATAAATTAAACAAATTAAACAAATTAAATAAATTAAACAAATTAAACAAATTAAATAAATTAAACAAATTAAACAAATTAAATAAATTAAACAAATTAAACAAATTAAATAAATTAAACAAATTAAACAAATTAAATAAATTAAACAAATTAAACAAATTAAATAAATTAAACAAATTAAACAAATTAAATAAATTAAACAAATTAAACAAATTAAATAAATTAAACAAATTAAACAAATTAAATAAATTAAACAAATTAAACAAATTAAATAAATTAAACAAATTAAACAAATTAAACAAATTAAACAAATTAAACAAATTAAACAAATTAAATAAATTAAACAAATTAAACAAATTAAACAAATTAAACAAATTAAACAAATTAAATAAATTAAACAAATTAAACAAATTAAACAAATTAAACAAATTAAACAAATTAAATAAATTAAACAAATTAAACAAATTAAATAAATTAAACAAATTAAACAAATTAAATAAATTAAACAAATTAAACAAATTAAATTAATTAAACAAATTAAACAAATTAAATTAATTAAACAAATTAAACAAATTAAATTAATTAAACAAATTAAACAAATTAAATTAATTAAACAAATTAAACAAATTAAATTAATTAAACAAATTAAACAAATTAAATTAATTAAACAAATTAAACAAATTAAATTAATTAAACAAATTAAACAAATTAAATTAATTAAACAAATTAAACAAATTAAATTAATTAAACAAATTAAACAAATTAAATTAATTAAACAAATTAAACAAATTAAATTAATTAAACAAATTAAACAAATTAAATTAATTAAACAAATTAAACAAATTAAATTAATTAAACAAATTAAACAAATTAAATTAATTAAACAAATTAAACAAATTAAATTAATTAAACAAATTAAACAAATTAAATTAATTAAACAAATTAAACAAATTAAATTAATTAAACAAATTAAACAAATTAAATTAATTAAACAAATTAAACAAATTAAATTAATTAAACAAATTAAACAAATTAAATTAATTAAACAAATTAAACAAATTAAATTAATTAAACAAATTAAACAAATTAAATTAATTAAACAAATTAAACAAATTAAATTAATTAAACAAATTAAACAAATTAAATTAATTAAACAAATTAAACAAATTAAATTAATTAAACAAATTAAACAAATTAAATTAATTAAACAAATTAAACAAATTAAATTAATTAAACAAATTAAACAAATTAAATTAATTAAACAAATTAAACAAATTAAATTAATTAAACAAATTAAACAAATTAAATTAATTAAACAAATTAAATAAATTAAATTAATTAAAGAAATTAAATAAATTAAATTAATTAAAGAAATTAAATAAATTAAATAAATTAAATAAATTAAATAAATCAAATAAATTAAATAAATTAAATAAATCAAATAAATTAAATAAATTAAATAAATCAAATAAATTAAATAAATTAAATAAATCAAATAAATTAAATAAATCAAATAAATTAAATAAATTAAATAAATCAAATAAATTAAATAAATTAAATAAATCAAATAAATTAAATAAATTAAATAAATCAAATAAATTAAATAAATTAAATAAATCAAATAAATTAAATAAATTAAATAAATCAAATAAATTAAATAAATTAAATAAATTTAATAAATTAAATAAATTTAATAAATTTAATAAATTTAATAAATTAAATAAATTTAATAAATTTAATAAATTAAATAAATTTAATAAATTTAATAAATTAAATAAATTTAATAAATTTAATAAATTAAATAAATTTAATAAATTTAATAAATTTAATAAATTTAATAAATTTAATAAATTTAATAAATTTAATAAATTTAATAAATTTAATAAATTTAATAAATTTAATAAATTTAATAAATTTAATAAATTAATAAATTTAATAAATTTAATAAATTTAATAAATTTAATAAATTTAATAAATTTAATAAATTTAATAAATTTAATAAATTTAATAAATTTAATAAATTTAATAAATTTAATAAATTTAATAAATTTAATAAATTTAATAAATTTAATAAATTTAATAAATTTAATAAATTTAATAAATTTAATAAATTTAATAAATTTAATAAATTTAATAAATTTAATAAATTTAATAAATTTAATAAATTTAATAAATTTAATAAATTTAATAAATTTAATAAATTTAATAAATTTAATAAATTTAATAAATTTAATAAATTTAATAAATTTAATAAATTTAATAAATTTAATAAATTTAATAAATTTAATAAATTTAATAAATTTAATAAATTTAATAAATTTAATAAATTTAATAAATTTAATAAATTTAATAAATTTAATAAATTTAATAAATTTAATAAATTTAATAAATTTAATAAATTTAATAAATTTAATAAATTTAATAAATTTAATAAATTTAATAAATTTAATAAATTTAATAAATTTAATAAATTTAATAAATTTAATAAATTTAATAAATTTAATAAATTTAATAAATTTAATAAATTTAATAAATTTAATAAATTTAATAAATTTAATAAATTTAATAAATTTAATAAATTTAATAAATTTAATAAATTTAATAAATTTAATAAATTTAATAAATTTAATAAATTTAATAAATTTAATAAATTTAATAAATTTAATAAATTTAATAAATTTAATAAATTTAATAAATTTAATAAATTTAATAAATTTAATAAATTTAATAAATTAAATAAATTAAATAAATTTAATAAATTAAATAAATTAAATAAATTTAATAAATTAAATAAATTTAATAAATTTAATAAATTAAATAAATTTAATAAATTAAATAAATTAAATAAATTTAATAAATTAAATAAATTTAATAAATTAAATAAATTAAATAAATTTAATAAATTTAATAAATTTAATAAATTTAATAAATTAAATAAATTTAATAAATTTAATAAATTTAATAAATTTAATAAATTTAATAAATTTAATAAATTTAATAAATTTAATAAATTTAATAAATTTAATAAATTTAATAAATTTAATAAATTTAATAAATTTAATAAATTAAATAAATTAAATAAATTAAATAAATTAAATAAATTAAAAAAATTAAATAAATTAAATAAATTAAAAAAATTAAATAAATTAAATAAATTAAATAAATTAAATAAATTAAATAAATTAAATAAATTAAATAAATTAAATAAATTAAATAAATTAAATAAATTAAATAAATTAAATAAATTAAATAAATTAAATAAATTAAATAAATTAAATTAAATAAATTAAATAAATTAAATAAATTAAATAAATTAAATAAATTAAATAAATTAAATAAATTAAATAAATTAAATAAATTAAATAAATTAAATAAATAAATAAATTAAATAAATTAAATAAATTAAATAAATTAAATAAATTAAATAAATTAAATAAATTAAATAAATTAAATAAATTAAATAAATTAAATAAATTAAATAAATTAAATAATTAAATAAATTAAATAAATTAAATAAATTAAATAAATTAAATAAATTAAATAAATTAAATAAATTAAATAAATTAAATAAATTAAATAAATTAAATAAATTAAATAAATTAAATAAATTAAATAAATTAAATAAATTAAATAAATTAAATAAATTAAATAAATTAAATAAATTAAATAAATTAAATAAATTAAATAAATTAAATAAATTAAATAAATTAAATAAATTAAATAAATTAAATAAATTAAATAAATTAAATAAATTAAATAAATTAAATAAATTAAATAAATTAAATAAATTAATAAATTAAATAAATTAAATAAATTAAATAAATTAAATAAATTAAATAAATTAAATAAATTAAATAAATTAAATAAATTAAATAAATTAAATAAATTAAATAAATTAAATAAATTAAATAAATTAAATAAATTAAATAAATTAAATAAATTAAATAAATTAAATAAATTAAATAAATTAAATAAATTAAATAATTAAATAAATTAAATAAATTAAATAAATTAAATAAATTAAATAAATTAAATAAATTAAATAAATTAAATAAATTAAATAAATTAAATAAATTAAATAAATTAAATAAATTAAATAAATTAAATAAATTAAATAAATTAAATAAATTAAATAAATTAAATAAATTAAATAAATTAAATAAATTAAATAAATTAAATAAATTAAATAAATTAAATAAATTAAATAAATTAAATAAATTAAATAAATTAAATAAATTAAATAAATTAAATAAATTAAATAAATTAAATAAATTAAATAAATTAAATAAATTAAATAAATTAAATAAATTAAATAAATTAAATAAATTAAATAAATTAAATAAATTAAATAAATTAAATAAATTAAATAAATTAAATAAATTAAATAAATTAAATAAATTAAATAAATTAAATAAATTAAATAAATTAAATAAATTAAATAAATTAAATAAATTAAATAAATTAAATAAATTAAATAAATTAAATAAATTAAATAAATTAAATAAATTAAATAAATTAAATAAATTAAATAAATTAAATAAATTAAATAAATTAAATAAATTAATAAATTAAATAAATTAAATAAATTAAATAAATTAAATAAATTAAATAAATTAAATAAATTAAATAAATTAAATAAATTAAATAAATTAAATAAATTAAATAAATTAAATAAATTAAATAAATTAAATAAATTAAATAAATTAAATAAATTAAATAAATTAAATAAATTAAATAAATTAAATAAATTAAATAAATTAAATAAATTAAATAAATTAAATAAATTAAATAAATTAAATAAATTAAATAAATTAAATAAATTAAATAATTAAATAAATTAAATAAATTAAATAAATTAAATAAATTAAATAAATTAAATAAATTAAATAAATTAAATAAATTAAATAAATTAATAAATTAAATAAATTAAATAAATTAAATAAATTAAATAAATTAAATAAATTAAATAAATTAAATAAATTAAATAAATTAAATAAATTAAATAAATTAAATAAATTAAATAAATTAAATAAATTAAATAAATTAAATAAATTAAATAAATTAAATAAATTAAATAAATTAAATAAATTAAATAATTAAATAAATTAAATAAATTAAATAAATTAAATAAATTAAATAAATTAAATAAATTAAATAAATTAAATAAATTAAATAAATTAAATAAATTAAATAAATTAAATAAATTAAATAAATTAAATAAATTAAATAAATTAAATAAATTAAATAAATTAAATAAATTAAATAAATTAAATAAATTAAATAAATTAAATAAATTAAATAAATTAAATAAATTAAATAAATTAAATAAATTAAATAAATTAAATAAATTAAATAAATTAAATAAATTAAATAAATTAAATAAATTAAATAAATTAAATAAATTAAATAAATTAAATAAATTAAATAAATTAAATAAATTAAATAAATTAAATAAATTAAATAAATTAAATAAATCAAATAAATCAAATAAATTAAATAAATCAAATAAATTAAATAAATCAAATAAATTAAATAAATCAAATAAATCAAATAAATTAAATAAATTAAATAAATTAAATAAATTAAATAAATTAAATAAATTAAATAAATTAAATAAATTTAATAAATTAAATAAATTAAATAAATTAAATAAATTTAATAAATTAAATAAATTAAATAAATTTAATAAATTAAATAAATTAAATAAATTAAATAAATTTAATAAATTTAATAAATTAAATAAATTTAATAAATTTAATAAATTAAATAAATTTAATAAATTTAATAAATTAAATAAATTAAATAAATTAAATAAATTTAATAAATTAAATAAATTTAATAAATTTAATAAATTTAATAAATTTAATAAATTTAATAAATTTAATAAATTTAATAAATTTAATAAATTTAATAAATTTAATAAATTAAATAAATTAAATAAATTAAATAAATTAAATAAATTTAATAAATTTAATAAATTAAATAAATTAAATAAATTTAATAAATTAAATAAATTAAATAAATTTAATAAATTAAATAAATTAAATAAATTTAATAAATTAAATAAATTAAATAAATTTAATAAATTAAATAAATTAAATAAATTAAATAAATTTAATAAATTTAATAAATTAAATAAATTTAATAAATTTAATAAATTAAATAAATTTAATAAATTTAATAAATTAAATAAATTAAATAAATTTAATAAATTAAATAAATTAAATAAATTTAATAAATTTAATAAATTAAATAAATTTAATAAATTAAATAAATTAAATAAATTAAATAAATTAAATAAATTAAATAAATTAAATAAATTAAATAAATTAAATAAATTAAATAAATTAAATAAATTAAATAAATTAAATAAATTAAATAAATTAAATAAATTAAATAAATTAAATAAATTAAATAAATTAAATAAATTAAATAAATTAAATAAATTAAATAAATTAAATAAATTAAATAAATTAAATAAATTAAATAAATTAAATAAATTAAATAAATTAAATAAATTAAATAAATTAAATAAATTAAATAAATTAAATAAATTAAATAAATTAAATAAATTAAATAAATTAAATAAATTAAATAAATTAAATAAATTAAATAAATTAAATAAATTAAATAAATTAAATAAATTAAATAAATTAAATAAATTAAATAAATTAAATAAATTAAATAAATTAAATAAATTAAATAAATTAAATAAATTAAATAAATTAAATAAATTAAATAAATTAAATAAATTAAATAAATTAAATAAATTAAATAAATTAAATAAATTAAATAAATTAAATAAATTAAATAAATTAAATAAATTAAATAAATTAAATAAATTAAATAAATTAAATAAATTAAATAAATTAAATAAATTAAATAAATTAAATAAATTAAATAAATTAAATAAATTAAATAAATTAAATAAATTAAATAAATTAAATAAATTAAATAAATTAAATAAATTAAATAAATTAAATAAATTAAATAAATTTAAAAAATTAATAAATTAAATAAATTAAATTAAATAAATTTATTTAATGTCTTTAATTTATTTAATTTATTTAAAATATTTAATTTATTTAATTTATTTAATTTATTTAATTTATTTAATTTATTTAATTTATTTAATTTTTTAATTTATTTAATTTATTTAATTTATTTAATTTATTTAATTTATTTAATTTATTTAATTTATTTAATTTATTTAATTTATTTAATTTATTTAATTTATGTAATTTATTTGATTTATTTAATTTATTTAATTTATTTAATTTATTAAATTTATTAAATTTATTTAATTTATTTAATTTATTTAATTTATTTAATTTATTTAATTTATTTAATTTATTTAATTTATTTAATTTATTTAATTTATTTAATTTATTTAATTTATTTAATTTATTTAATTTATTTAATTTATTTAATTTATTTAATTTATTTAATTTATTTAATTTATTTAATTTATTTAATTTATTTAATTTATTTAATTTATTTAATTTATTTAATTTATTTAATTTATTTAATTTATTTAATTTATTTAATTTATTTAATTTATTTAATTTATTTAATTTATTTAATTTATTTAATTTATTTAATTTATTTAATTTATTTAATTTATTTAATTTATTTAATTTATTTAATTTATTTAATTTATTTAATTTATTTAATTTATTTACTTTATTTAGTTTATTTAATTTATTTAGTTTATTTAATTTATTTAGTTTATTTAATTTATTTAGTTTATTTAATTTATTTAATTTATTTAGTTTATTTAATTTATTTAATTTATTTAGTTTATTTAATTTATTTAATTTATTTAGTTTATTTAATTTATTTAATTTATTTAATTTATTTAATTTATTTAATTTATTTAATTTATTTAATTTATTTAATTTATTTAATTTATTTAATTTATTTAATTTATTTAATTTATTTAATTTATTTAATTTATTTAATTTATTTAATTTATTTAATTTATTTAATTTATTTAATTTATTTAATTTATTTAATTTATTTAATTTATTTAATTTATTTAATTTATTTAATTTATTTAATTTATTTAATTTATTTAATTTATTTAATTTATTTAATTTATTTAATTTATTTAATTTATTTAATTTATATAATTTATTTAATTTATTTAATTTATTTAATTTATTTAATTTATTTAATTTATTTAATTTATTTTATTTATTTAATTTATTTATTTATTTAATTTATTTAATTTATTTAATTTATTTAATTTATATAATTTATTTAATTTATTTAATTTATTTAATTTATTTAATTTATTTAATTTATTTAATTTATTTAATTTATTTAATTTATTTAATTTATTTAATTTATTTAATTTATTTAATTTATTTAATTTATTTAATTTATTTAATTTATTTAATTTATTTAATTTATTTAATTTATTTAATTTATTTAATTTATTTAATTTATTTAATTTATTTGATTTATTTAATTTATTTAATTTATTTGATTTATTTAATTTATTTAATTTATTTGATTTATTTAATTTATTTAATTTATTTAATTTATTTGATTTATTTAATTTATTTAATTTATTAAATTTATTTAATTTATTAAATTTATTTAATTTATTTAATTTATTTAATTTATTTAATTTATTTAATTTATTTAATTTATTTAATTTATTTAATTTATTTAATTTATTTAATTTATTTAATTTATTTAATTTATTTGATTTATTTAATTTATTTAATTTATTTAATTTATTAAATTTATTTAATTTATTTAATTTATTTAATTTATTAAATTTATTTAATTTATTTAATTTATTAAAT
Organism: Diaprepes abbreviatus; assembly: GCA_034092305.1. Taxonomy (NCBI): domain Eukaryota; kingdom Metazoa; phylum Arthropoda; class Insecta; order Coleoptera; family Curculionidae; genus Diaprepes; species Diaprepes abbreviatus. The sequence continues at coordinate 13,441 of JASJET010000267.1, read as the reverse complement.
TTATTTAATTTATTTAATTTATTAAATTTATTTAATTTATTTAATTTATTTAATTTATTTAATTTATTTAATTTATTTAATTTATTTAATTTATTTAATTTATTTAATTTATTTAATTTATTTAATTTATTTAATTTATTTAATTTATTTAATTTATTTAATTTATTTAATTTATTTAATTTATTTAATTTATTTAATTTATTTAATTTATTTAATTTATTTAATTTATTTAATTTATTTAATTTATTTAATTTATTTAATTTATTTAATTTATTTAATTTATTTAATTTATTTAATTTATTTAATTTATTTAATTTATTTAATTTATTTAATTTATTTAATTTATTTAATTTATTTAATTTATTTAATTTATTTAATTTATTTAATTTATTTAATTTATTTACTTTATTTAGTTTATTTAATTTATTTAATTTATTTAGTTTATTTAATTTATTTAGTTTATTTAATTTATTTAATTTATTTAGTTTATTAATTTATTTAATTTATTTAGTTTATTTAATTTATTTAATTTATTTAGTTTATTTAATTTATTTAATTTATTTAATTTATTTAATTTATTTAATTTATTTAATTTATTTAAATTATTTAATTTATTTAATTTATTTAATTTATTTAATTTATTTAATTTATTTAATTTATTTAATTTATTTAATTTATTTAATTTATTTAATTTATTTAATTTATTTAATTTATTTAATTTATTTAATTTATTTAATTTATTTATTTATTTAATTTATTTAATTTATTTAATTTATATAATTTATTTAATTTATTTAATTTATTTAATTTATATAATTTATTTACTTTATTTAATTTATTTGATTTATTTGATTTATTTAATTTATTTGATTTATTTGATTTATTTGATTTATTTGATTTATTTGATTTATTTGATTTATTTGATTTATTTGATTTATTTGATTTATTTGATTTATTTGATTTATTTGATTTATTTGATTTATTTGATTTATTTGATTTATTTGATTTATTTGATTTATTTGATTTATTTGATTTATTTGATTTATTTGATTTATTTGATTTATTTGATTTATTTGATTTATTTGATTTATTTGATTTATTTGATTTATTTGATTTATTTGATTTATTTGATTTATTTGATTTATTTGATTTATTTGATTTATTTGATTTATTTGATTTATTTGATTTATTTGATTTATTTGATTTATTTGATTTATTTGATTTATTTGATTTATTTGATTTATTTGATTTATTTGATTTATTTGATTTATTTGATTTATTTGATTTATTTGATTTATTTGATTTATTTGATTTATTTGATTTATTTGATTTATTTGATTTATTTGATTTATTTGATTTATTTGATTTATTTGATTTATTTGATTTATTTGATTTATTTGATTTATTTGATTTATTTGATTTATTTGATTTATTTGATTTATTTGATTTATTTGATTTATTTGATTTATTTGATTTATTTGATTTATTTGATTTATTTGATTTATTTGATTTATTTGATTTATTTGATTTATTTGATTTATTTGATTTATTTGATTTATTTGATTTATTTGATTTATTTGATTTATTTGATTTATTTGATTTATTTGATTTATTTGATTTATTTGATTTATTTGATTTATTTGATTTATTTGATTTATTTGATTTATTTGATTTATTTGATTTATTTGATTTATTTGATTTATTTGATTTATTTGATTTATTTGATTTATTTGATTTATTTGATTTATTTGATTTATTTGATTTATTTGATTTATTTGATTTATTTGATTTATTTGATTTATTTGATTTATTTGGTTTATTTGATTTATTTGATTTATTTGATTTATTTGATTTATTTGATTTATTTGATTTATTTGATTTATTTGATTTATTTGATTTATTTGATTTATTTGATTTATTTGATTTATTTGATTTATTTGATTTATTTGATTTATTTGATTTATTTGATTATTTTGATTTATTTGATTTATTTGATTTATTTGATTTATTTGATTTATTTGATTTATTTGATTTATTTGATTTATTTGATTTATTTGATTTATTTGATTTATTTGATTTATTTGATTTATTTGATTTATTTGATTTATTTGATTTATTTGATTTATTTGATTTATTTGATTTATTTGATTTATTTGATTTATTTGATTTATTTGATTTATTTGATTTATTTGATTTATTTGATTTATTTGATTATTTGATTTATTTGATTTATTTGATTTATTTGATTTATTTGATTTATTTGATTTATTTGATTTATTTGATTTATTTGATTTATTTGATTTATTTGATTTATTTGATTTATTTGATTTATTTGATTTATTTGATTTATTTGATTTATTTGATTTATTTGATTTATTTGATTTATTTGATTTATTTGATTTATTTGATTTATTTGATTTATTTGATTTATTTGATTTATTTGATTTATTTGATTTATTTGATTTATTTGATTTATTTGATTTATTTGATTTATTTGATTTATTTGATTTATTTGATTTATTTGATTTATTTGATTTATTTGATTTATTTGATTTATTTGATTTATTATTATTTGATTATTGATTTATTTGATTTATTTGATTTATTTGATTTATTTGATTTATTTGATTTATTTGATTTATTTGATTTATTTGATTATTTGATTTATTTGATTTATTTGATTTATTTGATTTATTTGATTTATTTGATTTATTTGATTTATTTGATTTATTTGATTTATTTGATTTATTTGATTTATTTGATTTATTTGATTTATTTGATTTATTTGATTTATTTGATTTATTTGATTTATTTGATTTATTTGATTTATTTGATTTATTTGATTTATTTGATTTATTTGATTTATTTGATTTATTTGATTTATTTGATTTATTTGATTTATTTGATTTATTTGATTTATTTGATTTATTTGATTTATTTGATTTATTTGATTTATTTGATTTATTTGATTTATTTGATTTATTTGATTTATTTGATTTATTTGATTTATTTGATTTATTTGATTTATTGATTTATTTGATTTATTTGATTATTTGATTTATTTGATTTATTTGATTTATTTGATTTATTTGATTTATTTGATTTATTTGATTTATTTGATTTATTTGATTTATTTGATTTATTTGATTTATTTGATTTATTTGATTTATTTGATTTATTTGATTTATTTGATTTATTTGATTTATTTGATTTATTTGATTTATTTGATTTATTTGATTTATTTGATTTATTTGATTTATTTGATTTATTTGATTTATTTGATTTATTTGATTTATTTGATTATTTGATTTATTTGATTTATTTGATTTATTTGATTTATTTGATTTATTTGATTTATTTGATTTATTTGATTTATTTGATTTATTTGATTTATTTGATTATTTGATTTATTTGATTTATTTGATTTATTTGATTTATTTGATTTATTTGATTTATTTGATTTATTTGATTTATTTGATTTATTTGATTTATTTGATTTATTTGATTTATTTGATTTATTTGATTTATTTGATTTATTTGATTTATTTGATTTATTTGATTTATTTGATTTATTTGATTTATTTGATTTATTTGATTTATTTGATTTATTTGATTTATTTGATTTATTTGATTTATTTGATTTATTTGATTTATTTGATTTATTTGATTTATTTGATTTATTTGATTTACTTGATTTAGTTGATTTATTTGATTTATTTGATTTACTTGATTTAGTTGATTTATTTGATTTATTTAATTTATTTAATTTATTTAATTTATTTAATTTATTTAATTTATTTAATTTATTTAATTTATTTAATTTATTTAATTTATTTAATTTATTTAATTTATTTAATTTATTTAATTTATTTAATTTATTTAATTTATTTAGTTTATTTACTTTATTTAGTTTATTTAGTTTATTTAGTTTATTTAATTTATTTAGGTTATTTAATTTATTTAATTTATTTAATTTATTTAATTTATTTAATTTATTTAATTTATTTAATTTATTTAATTTATTTAATTTATTTAATTTATTTAATTTATTTAATTTATTTAATTTATTTAATTTATTTAATTTATTTAATTTATTTAATTTATTTAATTTATTTAATTTATTTAATTTATTTAATTTATTTAATTTATTTAATTTATTTAATTTATTTAATTTATTTAATTTATTTAATTTATTTAATTTATTTAATTTATTTAATTTATTTAATTTATTTAATTTATTTAATTTATTTAATTTATTTAATTTATTTAATTTATTTAATTTCTTTAATTTCTTTAATTTCTTTAATTTCTTTAATTTCTTTAATTTCTTTAATTTCTTTAATTTCTTTAATTTATTTAATTTCTTTAATTTCTTTAATTTCTTTAATTTCTTTAATTTCTTTAATTTCTTTAATTTATTTAATTTATTTAATTTATTTAATTTCTTTAATTTCTTTAATTTCTTTAATTTATTTAATTTATTTAATTTATTTAATTTATTTAATTTATTTAATTTATTTAATTTATTTAATTTATTTAATTTATTTAATTTATTTAATTTATTTAATTTATTTAATTTATTTAGTTTATTTAATTTATTTAGTTTATTTACTTTATTTAGTTTATTTAGTTTATTTAATTTATTTAGTTTATTTACTTTATTTAGTTTATTTAGTTTATTTAGTTTATTTAGTTTATTTAATTTATTTAGGTTAATTATTTAATTTATTTAATTTATTTAATTTATTTAATTTATTTAATTTATTTAATTTATTTAATTATTTATTTATTTATTTAATTTATTTAATTTATTTAATTTATTTAATTTATTTAATTTATTTAATTTATTTAATTTATTTAATTTATTTAATTTATTTAATTTATTTAATTTATTTAATTTATTTAATTTATTTAATTTATTTAATTTATTTAATTTATTTAATTTATTTAATTTATTTAATTTATTTAATTTATTTAATTTCTTTAATTTCTTTAATTTCTTTAATTTCTTTAATTTCTTTAATTTCTTTAATTTATTTAATTTCTTTAATTTCTTTAATTTCTTTAATTTCTTTAATTTCTTTAATTCTTTAATTTCTTTAATTTCTTTAATTTCTTTAATTTATTTAATTTATTTAATTTATTTAATTTATTTAATTTATTTAATTTATTTAATTTATTTAATTTATTTAATTTATTTAATTTATTTAATTTATTTAATTTATTTAATTTATTTAATTTATTTAATTTATTTAATTTATTTAATTTATTTAATTTATTTAATTTATTTAATTTATTTAATTTATTTAATTTATTTAATTTATTTAATTTATTTAATTTATTTAATTTATTTAATTTATTTAATTTATTTAATTTATTTAATTTATTTAATTTATTTAATTTATTTAATTTATTTAATTTATTTAATTTATTTAATTTATTTAATTTATTTAATTTATTTAATTTATTTAATTTATTTAATTTATTTAATTTATTTAATTTATTTAATTTATTTAATTTATTTAATTTATTTAATTTATTTAATTTATTTAATTTATTTAATTTATTTAATTTATTTAATTTATTTAATTTATTTAATTTATTTAATTTATTTAATTTATTTAATTTATTTAATTTATTTAATTTATTTAATTTATTTAATTTATTTAATTTATTTAATTTATTTAATTTATTTAATTTATTTAATTTATTTAATTTATTTAATTTATTTAATTTATTTAATTTATTTAATTTATTTAATTTATTTAATTTATTTAATTTATTTAATTTATTTAATTTATTTAATTTATTTAATTTATTTAATTTATTTAATTTATTTAATTTATTTAATTTATTTAATTTATTTAATTTATTTAATTATTTAATTTATTTAATTTATTTAATTTATTTAATTTATTTAATTTATTTAATTTATTTAATTTATTTAATTTATTTAATTTATTTAATTTATTTAATTTATTTAATTTATTTAATTTATTTAATTTATTTAATTTATTTAATTTATTTAATTTATTTAATTTATTTAATTTATTTAATTTATTTTAATTTATTTAATTTATTTAATTTATTTAATTTATTTAATTATTTAATTTATTTAATTTATTTAATTTATTTAATTTATTTAATTTATTTAATTTATTTAATTTATTTAATTTATTTAATTTATTTAATTTATTTAATTTATTTAATTTATTTAATTTATTTAATTTATTTAATTTATTTAATTTATTTAATTTATTTAATTTATTTAATTTATTTAATTTATTTAATTTATTTAATTTATTTAATTTATTTAATTTATTTAATTTATTTAATTATTTAATTATTTAATTTATTTAATTTATTTAATTTATTTAATTTATTTAATTTATTTAATTTATTTAATTTATTTAATTTATTTAATTTATTTAATTTATTTAATTTATTTAATTTATTTAATTTATTTAATTTATTTAATTTATTTAATTTATTTAATTTATTTAATTTATTTAATTTATTTAATTTATTTAATTTATTTAATTTATTTAATTTATTTAATTTATTTAATTTATTTAATTTATTTAATTTATTTAATTTATTTAATTTATTTAATTTATTTAATTTATTTAATTTATTTAATTTATTTAAGATGTTGGAAGAATTACCGTGTTTCTTGGCGCGCCGGTCGGAACCTACCTAGAGGACCCTCCATATCAATTCCTTGAATATTGGAAATTACCCGCCTCATTGGACACGGACATTAAATTAAATAAAGGATTAGACGTTTCTAGAAGGATATCTTTGTTAAAAACTGTACAGAAATATAATTTTTTTAAATGCAAATATTATTCATCCATGGGATGCTAATATAGATAGCGAGTATCTACTGAAAATGAAGAATTTATAAATATCCTATGAAATTAAGAAAATAATCTTAGACATATTCTCGTTCTTCTCCGCATCAATCAGTTTTGTTGAGTAAATTAGCAAAATTAGCCTATTTTCGTCTTTCTGTGTCTAATCTAGTTCCAGAATCTAGTAATTTTCTTACAAAATCCAAGCCACCCCACACGCGGAGTTCCCGACCAGTAATTAATTTCATGTACTAGCTTTTTTATATCACCCTGTATAACAACAACTTGTTACACACATAACATATACTTACAGTTCCGCAATAAATCTAACTGACAATTTAGACCTTAATTTGATACACACATTGAATAATAATTACCATTATTTGTAAATTAATATATAGCCTGAGGGTGTTCTAGAAGTCAAATCTTACACTACTTTCGGAGAAAGTCAAAAATGTGCCGAGATTTACAAAACTTCCCAAAAAAGAACATTTCTTGAAGTATATTAATACAAACGGCCCATTTTTGACTTTCTGTCTATAATCTAAGATCAGACACTTGTAATTCTAATATTAAAACCAAGAAGGGCCACATAGTTTAGAAGAAATACGAACAAAAATTTTAAATTCAATGATTATTTCTTTCTTATTGTTGCAATTTCTTTGTTTTCCTAGTAAAGTTACAAGAGGAGTACTAAAAATTCATGACTTTTAAATATTATATGAAATAAAAGTAAATAGATGTTGGAAAAATTGCCGTGTTTCTTGGCGCACCGGTCAGAACCTACGTAGAAGACCCTCCATATCAACCCGTTGGATATTGAATATCACCCGTCTCATTGGACACGGACATTAAACTAAATAAAGGATTGGACGTTTTTAGAAGGATATTTTTGTTAAAAACTGTACAGAAATGCAATTTTTTTAAATGGAAATATTATACATCCATGGGATGGGAATATAGATAGCGAATATCTACTGAAAATGAAGAATTTATAAATATCTTATACAATTAAACCAATAATTTTAGACATATTGGAGTAAATTAACAAAATTAGCCTATTTTCGTCTTTCCGTCTCTAATCTTATTCCAGAGTCTTGTACTTCTCTTACAAAACACAAGTAATGCAAATGAACTGAATCAAGATTTGAACGAAATTTTTGAATTCATAGAATATTTTCCATCTTGTACTGTAATTCCCTTGTTTTCCCAGAAAAGTTAGTAAGAAGTATTGATAATGAAGGATTCTAAATTATTTTGCAAAATTAGACCAGGAATTTTAGAGATCTTTCCGTATTTCCCTGAAAAATAAGTTTCCGGGTGTAAATTATTACAAATAGCCCATTTTCGGATCTCCTTCTCCAATCTAAGTTTGGAATCTTGTACTTCTCATATAAAATCAAGAAATGCTGGTAAGTTGAGTTTAAATTAGAGCCAAACATCTAAATTCAAAGGATATTTCGAATTTCCATATTTTCCTAGAGATATTATAACGAATGAATCGAAAATGGAGGATTTTTAGAATACTACTCTAAATAAAATTAATATGCTTGGAGTAATTTTCGTATTTGCCTTAAAAATGGAATACAAGGAGATTACGGCACAAAATACGAAGGAATCATTGAATTAGACTTTTCGTTCTAATATTGAGCTCAATTTAGACTAAATGGGTCGTTTTTATTAACTTACGCTTCAAAACTCATTTTTTAGGGAAATATGAATAGATCTCGAAGATTAGTAGTATTATTTTGCATGAACTCTTGCATTTTTGATACTTCTTTATACGTTGTCTTGGAAAACTCAATATACTTATATTTCTTAGTTTTTGTAGTAGAAGTACAAGATTGTGAACTGAGATCAGAGATAGAGAGCTCAAAATGGACCATTTGGGTTAATTTACATCCCGAAATTTATTTTTCAAGGAAATACAAAAGGAACTATAAGATTATTATTATTTATTTCTATAATATTTAATTAATCCTGCATTTTCAAGAAATGCAAGTATATTGAGTTTTCCAATACAACGTATTAAAGAAGTATGAAAAATGTAAGATTTCATGCAAAAAAATTCTATTTATCTTAGAGATCTATTTATATTTCCCTAAAAAATGGCTTTTGGAGCGTAAGATAAAAAGAACGACCCATTTAGTCAATAGTTTAGGGTAAATTAAGCTCAAATTGGAACAAAAAGTCTAAATTCTATGATTTCATCGTATATTGTATCGTAATCTCCTTGTAATCCATTTTTAAGGGAAATACGAAAATATCTCCAAGAATATTTGATTTATTAAGAGTAGTATTCTTAAAAAATCCCCATTTCGATTCTTTCGTTATAACATCACTAGGAAAATATGGAAATACGAAATAATCATTGAATTTAGCCGTTTGGCTCAAATTTAAACTTAACTTACTAGCATTTCTTGGATTTTATATGAGAAGTACAAGATTCCAAACTTAGATTGAGAATGGAATTCGAAAATTGGCTAATCGTGATAATTTACATCCGGAAACTAATTTTTCAGGAAAATACGGAAAGATCTCTGTAATTACAGGTCTAATTTTGTAAAATAATTTACGAAATAATAATTGAATTTAGATGTTTGGCTCTAATTTAAACTCCACTTACTAGCAATTCTTGGATTTTTATGAGAAGTAAAAGATTGCAAACTTAGATTGGAGAATTAAAGCAGAAAATGGGCCATGTGTGATAATTTACATCCGGAAACTTATTTTTCAGGGCAAATACGAAAAGATCTCTAAAACCACTGGAAATATCGATTGTGCAAGATTCTTAAATTTCTTATAAAACTAAACCAATAATCTCCGAGATAATATCGTATTTTCCTGAAAAAATAAATTTTGGGAAGTTGATTTTACATAAATGGTCCATTTTTGATTTTCTGCCTATAATCTAAGTTCAGAATCTTGCACTTCTACTTCAAATCCAAGAAATGTATGGAAAATAAGTTCAAATTAGAATCAAATACGTGAATTCAATGATTATTTCCAATTCTGAGCTGTAATTGCCTTTGTTTTCCTAGAAAGATTATTACAGAAGTATCGAAAATGCAGAATTCTCAAATATTTTAGAAAATTAAAATAATTATCTTAAAGATCTTTCCGTATTTCCTGAAAAATATGTCTCGGAATGGTAGTTACCACAAATGGCACTTTTTGACTTTCTGTCTATAATCTAAGTTCAGGATTTAGTACTTCTACTATGAAAACCAAGAATGGAGCTTAATTCTTTCGAAATAATCATAAAGCACCTAAATTCGATGATTTTCTCGTATTTCCTTATTTTAATGGAGAAGTTGTTATAACTTTTGTTACAAAAGAATCGAAAATGCAGGTTTTTTAATATGTTACCCTAAATAAAACTTGTTATCTCTGAAATATATTCGTATTTCCCTTAAAAATGGATAAAAATGAGATTACAGCACAGAATATGAAGAAATCATTGAATATAGACATTTTGTTCTAATTTGGATACAATTTACTTTAGATTAGAGATTGAAAGTCCAAAATAGGTCGTTTTTACTAACTTACGTTCTAAAACCCATTTCTCATTGAAATATGAATAGATCTCTAATATTGAGAGCATGATTTTGTATATTATTCAAAAGCCTTGCAGTTTTGATACTTCTTTATAAGTTCTCTTGGAAAATAAGGAAATTACAACTCTAAATACGGAAAAAATCATTGAATTTAAAGTTTTTGTTCTTATTTCGACTAAATTAGGTCGCATTTCTTGGTCTTTGTATTAGAACTTCAAGATTCTGAACTTAGATTGTAGACTGAATGACAAAAATGGGCCATTTGTATTAATTTACTTTCCGAAACCTATTTCGCCGAGGAATACGAGAAGATTTCTAAGATTATCTGTTTTATTTGGTATAATATTAAAAAATCCTGCCTTTTCGATATTTCGATAATAACTTTTTCTTCCTTTTCGATATTTCTATAATAACTTTTCTAGGAGAACAAAAGAATTACAGCACAAAATACGAAATAATCACTAAATTTAGCAGTTTTGTGCTAATTTGGACTAAATTTACTTGCATTTCTTGGTTTTTGTGGAAGAAGAACAGGGTTCTGAACTTTAGACTAAAGTCGGAAAGTCCAAAATGGGCCGTTTGTGTCAATATCAATCCGAAATTAACTATTCAAGGAAATACGAAACGATCTCTAAGATTATTGGTATTATTTTGTATATTATTTAAATATTCTACATTTTCGATACTCCTATACCAGCTTTTCTAGAAAAACAAGATGATTAAATCACAAAATACGAAATAATCAGTGAAGTCATACATTTTGTTCTAATTTGGAATCAATGTACATGGATTTCTTGGATTTTGTAGGAGAACTACAAGACGTTATACATAGATTAGAGACTGAAAGTCAATAATGGGCCATTTTTATTGTTTTTAAAAAAAAGTAACATGTTAATATCAGTTCGAATTCTAATTTAACTTTTGTGAATCGTAACATTGCATCCTTCTTAAACCGGGAGATGTAAAGTATTGTGCGAGATCTAATTTTATATGTTTAGCGACACATTTCGAAAATCTTCAAAGAAATCTGTTAATATGAGAACATCAGGAAGTAAATAAATTTTTGTATAATCCATTAAAATTTGACATATTAAGATTGCTGCGTTTTCGACACTTCTATTCTAACTTTCTTTGAAAGACAAGATATTTATATCACAAAATCCGATTAATCAATGAAATCACACATTTGTCCTTATTTGAAATCAAATTACAGGATATCTTGCTTTTTGTAGTAAAAGTACAAGATTTTTAATAGAGATTAGAGATTGAAAGACAAAATTGGGCCGTTTTTGTTAATTTACTTTTCAAAAACCATTTTCGGGGAAATACAAAAAGATCTCGAATATGATTTGTATTATTTTTATGTAATATTTAAAAATTTGTATTTTTAATACTCCGTTTTAACTTCACTAGGAAAACAACGACATAACAACAAAAAAAATAAGAAATAATCATTGAATTTAAAATTTGTATTCTTATTTCATCTTAGTAGGCGACATTTCTTGGTTTCTGTATTAGAATAAAAAGATTCTTAACTTTGATTATAGACACAAAGGTAAAAATGGACCGTTTGTAATTATATACTTCAAGAAATGCATTATTTTGGGAGATTTTGGAAATCTCCAAAAATCCTAGTTGTCACTTGGCCACCTTGCGTGGGAAAAAAATTTCGACGTTCGGGATATAATAGAAAATTAAAACTTTCAATGGTTTTCGTCGTTGTGATGAAGAAATTTATTAGAAATTATAAAAATTAAACCCACAAACTAGAAGTACAATAAATTAAATAAATTAAATAAATTAAATAAATTAAATAAAATTAAATAAATTAAATAAATTAAATAAATTAAATAAAATTAAATAAATTAAATAAATTAAATAAATTAAATAAATTAAATAAATTAAATAAATTAAATAAATTAAATAAATTAAATAAATTAAATAAATTAAATAAATTAAATAAATTAAATAAATTAAATAAATTAAATAATTAAATAAATTAAATAAATTAAATAAATTAAATAAATTAAATAAATTAAATAAATTAAATAAATTAAATAAATTAAATAAATTAAATAAATTAAATAAATTAAATAAATTAAATAAATTAAATAAATTAAATAAATTAAATAAATTAAATAAATTAAATAAATTAAATAAATTAAATAAATTAAATAAATTAAATAAATTAAATAAATTAAATAAATTAAATAAATTAAATAAATTAAATAAATTAAATAAATTAAATAAATTAAATAAATTAAATAAATTAAATAATAAATAAATTAAATAAATTAAATAAATTAAATAAATTAAATAAATTAAATAAATTAAATAAATTAAATAAATTAAATAAATTAAATAAATTAAATAAATTAAATAAATTAAATAAATTAAATAAATTAAATAAATTAAATAAATTAAATAAATTAAATAAATTAAATAAATTAATAAATTAAATAAATTAAATAAATTAAATAAATTAAATAAATTAAATAAATTAAATAAATTAAATAAATTAAATAAATTAATAAATTAAATAAATTAAATAAATTAAATAAATTAAATAAATTAAATAATTAAATAAATTAAATAAATTAAATAAATAAATAAATTAAATAAATTAATAAATTAAATAATTAAATAAATTAAATAAATTAAATAAATTAAATAAATTAAATAAATTAATAAATAAATAATTAAATAAATTAAATAAATTAAATAAATTAAATAAATTAAATAAATTAAATAAATTAAATAAATTAAATAAATTAAATAAATTAAATAAATTAAATAAATTAAATAAATTAAATAAATTAAATAAATTAAATAAATTAAAAATAAAAATTAAATAAATTAAACAAATTAAATAAATTAAATAAATTAAACAAATTAAATAAATTAAATAAATTAAACAAATTAAATAAATTAAATAAATTAAACAAATTAAATAAATTAAATAAATTAAACAAATTAAATAAATTATAATTAAATTAAAACAAAATTAAATAAATATTAAATAAATTAAAC